>CAXKVI010000007.1:4182209-4765985 GCA_964058755.1 Campiglossa producta
ATGGGATGAAGTATAAAAATGCCTGATACTACTTGGAGATAGTGTTCCACGACACATGTGCAAAGATCTGCCTTTCAAAAACAGCCAAAGTTGGACAAATTCGCTTAAACATGTGAAAGTGCAGTAAGAATTATAAAAATTCCTCGGTTTTGAGGTGTCTGGCTGAAGTTTTTGACATGGGGCGAAGTCAAAAAGTACCTGATACCACTTAAGGGTGGTCTTCTATGACAAATGTGAAATTATCTGCCCTTTAAAAGCAGCCAAAGTTAGACCAACGCAGTTAAACATGTGAATTCGCAGCAAGAATTATGAAATTTCCTCAGCTTTGAGGTGTCTGGCTGAAGTTTTTGTCATGGGGCGAAGTCTCAAAATGCCTAATATTAGTTAATAGTAGTGTTATACGATACATTTGTAGCGATCCGCCATTTAAAAGCAGCCAAAGTTGGGTAAACCCATTTGAACATGTGAAAGCACAGTAAAAATTATGAAAAGTTCCCATGCTTTGGGTTGTTTGGTTTAAGTTTTTTTCATGGAATGAAGTCCGGAAATGCCTGATACTGTTTAAGGGTAGTGTTATACGACACATGTGTAAAGATCCGCCGTTTAAACGTGGACAAAGTTGGAGAAACCTGCTGAAACAAGTGAAATCTCTGTAAAAATTAGTGAAAATCCCGAGCTTTGAGGTGTCTGGCTGAAGTTTTTGCCATGGGGCGAAGTCTAGAAATGACTGAAACTACTTAAGGGTAGTGTCCTACGAAATATCTGAAAAGATCCGTCGTTTAAAAGTTGTAAAAGTGGGACAAACAAGAGAAAGCAAATTAATAGGAAAATAAAAGTTCCCGAACTTTGAGGTGTCTGGCTGAAGTTTTTGCCATGGGATGATGTCTGGAAATGCTTGATTCTACTTAAGGGTAGCATTTTACGACACATGTGTGAAGATCTGCTATTTAAAAGTAGTCAAAGTTTGTCAAATCCACTTAAACATGTGAAAGCGCAGTAAAAATTAGTGAAATTTCCCGAGTTTTGAAGTGTCTGGCTGAAGTTTTTGCCATGGGACGAGGTCTAAAAATTACTGAAACTACTTAAGGGTAGTGTCCTACGACACATGTGAAAAGATCTATCATTTAAAATTAGTAAAAGTGGGACAAACAAGAGAAAGCAAATTAATAGGAAAATAAAAGTTCTCGAACTTTCAGGTGTCTGGCTGAAGTTTTTTCCATGGGATGATGTCTAGAAATTCTTGATTCTACTTAAGGGTAGCATTTTACGATACATGTGTAAAGATCTGTTATTTAAAAGAGGCCAAAGTTGGTCAAATCCGCTTAAACATGTGAAAGCGCAGTAAAAATTAGTGAAATTTCCCGAGTTTTGAGGTGTCTGGCTGAAGTTTTTTCCATGGGACGAAGTCTAAAAATTCCTGATACTACTTGAGGGTAGTGTTCTACAAAAAATGGGAAAATATTGGGTAGTTAAAAGCAGCCAAAGTGGCCCAAATGCGTGAAATTAGTAAAACAGAATAAATTTCCATAGGAAAATCCGCGAACTGGGGGTGTCTGGCTGGAGCCTTGTCACTGGTACGGGTCTAACAACACTTGATACTGACGCGGGGTGGTAATCTACGTCAAATATGTGAAAATCATCCATTATAAAATAAGTGAAGTTAGGGTCATTTTTTGGCGACTTTGACCCCCGATTCCTAGGCCCTTGTCATAGGTACAGCTTTAAAATTTTCACATTCTTTCTAGATTCGGGGAGGACTATCGATCGGTATTGGTTTCATCCATTATAAAATAAGTAACGCTTTTAGGCTCTGGGATCTTGGTCTATGAGTTTATTCGTGTCGGTTCATTAATATATGACGTCAAACCATTTTCAGCCATTAATGCTAAATATTCATCAGTTGGTATGCAATGTTGAAGAATGTCTAAATTAAAATCACCCAAAATAAATAAATTTGTAGCCTTTTCATTGCATACGTAAGATGAATATTCGTCAACAAAAGCAGAAGTGGATACAGACTGAAGTCTATATACTCCCAACAGGACAAATTGTTCGCCTTTGAAGTTTAACGAAAGTTTTAACATATCAGCACTGTTTAAGCTAATACTTACTGAAGTACAATCATAATTCTCGCGAACAAAAGCTCCAACACCTCCTGCACTGTAGCTATCATTTGCATTGGCATAGAACCTATAATGGGGGATACTATAGTCACCTACTTCATTCGAATAAATCCAAATTTCACTCAGAAAAATTACATCTGGTTGGACACTCAATGCATCTAAATAACTAACAAATACATCAAAGTTTTGCCTTAGACTACGTATATTCTGATGGATAAATAATAAATTGTTGTTACCGGCTAAGGTCAAGCTATGCTGAATATTTTTACTAGCGATGATTGGGTTATCATATATCAGAACGTCTTCAAACATCAGATTAGACTCTTAAGAGTAAAAATTTAAAATAAAATAAGAGAGCTACAAAGTAGCTAAATTAGCAATTAAGTTTAAGTCATCGAACGTTCTGATCTTGATAACCCTCTCATTTTCGGCTTTTTTCAACAGAAAGCTGGATTTCCCTAACCATAGGAATTTGTAGCGTTTCTCTTTTTTCATCTTATACGCAGCAGTAAACAGAGCTCGAGTATAACCTGTGAGCGCATCGTTTATGTATATTCTGTTGTTTGTAGTATTGTCGAACAGGCCCGAAGTCAGCTTACGTGCTTTGGCTTTTCTTGCTGCCATTACTCTTTTCTTGATCTCATAAGACGAAAATTGCACGCATATAATATCACGGTTGCGCGATGAGTCATTTTGGTTCTTTATGCTTTTCACTACGCAATGATCAATATCAGTTGGCAATATTGAGACTCCCAGAGCATCGACAAAAATTTTTTGCACGCAGGCTTCTGCATTGCTGCAGTGTTGTTGTGGAATACCAGTAATTTCTACAGCATTCCCGCACTCTCTCTGCTCTCTCCAGTACAGCTTTCTCTCTAAGTTATTTACCTTTTCTTTTAATGTTTTGTTTTCCTCTGTCAGCATACTCAGTGTGTTAAGCATTTCCGTGTTTACATTTCTTAAAGCTACAAGCTCTTCATATAATAGTTGAAGAGTAATTGTTTTATTGCTGCTATCAGAATTACCGCGAGGTTGTTGACCTGACGATGTAGGCATTTGGCAATTTTTTTGGTTTCGAATTTTGTTATGCATGTCAACTGCATTGACTGCATTTGCATGTTGTTGTTGCTCTTGCACAACACCTGTTGAAACTGTAGTAACTTCCAACATACCACTTGTAAGGGGAATGGACGGCTTGGAAGCAGCATCTACTGGTACCAGCGTCTGGACATGCATCGACCTGCGCCGTACGGCGCTGCATCCATCACATCTATATTTCACATTGGTAGCTTTCATGTAATCAACGTCGGCTTTAGTTAATTTAACGCACACACAATGGAAAATAGAATTACAATCAGCACAGGTCACTTTTCCGGCATCCGTGCGGTCAACTTTTTGTTCGCAAATTTGGCAGTTCATACTTATTTAGTTTATTTGCAAATTATGTAGATAAAAGTAAAAAGTTCAAAAACGGTGTAAATAGATTCCAGTAGTTAACGAGTTGATATGTTCAAGTACGCGCACCCCACACACACTGCAAAAACATTTCGGTATACTTATTGATGGGTCTATCTCTTCTTCTTTTCATACTTACAAACATCGGACCAAAGTTATAATACCATTTCATGTTCATGAAAGGTATAAAAATAAGTTAGGAAAGCTGCATTCGACACAGCCGAATAATAATAATGAATAAGCGTCACGATTTTCACTGTTCGATCCCCAGTAGGTACACCCTGTGTGAATTTAACTTAAGCTCATACCGAAATTATCGGAAATATCGATTATATGGGGCGATGTATATTATTGATCTAATCTTATTGATTTTTAACATCGACATTCCAAACTCTAACAGAGCATTGGTTACGAAATCTCACGATCCTACCTATATAATTACAGGAGTTATAGCCCAAATACGTTTATCGGAACAATCGATTGTATGTGGGCTATGTGAAATATGTATTTATCCCATCTCAATTATTTTCAACAGAGATATTTCACATATAAAAATAGCAATACTTGAAAAATTTCACGTTCCTACCTCTATAATTACTGGAGTTATTGCCCAAAATCCGTTTATTGGAAAGATGGATTGCATGGGAGCTATATGAAATATTTATCCCATCTCAATGATTTTCAACATCGATACGAGCATTTCACATATAAAAATAGCAATACTTACAAAATTTCACGTTACTAGTTCTTTTATTGCAGAAGTTATAGCCCGAAATCCGTTTATCGGAACAAACAATTGTATGGGAGCTATGAGTAGTTTTGGTCCGATCTTGCTGGTTCCGACAAATGATTATTCTCAGATAAAATAACGCCTACGTACCCAATTTCATTGAGATATCTTTAAAATTGAGGGACTAGTTTGCGTACAAACAGACGGACGGACGGACATGGCTAAATGAAATCAACTCATCGTCCTGATCGCAGCGGTATACTTATTAGTGGGTCTATCTCTTCTTCTTCTCATACTTACAAACATGGGACCAAAGTTATAGTACCATTTCATGTTCATGAAAGGTATAAAAAGTAATTTTGAAAGCTTTCAAAATCAGCTGTTCTAATGCACATTATTGTCGTCTGTCAGGGTAATGCGCTGTTCAGGCTGAGGCTGCATTTTGCATTTTAGCATTTAGCCCAATGTGCAGTTTTACACTTTTTTCGACGATATTCGAAAATACAGTACGAACGAAAATTTCCCTGTATGAAGAAAAAGTAAAGCAAGTAAGGAAGTCTAAGTTCGGGTGAACCGAACATTCAATACCCAGCGGTAATTTTTAGAACGGGTTAACAATCATTAGGCCCTAGGCGGATTTACCTAATTTCCGTTACCGAATTATTTCAACTTATGTGATTTTCGATATCGAAAGTTGGCATGGTTGGACTGCGGTGCCACGCCCACTATAAAAAAATTATGGAAAAATCATAAGAGGATGACCAGGGTGATTCACCTATGAAATTATATCATTTTAGCCATTTCAGTTACCGAGATATCTCAATTTGTGTGTTTTTCGAAATTTTCGATATCGAAAGTGGGCATAGTTGGGGGGCGATTTTATCCAATTTCATCACCTATACTCCCAACGATACTAGTATGCCATGTGCCAAATTTCATCGTTCTATCTTAATCAGTTCAAAAGTTACGACCAGCCAAATTTTCAAAAATTCCACCCTTAAAAGTGTGCGGTGCCACGCCCCTATAAAATTTTTTGGAAAAATCATAAGAGGATGGCCGGTTGGATTCACCTATGAAATTACATCATTTTAACCATTTCAGTTACCGAGATATGTCAATTTGTGTGATTTGCGAAATTTTCGATATCGAAGAAGGGGGCGTGGTTATCATCCGATTTCGCCCATTTTCAATAGCAACCTACCTTGGCCAAAGTGTAACCTGTATATAGGTTAGGTTCAAGTGGCTGCCCCAGAGGCACACTTAGGCCAGTTTTGAAAGGCCCGTTGTGATACCACCAACACAAGGAAAGTCAGTCCCGGGACCCAGCCATATGGAAAATCCCTGAGTTGTTGGGATTTTCCACATAGCAGAATCCCGGGACTGACACTCCTAAACCGACACCGTTACTCCTCCTCGAACCACTTAGATGACTTTATGAAGCCCATCAAGTCCTTTATGTCCATTTCCGCGATCTGGCTTAGGCTATCCAGGAACGGAACTCCCAAAAAGCGCGTTCTCGCGCCGCTTAAAGCCGGACAGTTGCAGATGAGGTGCTCCACTGTTTCCTCCTCATCATCATCTTTGCAACTCCTGCAGCATCGTCGGTAGGGCACACCTAGCCTTTCTGCATGCCTACCAATGAGGCAGTGACCGGTTAATACCCCTATCAATATGCAGATTTCCCTCCTAGTTAGGGCATAAATACGTCTAGACCTTTTAAGATCCCATTTTGGCCAGGTTTGTTTCGATATGCGACACCCTGGGGATTGCAGCCATCTTTCGTTGGCTTGACGGAGTGTGTGCTCCTTCAGCATTAGTTTGCATGTGGCAAACGGCATACCTAAGCGCTCTTTATCCTGAAGAGCCTGCTTGGTCGTGCCCCTGCCTGGCAAGCTCGTCTGCCTTACAGTTTCCCTCAATGTCCCTATGTCCCGGGACCCATATGAGGTTTACGCGGTTCTGTTGGGCCATCTCCTGAAGAGATCGACGACAGCTGAGCGTCAGTTCAGAGTTGAACGTGTATGAGCCAAGGGATTTGATGGCCGCTTGGCTATCGCTGAAAATAGTGATATCTTCTCCGATAACACGTTTGCTTAACCAGGCCGCGGCGTCCAGGATTGCCGAGACTTCCGCCTGGAAGACGCTACAATGATCAGGTAGTCTGAAGGAGAGCTCAAGGTCCAAATCCCTTGAATAAACTCCTCCTCCAACTCTGCCGTCCAACTTCGAGCCGTCGGTGTATATGGAAGTGCCACCATTTGTTTCGGGACACCAATCCGTCCTCTCCCAGTCTTCTCTGCTGGGAATGTTTATTTTGAAACAGCTATCCCCGACTGTAGTAGTCGCACAATGATCTGTGCTTAGAGGGAGAAAGCTGTAAGATTCCAGAATACTGGAGTGTCCAATAGTACCCGCAACCCAACTGGAGGTTTCTCTTAGGCGCAGAGCTGATGCCGCCGCTGACCGAAACCCTTCCAGATCAAGTGGCAAAATGCCCAGAATGACCTGGAGGGCTTCGTTGGGCGTTGTCCTTAGCGCACCGCTTATACAGATCATATTGGATCTATGGACATTCCGCAACAGATTCAGGTATGTTGCCTTGCTCAGCGCAGGCCACCATACGACGACTCCATAAAGCATGATTGGGCGAATGATGGCCGTGTAGATCCAACTGCATACTGTAGGGCTGAGCCCCCATTTTTTGCCAATGGCTCTTTTGCATGTGTAAAGAGCGATGCAAGCTTTCTTCTGGCGCTGAAGAACATTCTCCTTCCAATTCAATTTCCTGTCCAGAACTATGCCTAGAAACTTGGCCTTATCCGACAAGCCCAGGCGCGTGCCATCTAGTTCTGGTAGGCTTAGTGGCGGTATTTTGTACCGGTTGGTGAAGAGGACAAGTTCCACCTTCCCTGGGTTGATACTAAGTCCGCAGCGAGAGGACCACGTCGAAACTTCTCGCAGTGCTACTTGCATCAGGTCACACAGAGTTTGTGGGAACTTGCCTCTGAATGCAATAGCTAAATCGTCTGCGTATGCCACTATCTTCCCGCCCCCCCCAGCTTGTGTCACGTAGCAACGAGTTGACTGTGAGGTTCCATAAAAGCGGGGAAAGAACACCACCCTGGGGTGTTCCCCTTGTGACATAACGTGATAACTCAACCGTACCAAATGAAGAAGCCTATTTTCCTTCCCCTTAAAAGTTGGTCAATTAAATCAGTTAGAGGTCTATCTACGCCCAGATTAGTTAGAGCGGAGTTGATAGCCTCCGGGCTTATATTGTTGAAAGCCCCCTCAATGTCTAGGAGGGCCACGAGACAGTAGTCCTTTTCACACAGCGATTTCTCAATGACAGACACTAGGCTGTGCAGAGCGGTTTCTGTTAATTTATCCTTGGTGTATGCATGCTGATAGCTAGAGATAAGGTTGCTATCAATAGTCGTTAAGAGGTAGTCGCTTAGTATCCTCTCAAAGGTTTTTAGTACAAAGGACGAGAGACTGATCGGTCTGTAGTCTTTTGGCTCGTAGTGGGATGCCTTCCCAGCCTTAGGGATAAACACTACCGTGGCGCTTCTCCAGGAGCCCGGAATGTGGTTGAGAGCCAGGCAGGCTGTGAAGAGAAATACCAGCCATTTAGCTGATGTCTCCAACGTGTTTATAAGTTGCGCGGGGATAATCCCGTCCGGCCCGGCAGCCTTATACGGTTCAAAGCTCTTAACTGCCCACCTTACTCTTTCCTCAGTGATGGGTATATTTACTGCCAGGTTTGTTGCAGGTGCTAGTGGTGCATCATGCAGATTCCCCGGAAAATGTGTATTCAAGAGCAGCTCAAGGGTTTCCTATTCCGTGCTGGTCCAGGATCCGTCAGGTTTTCGCAGATAGCTGATGGTTGTTGGACTTTTCGAGAGGACTCGTCTAAGTCTCGCAGTGTCGTCGACCTTTTCGACGCCAGTGCAGAAATTTCTCCACGAGGTTCTCTTCGCCTGTCTCAGAGCTTTTTTGTAGGCCCTTAGTTTAGCTTTATATTCGTGCCAATGAGGCTCAGAGCCGAAGCTCTTGGCCTTGTTAAATTGTTTCCGGCATGCTATTCGGAGCGAGTCCAAATCGTAGGACCACCAATGTGGCCTATGTTAACCGCGTGGTTTTGGCACTGGGCAATCCTGCTCTAGGGCATTCGAAAGCGCCGTTGTAAAGGTCTTTACCAGATCCTCCAACTCCCCTACTACTTGCGGGGGCAGTGCTGCTAGGTCCCTATATAGTATTTCATTGTGTAGCTGCCAGTTAGTGTTACGTGGGTTGCGTTTCATAACCGGCTGCTCAACAGAAAAGTCTAGAACTAATTCTATGTACCGGTGGTCGGAGAATGAATATTCATCGAGAACACGCCATTTTCTGACCCACTTATAATTGCCTTCGCTGCAAATAGTGAGATCTATGACTTCCCTATGGGTTTTAGTAACAAACGTAGGTTCGTTACCCACGTTGCAAACTACCAGGTTAGTTGTTAACAGATAGTCAAACAACGATTCTCCTCTAGCATTGATATCGGAGTTTCCCACTGGACGTGATGAGCATTAGCGTCAGTCCGAAAATAAGATGACCCATGGAAAAATTGTATACCACGTCTGTTACCTCCCTGTGTGGCGGAGGTTCTTCGGCGTCGTAGGGCATATAGACCGACGCCATCGTCAGGCTGATACTGTGGAGGCTGCTTTAGATTTGTGTAGGTTTATCTGTATCGCCACCAATATGAGAGCGCTCAGACTTCCCTGCCACCGCCGTATCGTCGAGTTCCACCTCGTCTGGAGGCTTATCTTTCATCGACGATTTGTTCAGACCACCATTTGGCGTGGAGGAAACCCTACTAATTGTGGCAGTAGACAGGTAAAAAGTGATTTCCTTGTATAGAGATCTTTAAAGTCTTTAGCATAACGTTTCAAAAAGCCCAAATTCGAAAAGGCTTTAGGGATAACTGAGTTCACATGAGTGACAAAGGTAAAACCTCAGGACTAGCTGCTATCACTGTGACGTTGAGGTCCTCCCCATCCAGCAGGCTGTCTCCCATCTCCGAGCTGTTCACTGCTCCTTCGCCATTTGACGTGGTAATACCATACTTTCCGAGTCGGACATCTCCGACTCCTCTGCCTGCACTGCGATGTCCGAGTCCACCGGTGCAGCCGAAATAGCAGGGCGCTGTGCATCGCCGCGGTATACGTGGTTCACGATCTGACCCATGCCGTAGTGCACTCGTCCATTGCACCGTTTAAGGGGCTCGAGTGCTCCTTATTCAAGGTGAAGACCACTTGCCTATCAGGCCCTACCGCATCCTCAACCAGATTGACACTCCAGTCCTGCGTCGGGAAAGAAGGGTTCATGATCCGCAGCATCCTGAGAATTCTCTCAGGTTCAGCAGGGATGGCAGGAATCCATGCGCTTGCCCTTCACCGAGCCGGGATGACCTTCCAGTCTTGCAGCTGCTGCCTTGTACAGTGCAACAGTTTTTGCACCCTCGCAAGCGAATACCTTGATTCGGCCCTGGTGCCATCCCTCATCAGAACCCATCGGCGTGGCACCCGGAGACTCATCCATAATGTCAAGAAGGGCATTACCGATCGCGTTCCGGACGAATCGCTACTGGTCCAGCTTTCGTTACCTCGGTCAATGACGCCTATGAGGATCCTGTCCCTGGTCACTTTAGCAAAGCTGAGTTTACCCACTACGGGGGCGTTCTGTTGCCGCTTCGGGTGAAGTTTAAATCCACGACCGATCTCTGGCGTTTGAAGGGATTTACATTAACCTTCTTTGGTGCATAATTGCTTTGGAAGTTCGGTAAGATAGCTTCAGCCATCTCCACCATCTTTCTGGCATTCGGCGATAGCGTCTCTTGTGAAATACCTTCGTATTTCTTCAGGATCCCTGCGGCCGCTCTTTTGTCCAAGTACTCAGAGCAACTGGGAGATGTCTTTTGGGGTGAATTTCAGCCGTTGTTGGCTTCACTGTGTTTGTACCGGTACTTACTTTGTATTATATACTTATTATCCAGAGCTAATCGACCCCTAGTTGCCATCGCTGTCGATCTCTCGGCTGATAATGAAATGTAGTTTGTCCTCCGACGTTGCGTTCTCGCTTGTTCCAGCATTTTCCTCCACTGCTGTGCAGTATACATGGTTGTATCTTTAGTTTTAGGGTTTTTAGGCTATTTTTCATCTTGTTCGTACGACCCTTCGCTGGGCAAGGCCAGTTTAGGGTCAAGGGAATAGTCAAAATTGAGTTCTTCGTTTGGCATATGCATAAACAGTGCATATGCACCGAACTGTCTTGTAAAACTAAACATCAAAAGACACTTGTTATGGAAAGTTACCATTGACACGGTCAAGAGGCCAAAGCCCATAACCGTATCAGGGATAACTTTTGTAGAGTGTATGTTGTTTGTTTTTTTTCTCATTTCCTTCCAGCTCTCCAACATCACTTTGGTACCAACACACGTACTTTCGGATATACAAGTTGAATACACGTTAGTTTATTCTTTTTTTTTTATCGGGCAGCGTGGCCGTCTTTATTGAAATCAAAATCAAACTAGCCTAAATTACAATTTTTATCTTATTTATACTAAAATAATGCGTGCTCTGCAACCCAAATTTTCTTATGTAAGAAGAATTCATTTATTTCCTATGTGTTGGGAAAGAGCTAATTTTGGAGAGAAATTCGTTTACAACGCATTTCTCTATTTGACCCATATCCAATAGTGCTGGCTTAGCATGTTGCCATTGGATAATCATAGTATGGGTGATTATAGTATGTCACTGCGTAACAATGCACTTTTCCAAATGACCCATTTTTGATAAGTGCCGACTCGGCATGTTGCATTGGGCAGGCATAGTATGTGTGATTGTGATATGACACCGAATGGGATAGCTAAATGCCACTTTGAAGTGAGTTTACTTGGTACGGCTGAAATGTGACGAGTAGTCATATTTCAGGCGACTTATGAAAAAATTGCTTTTAAAATGTGTTGCCTTTGCATAAATGCATTGCACTTATAATTTATGAAGTGCGATCGGATTTGGGTAAATGATCGTTGTGCACCAAAGCATTTCTTGGGAATATATTTAGGTTGGCCGAAGTCAAACTGCCGGCTTCTCGTTCGAGCCTGGTAAAGAATTGTCCTAAGTCAATCTTATCCTCAACAATTAGGTTGCTTGTATCAAAAATGCTACAAATTTTCTTTCCTTTTTTGAAATATAATTTCGGAGGATTGAAAACGAGCTCGACATGTCTTTTTACTTTAAATTTATTTAGCGCTTCTTCGTAAATTTTGGGGTTCTCTTTGTGACTTTCTTTAATTTCAGTTTTATCTCTGGTCTTTTTAGCTGCTGATCTTGTTGTTATTTTAAATATTTTGTTTGCTTCCACTGACATATCTTTTAAATTTGTAATAGTTATGCGGGATAATGCATCCGCGATATGATTTTCTTTACCGGCTGAATACTCCACTTCAAAATCGTACTCTTCTAAATCGAGTCTTACTCGTGTCAGCTTAGATGAAGGATTCGTCACCGAGAATAGGTATGTTAAGACGATGGTCAGTTTTAACTAGAAATTTTATGCCATAAATATATGGTCTGAAGAAGGTTATGGCCCAATGGATTGCGGCCAGTTCTTTTTCTATTGTGGCTTTGTTGGTTTCACCTTATGTGAAGGACCTAGAAGCGTAAGCAATTGGTAACTGTTTGCCATCATGTTCTTGGTTAAGGACTGCCCCACAAGCGTACCCACTAGCGTCTGTTGTTATGCAGAATTTTTTATCGAAGTCTGGGTATTGCAAAAGTTTTGGACTAATTAATGCTTCCTTTAAGTAGACAAAAGCTTTTTGACATTCTTCTGTCCATTCGACATTCTTTTTGCAAATTCTAGTTAATTTTCGTGTTGAGTGTTTTGCGAAATTCGGTACGAATCTTCTGTCCTAAATAACTTACTTCTTGGCTGAAAAATACAGAAAATTTCTCTGGATGTAATTTTAGGTTGTATTTTCGACAAGTGGAGAACACATCTCTTAAATTTTTCAGCATATGGCTTTCAGAACATCGTAATACAACTAAATCATCCATATAGAGAAATCATATGGTCTTAGGACTAATTTGCCCTCTGTTTTGCCATAATCTAAGATGCAATTGTATTTCTTTATGAAATCTAGGCCTATTATTCCATCACATGGAATTGGGAAGTTGTCTTCTACAACATGAAGTTTATGATAAATTAGAAGGTCATCGCCTTTTAGATCTGTTTTGATTGTGCCTAAAGTGCTAGTTATTCCCTGACCAATGCCTTTCAAATCTGTGATTTGTTCAGTATTTATTTTTTCTTTATTATTTATTTGCTGTTTTTTAATTATGGAGATATCGGCTCCGGTATAAATTAAAAAATTTGAGTATGAGTTGTTTAATGATGTCCTTGTAGATATATAGCTGTTTAAATTTAGATTAAGTACGCATATTTTTCTTTTTGTTAATTTTGAAGTGGAGTTTCCTGGTTTTCCGTCGCGGTTATGGCGAGCACATTACGGTTCTGGTTGTAGGATCCATTGTCGTTTTGGGCTTGTGATCCTCTCCGGTTATTATTGTTGTTGTACGACCTCGAGTTATTGTTATATCTCGGTTGTGGTCTGAATCTCCGATTTTGGCAATTTCCATAGGTGTTACTACGGTAACCTCCACGGAAACTACTCCTGTACTGACCTTGCTGTCGTACATTTAAGATCGTGTTTGAGCTGCCAGTGGCTTCGGTACAACTGTTAATGAATTTTGAGATTGCATCGTTCATTGTTGAGAACGTTCCTGCTTGCATGATAATCTTGACCTTGTCATTGGAGCAGTTTTTACACATGGCTTTAACTGCTGCCTGTGTTGAATATCTCGTGGCTAAGTCTGGGTTTAATCCATCCGAGATATATGCTCCTTCTAGCAATCTGGTAATTTTTTCTATTTCCGCAGTGTATTGGTTAGCGGTTTTGATACGTTGTTGAACGTTTAGGAGTTTAGCGGTTAAAACCTCTACCGATGCACCTTTTATCGCGCTTTTGAGCTTTGTTTTTATTTGTCCAATCGTGTTTTCATTACTGATAAAATTTCTTGCCGTTCCTTTTAGTTTGGTCTTTATCATTGTTATTGCTAAAAGTTCGTGCTCATCCTTGATTTGATCAAGTATATCGAGGGCATCTAAGAAACTGTGTAAGTTTTCTGGCTTTCCATCAAACTCTGGGAGTACTGACGAGGCAGTTTTAATGAATTCGACTACTGTTTGTACCATTGTGACGTTTATGATTGGGATTTTTACTTTACTGGTATCTTCCCCTTGACTTAAAGAGGGTGATGGAGTCCGGCTTCGAACATTTTCTGATAGAAGTACGTCAAAATCAACTTGGAGGTTTTCCTCTAATGTGGTTGGTATTGTTACTTCTATATTGTGTCTAGCTACTGAAGATACGAGTTTATCTCGTACGGCAGTGAAAAATTGATAAGCTTCTTTTTGGTGTTCTATGGTAAGTATGCGATTTGCTGCATTGATCACCTGTCTAGTATTATTAAGGGCTTCCAAGATTATGTTCAAAAGTTTTACTATAGTTTCTTTTGTTATTGGAGTACTCTTGTTTATACATTTGTATGATTTACTAGCTTTAATTTTTTCTTCCAGTAATGTGTCATGGATTTCTTTCCATTGATTCATTTCTGGATGAAAGCTTTTGGCATTTTTGGGAAGTAGTTACTTTTTATTGGGAAAATTATACACGTTGTTCTACATTGTTTATTTGTCTCAATTTATTTTTGATGTAATTTTTTATCAAGATTACCATTGCGACAATTAAACATGTAACTACGCATGCAAACGCGGTCAACCACTTATCGGAAACTTCTTCTACGATAGGGTGTGGTTCGTATTTAACTATTTTGGTATGGGAGGTGTTTTCACCTGAATTTTCTTTTCCTACTTCGTATCCCTCTATTCCTATTAATATGCCGTTTAGTGCAATTTTCCACCAAATCATTTCTATGTAAAAAAAAATCTTCCTTTAACCTGTGAAAATTTTTTTAATATTACCGTGTTAAATTAAAAATGTGAATGAGAAAAACAATTTTCCTTATTGTTAGTTCTTGTTATTTAATTTAATGATAAAAAGTTTTTTTTTTGTATTTTTATTAGCTTAGTTTCGTCCCTATCAAAAGGATTTTAATTGAACTACTTTGGTTTCCTGACCATTTCAAAGTGGAATATGTTTATAATTAAAATTATATATTTTTCATTTTTTCATTTTTTACTTAAATTAAACTAAAATTTACTATAAATTTCCTAATGTTCCTGTTGGTGGTTTTGCGTTGTTGTTGTTGCTGGGTTCCACCCATTTCTGCGCATATCTTTTAATTTGGTTATCAGCTCCTTCTTTTGCTGCCCGCGACTGATATTAATTATTCGCTGTAGTTCTGCACATTACTTTTAGGGCTGTGCCTTTATTCAGTTAATCGATTACTTGATTAATCAATATTATGAGTAATCAAAACGAGGATTACTCGAGTATTTTTAAAAATGGTTAATCAAAAACCGATTAATTTACCCATTTTCTTATGTGAAAGTTTTCCATAAAATAGCATAATGAACTGGCAGGGTCTAGATTGAGCTGGCAGGATCTAGATTTGCATACAAACATATATATGGGTTCAATGGAATTTATGTTATTGGAGAAGTGCAGCGTAAGCTAAATTGATTTGAATACTTTGGCCTAGTTATTGCCAAAAGTATATTGAACTGTGAACATTATATTTTGCTTAGCTGTCATACTACAGGAAATATTCGGCACGGGTTTACTTTATTGTATGTAATTACTATGAGTAATTTATTGCGACATGGGCTTGCTCCATAGCAAGTAATTATTTTTTGCAATTTATGGGTATTTTGGGTCGGCTAGTTTATAATGCGCAATCATATTCCAGACGACGTGGTTGGCAGTAGCCTATGTTACGTTAACTTATATATTTTTCTTATTCTGAGTGAGACCTCATACCCCCACATACATATTTTGTTTAAAAAATTTTGAGAGTAAGCGCACGTACTCTCATACATACTTAATTATATTTATATGTGTGCTTGTGCACAAACCAACTAGATAAAAACTAGGCCGGTTTAAAACTTGAATTTTTTTGAAATTTCTACAATCGGGAATAGTAAATAAAAGATTTATCTTATTAAAGTTAGGAATAGTTAAGAAATATTGAATATAGTCTTAGAGTTCAGTTAGTCATAAGAAACTAATACATAATTAATTTTTAATAAATACGATTTAATATTGTTTTTGAATTTGAAACAAATGGTACCAGCTTTGTTTGTGTTAAAGATCCATCATCATCATCATTTATTGGCACTTAACCGCCTAAGCGATTTTGGCCGTTGCATATCAAAGCACGCCAGTCATTCCTTTTTAGCGATAACTGACGCTAATTGGAAACCCCAAGGGAGTTCAAGTCATCCTCCACCTGTTGTTTCCATCTCAGTCGAGGCCTCTTCCTTCCTCTGCTGCCGAATTCAGGCGACGATAGGAAAACCTTCTGTGCTGGAGCTTCTTTGTCCACTCGCATAACATGGCCCAGCCAGCGGAGTCTTTGGGCTTTAATTCGCTGGACTATGGTCAGATCTGCGTAGAACTCGTACAGCTCATCGTTAAATTTCCTTCGATACTCGCCGTTGGCATCACGGGAAGGACCATAAATCTTCCGGAGAACTTTTCTCTCAAATGCTCTAAGGGCCATCTCATCTTCTCTGGACACTGCCCATGATTCCGAGCCGTACATCAGGACTGGTATGATGAGAGACTTATAGAGCGTGATCTTTGTTTGTCGAGAGAGGACTTTACTTCTCAATTGCTTACGTAGTCCAAAGTAACACATGTTGGCAAGAGTGATTCTCCGTTGTATTTCTAGACTGATATTATTTTCAGTGTTAATGCTGGTTCCCAAATAGACGAAATCTCTCACCGTTTCTAACTTGTAGCCAGCAACGGTGACTTGGCTGCCAAGGCGCAGGTGCTCCGATTCTTTCTTTGATGACAGCAGGTACTTCGTCTTGTCCTCGTTAACTGCAAGACCCACTTTTTTCTCTTCTTTATCCAGCCCAGAGAAGGCAGCGCTTACGGCGCGCTTGTTAAGGCCAATGATATCAATATCATCGGCATACGCCAGCAATTGCACGCTCTTGTAGAAGATTGTGCCATTTGCGGTTTAGCTCTGCAGCTCGAATTATCTTCTCCAGCATCAGGTTGAAGAAATCGCACGAAAGGGAGTCGCCCTGTCTGAAGCCTCGTTTGGTTTCAAATGGCTCAGAGAGGTCCTTCCCGATTCTGACGAAGCTGTTGGTATTGCTCAGCGTCATTTGGCAAAGCCGTATAAGCTTTGCAGGGAAGTCAAATTCAGACATGGCGGTATACAGGCAACTCCTTTTTGCGCTGTCAAAAGCGGCTTTAAAATCGACAAAGAGGTGGTGTGTATCGATTCTTTTATCATGAAAATCTGGTCGATGGTAGACTTACCAGGTCTAAAGCCACACTGATAAGGTCCAATCAGTTTGTCCACGATGGGCTTCAGTCTTTCACACAATACGCTAGAGAGAACCTTATATGCGGTATTAAGAAGACTGATTCCGCGGTAGTTGCTGGGGTTAGCGGGATCGCCTTTCTTGTGGATTGGGCAGAGCACACTTAAATTCCAATCTGGAGGCATGCACTCGTCTGGCCATATTCTGCATAAGAGCTGATGCATGCTTTTTACCAGCTCTTCGCCTCCGTGTTTGAACAGCTCGGCGGGTAGTCCGTCTTTTCCAGGCGCTTTGTTGTTTTTGAGCCGGGATATAGCTATCCTCACTTCTTCATAGTCAGGTGGTGGGACGACTTTTCCATCGTCAGGGATTGGGGTATCGGGTTCAACGTCTCCCTCGCAATTTAGCAGTGAGGAGAAGTGCTCCCTCCATAATTTAAGTACACTCTGGACGTCGGTTACCAGGTCGCCATTATTGTCCTTACAGGAACTTGCCCCGGTCTTTAAACCTTCCGTCATCCGCCGGTTCTTTTCATAGAATTTTCGGGCATCGTTTCTGTCAGCCAGCATCTCAAGCTCCTCACACTCACGCCTTTCGGCCTCACGTTTCTTTTTCTTTTCTCTCTTCCTTCTTCGCCTCACGATAGCGTTGCCATACACTGCGGGTTGCGCCCGTTCGCAACGTCTCCCTGTATGCAGCGTCCTTTTTGGCTGCAACAAGATAATGGTCCGAGTCGATATTGGGACCGTGTAGGGTACGCACGTCTAGAACGGTGGAGCTGTATCTGCCGTCGATCATCACATGATCAATCTGGTTTCTTGTTCTTTGATCAGGGGACAGCCAGGTGGCTTGGTGTATTCGCTTATGCTGGAACCTGGTACTACTGATGACCATATTGCGGGAAGCGGCGAAGTCAATCAACCTAGTGCCGTTGGGGGATGTTATATCGTGGAGACTGAATTTTCCAACTGTAGGATCAAAGACTCCTTCCTTGCCCCCCTTGGCATTAAAGTCGCCGAGCACGATTTTGATATCATGCAGGGGGTAGCGATCATAGGCTTGTTCAAGTTTATCGTAGAAGGAGTCCTTCTCTGCGTCGTCCGTCTCCTCAGTCGGCGCATAGGCGCAGATAAATGTTATGTTGAAAAACCTCGCCTTGATGCGGATCACAGCGAGACGCTCGTCCACAGGAGTGAACGCTAATACTTGGCGGCGAAGTCTCTTTCCCACCACAAATCCTACACCACGCGCCTTGCCGCGTGTCTGGCCACTGTAGCATACGTCACAAGGACCGATGGTCGTCCTTCCTTGCCCCGTCCATCGTATTTCCTGCAGGGCGGTGATGATATCCTTCTCATTGTCCTTACTTCGTTTTGCCGGGTCGTCAACATTAAAGGGAGTTCTCATCCGAGGCTTTTTCGATTTTTTCATTTTTTACGTGGCGGGTTTTTACACATTTATATAGCGATCCGCTTGCTTCAAGACAGACGCCCGCTTGCAGCCGCACCTCATGGTGCTGCGCAAAAGACCTTTTTTTCTTTTACTTTCTTAATTTTTCCTTCTCACGGACAGAGTTAGGGTCACGAGGGTAATATCGCTATATGTCAGCAACGAGTGATATGTGTCTAAGTGACAAAACAGTTGGGGGAGTGCTGGCGGTGATTTCTCTGAGTTTAAAAAGTGGTATACCTTAAGACAACTAGTTTTGTGTTTGCTTTTTTTGCTGTTGCAAGCAACATCAGCTGCCATGCGTATGGCCCAGCACCGTGCGCATGTTAGGTTGTTGTACGCTTGCAGGGGGTGGAGTTAATTGACAGGGTAAGGGGGAATTGTGGCAACCACGTCTTGAGCTAGTTTTTAAGACGCTGTAGTGTCACATTTCATGACTAAGTGGGGATTAGCTGACTTTGACCTTGGACAGAACTCATATCTAGCTCAACTACCCACAGCGTCCATCAGGCGAGGACAACACCAATTGCACTAAGAGTATCTGAACACATTCTTGGAACATTTTAATTTCATATTTCCGTTTGGAAATTCTTTGGAATATACCTATCAGTCAGCTTCGATATTTTAAACTTTTTATGGTTCAGTTTTTATAACGGTTCACTTCTTCTTCTACAAATTCAAATTCCAATTTATTCATTCATTTTTCTTTTTAACAACATAAGTTCATAACTTAACCTTAAAGAAAGAAAGAAAAAGTAAGGCATTCTGTAAAATAGAATATTTAGTAGCGAATGCCATCTCGAATAAAATTGAAGTTAATTAAATTAATATTAATGTAAAATTAAAATTAAAATTTAAATTAATATACATTTACAAGAAATGCGTGCATTTACAAAAAATGTGCGTGTGGGGTGAAAGCAGCTCACAAGTTGTATACATATTTTGTTTTGAATGTGGTATGTACAAATTCACTAAGAGCTAGGATTCAGAAAACTTGATGTCGGTATGTGACTTCTCTAACAAAAATAATTTGACATTAACTGAAAATTCGCGCAAATTTCTAATGACAAGTATTTCCGTCGGTAACGTATTGTATAATTTACAAGAAACAATGGTGAAAAAGTTCGAAAGTAGTACGAAAAGTGGGAACAATTACAAGCCTTTGCGAGTTTTGCCTCAAATTATACTTATCTGAGACCAGGGTATGCAAGTACCCACATTGAATGAAAAATATCTTCAACGTTTTGTAGAAATATGCCTTACTGGAAGAATTTTAAGGGCCCTAAATAACTCCATCTGTGATAAAAACGGTTAACATCGCATATTTTTCGTGTGATACATTTCTGAATAATTAAAAGCTGCTGGATTTTATTAATAGATGCACCACCCCAACAGCTAATGCCATATTGGAGCTTAGAATGAACCAAAGCGTAATAAGGAGTCTTAAGCATTGCATTAGAACAAATTTTTCTGAGACTATAAAAATAATATAGTCGGGGTGGAGTGCTTGCACTTGCGCTGCATCGGACGTAGATGGATGTTCTTCTGGGGATGTAGTCTGGCTGGTGTTCTCTTCAATTGTGGCTCCGATGGTGGCTACTTGCGACGTAGTCCTTTGTACTCCGTTGGTTTGATTGGGAACTGCGTTGTCATGCAGGGTGGAGTTGTGTCGCCCTTCGCAGTAGAGGCATGTTCTTGTGCTGGAGAAATTTTCAAGGAGGTGAGATTGAGATAGGCAACTTCCGCATAAATTGCTTTCTCTCACGAAATTTTTACGCTCTGAGATGGGAAATTTTTTGAACCGCAAACAGCTTTGTAGAGTATGGGACGAGTGCTTGCACAATTGCGTGGTTGTTGCTGAAGCACGGGATTACTCAATTCTTTGACCTGGAGTTGGTGTCCTATTTGTGCTTTGGTCTCCTCGTATGCGAGGCAGGATCGGTATTTACCAAAAGCAACGGATTTAAAGTCTTTGGGAAGGTCCTGCTCGTCAGTTTCTACTACCCCGTCGTAGGCATTCTGTACTCTCGACCAAAATACCTCGATATTTTTATCCTTCAATTTTAGGACTGCCTCGGTATGATCTTGAATTGAGGTTGAGCGGAAACGAGTGCAGTAATCCGTCGGTTTCGGAAATAAATTTATTTTCGACCATGGTAGCCATTCTGAAAAGGGACTTGCTTAATTTAACTTTAGCGATTTTGCGAATTTTGGAGACGGTTTGGTGTTTATTTGTGCTAGAATACTAACAGAGTAGGCTTGGACCAGTTGGACTGAATTGGGAGTAGTCTGAGGGTAGTTGGACTAAACAGTAAATTTTACTGCTGGGTATCGCAAATGATATAAATTTGTAAATATGTATTTTAAAATTATACCGCAAGAGACAAAATTATGTAACGACAAGAGATACCTTTGTGCGAGTATGTGTGAGATTTCGCTTTAATTTTTTAATGCACCGCTTTTATATATATGTGTATATGGGGGTGGGAATATATATTTTTATTGCGATGTCATACAATTTTGGCGGGAAATATTTGGTTTTGGCGGGATGCAAATACATTTTTTTAAAGAATACTAACAGAGTAGGCTTGGACCAGTTGGACTGGATTGGGAGTAGTCTGAGAGTAGTTGGACTAAACTGTAAATTTTACTGCTGGGTATCGCAAATGATATAAATTTGTAAATATGTATTTTAAAATTATACCGCAAGAGACAAAAGTATGTAAAGATAAAGAGATACCTTTGTGCGAGTATGTGTGAGATTTCGCTTTAATTTTTTAATACATCGCTTTTATATATATGTGTATATGGGGGTGGGAATATATATTTTTATTGCGATGTCATACAATTTTGGCGGGAAATATTTGGTTTTGGCGGGATGCAAATACATGTTTTTAATTAGTTGCACCAAATTTTAATTACGGGGATAAAACTTATGTATTAGTATTATGTGCACTGGTTTCTGGTACGCAGAAGGACCATTAGTTAACTTAGGGGATTATGCTTCAAGGTAGGTACTCACGCTTACTGGAACTGGTACCCTATATATAAGCTTCCTGGAATGGAGAGTCTGGTGCACACTGAAGATCGGGGATATTGTGGTGTGTAACGTTGGTGGGACGATGTAATTCCGGCGCTTTGTATGCCAAGTGTAGATATCTGCCGAGAACGCTTGCCGACGTGCTGGTAACTTTTTTTGTAGGATGCGTAGGAACACTTTCTGCTTTATGGTAGATATCACCCGGTTAAACAGAATGAATCAGTACACTAGCACTTCAATTGTAGGATAGCTATATGGTTTATTTATTTCGAGAAGTTGTAAAAGAACTTTTGGTTTCACAAAATGCAAAAGATGATTAATATGCAAACAGAGAAATCGCCATGAATTTGCATAAAAAGATAAGAAAAATAATAATAAAGAGAAAAGGGAATGAAGGCCCTTTTGACAGCTGGCGGCGATTCCAGATCGCCCCACTGCTGATTGCGCGAATTCATTTTGATGGTTTTACGCGACAGAGGTTGCCACGCGTCCCATATCGTGACAAATGAGGGGTATTAAAATTCAATGCTTAAATAACTTAGGATGATTATATACATTATAATTCTTTACAATTCATGGGTATAATGGGTGATATTATGAATAATAAGCGATTTATAAGGGGTTTTTGACTGGGACGTGTGGTTGCCTATGCCGCGTAAACAATTGTTAACAAAACTTTTGTTGATACATATTAAAAAGAAATAGCACCATTACATAAAAGGGTAATGATTTCTTATGATTTTCCAGTTAACTATCTTCGACTAACCGCAACAGTTTTATTTTAAACCGAGTTTAAAGGAAATAAGTGCTTCTTCCAAACTGATTTTAGAAAAAATGTCCGCTATGTCAGGTAAGAGCATTTACAAAAATCACCTGAGACGAAAAATTTCACAAAACTTTTAACCTATTTAGACTTAAGTTCAAGTTAATTTCAAGTTCTGCCCAAGGAAAAAGCACACCGAGTTAGGTTGTTTTTCCAAGAGCAAAAGAGGCGGCCGCCGTGGTGTAGCGGTTAAGTGTTCGGCCTTCTACACCAAGTCGTGGCGGTTCGATGCCCAGCAAAAGTAACATCAAAAATTATTTAGAAAAACGATTTTTCTAAACGGGGTCGCCCCTCGGCAGTAGTTTGGCAAACTCTCCGTGTGTATATCTGCCATGAGAAGCTTCTCAGCAAAAAATTCATTTGCTTTTCAAGTGCCGTTCGGAGTCGGCAAAAAACTGTAGGTCCCGCCAACTTGTAGGAAAAACTCTAAAGCAACACACCACAAGTTGGAAAGAGAAGCTCGGCTAAAAATCTCGTTAGAGGTTATGATAACCTGTTGGTATATCGCCGCTATTAGTTTTTTTTTTTTTTTTTATAAAAATAACGAACGGAAGATCCCATGTTGGATTTCAAACGAGAAATATGAGTAGTCTAACTAAGGTTTCGGTCAACAGACACACCAAGATATTTAAAATCTCTAACCTCTTCAGTTGGGAAACACCCATCGCAAAACCTTGTTCCAGAATTAAAAGATTTGTCTGAGCACAATAGACTATTTAGGGGAAATCGCTTACAGTCAGCGGCGTGAAAACCAATAGATATATCGGGTAAGATTCATCTTTGTAAATTGAAGTACATCATTTCCGTTTTCTTGCGTACAATTTATTTGTGTTTAGCAAACCATACCCTTGATAAATGTACGGCATTACTGAGGCCTGCTATAAAGTCCAGGTAGTTCTATGAACCACATGCTATTGCAAGGTCGTCAGCAAAAGCGGTAACTTTTCAATAAAATCCCTCGTGAGGGGTGGACACCTTGCCGCGGTACGAGGGCTAGTTAAGCAGGTCCTTTGGTCCTTAATTATTTTCAAATGAAACACAACACTTGTTCTTACCGCTAGCCTAGGCCTGTGCCATATTGCTTAACAACAAACATATTTCATCTCACATACCTGCTACGTTTTGTTCCAATGCTTTGGTGATGGCTATGAGCTTAACTCCTGTGACATTCCATCACCAATCATTGGTTGGTATTACCATGCTGCTGTTGCTAAGTGGTGATCAACCCACGCTTAGACAAGCAAACAGGTTTGCGCTGTCGCTGTTGCTATGGGGGTGGTGATAACAAAAGAGTGTGTCATGATATCTTGCCTGTTGCTAGATAGCAATCAAGCCACACTTAGCGCCTGTTAAATTCCACGCGTGATAAGCGCAAACAGGTTTTTAGTTGGTGATGAGCTGTAGTGAAGATCAACAAGCGAAGCAAAGCAACGCATAAAAAATATTTTGATGTTGCTAGGTTGTGACCAGGAGCTAAGTTTACTCCTGTTAGATTTAATTATATCCACATTCAAATTGTTGCTAAATATTGATAAGAACATGGCAAAGGTTTCTTGCGGCTATATTAAGGCACAGTGGGCCCAAATGATACTTGGCACAGTGGGCCTAATGTTATAACTCCTCCCCCTCTTAAGTTCGGAACGTCCCTGATCCGACAGGCTTCTTTTAATTATATTTGTCAATTTTTTTCTAGCCTATTAATTTCATATATAAATTTTATTTTTAAATTTCAATGTAGGTTTTTCACAAAATCTAGAAATTTGTAAAATGATATATTTTTTTAACAAACATTTTTTATTTGAAAATTATTATTATTTTTTTTACCTATAATATGTGCGTCACTATGAGGATTGTATCTTCTTTCAAAATACGTATTTTAAACAAAATTTTAATTCATTAATTTTTTTAAAATAATGATTTTTCAAAGAAATTTCACAATTTTTATCTTACAAAATTATTTACTTTCATTTTAAATTTATAAAAATATAGGGCATTTCTTTTCAGATCTATTATATTTCCATAGTTCTTAAACTGTTTTTAGTTCATCAAAGCTAGTGTATCGTATTTTAAAAAAATTATATAAATTTCCTAGTAAAATATTATTTAGGTTTTGGGATTACAAATATTGTATGTTTTTGTACTGAAAAGGATATAACATTATTTCCTACAAAAAAATTTAAATTCTTTTGAAAAAAAAAGTTTAGTACATTAAGCATTACATTAGACAAGACAAAAATTTATTAAATTTCAATGTAGGTTTTTTACAAAATCTAGAAATTTGTAAAATGATATATTTTTTTAACAAACATTTTTTATTTGAAAATTATTATTATTTTTTTTACCTATAATATGTACGTCACTATGCGGATTGTATCTTCTTTCAAAATACGTATTTTAAACAAAATTTTAATTCATTAATTTTTTTAAAATAATGATTTTTCAAAGAAATTTCACAATTTTTATCTTACAAAATTATTTACTTTCATTTTAAATTTATAAAAATATAGGGCATTTCTTTTCAGATCTATTATATTTCCATAGTTCTTAAACTGTTCTTAGTTCATCAAAGCTAGTGTATCGTATTTTAAAAAAATTATATAAATTTCTTAGTAAAATATTATTTAGGTTTTGGGATTACAAATATTATATGTTTTTGTACTGAAAAGGATATAACATTATTTCCTACAAAAAAAATTTAAATTCTTTTGAAAAAAAAAGTTTAGTACATTAAGCATTACATTAGACAAGACAAAAATTTATTAATTATCGTATTTAAAAAAATTTTATATAAATGTTTTAGCGAAATATTATTTAGATTTTGAGATTACAAATATTTGTGTTTTTGTACAGAATAGGATATAACATTATTTCTTACAAAAAAAAAAAATTTGAATTCTTCTGAGAAAAAAAAAATGTCGTACATTAAGCATTACATTTGAATTTAAACATGTCAAAATCAATTTATTTAATAATAATTTTCTTCTTCTTTGTAATTTTGTATTTGTGTTTAACATGGCACTGGTATTTATCATTTGTTTAGTACTTATATTTATTTTAAAAAGGTTAAAGTCGTTGGTAGAAGTAGTTCTAAAGCTTTTAGAGAGAAAAATTAATAATTGATTTTTCTTGAAAATTTTTTCATTTATTTTTTGCTACCGTTAGATTAACCAAGTCACCTCTTAGCGTATATTGTCTTTATGGACTTGTTTGCCATTTATTAGCACGGTTGTCCCTAAGTCCTTTTCTACTACGTTTTCAACGTATACTTTATTTAATTAATTTCCTAAGCGTTTATTTCGTCGAACATATACCGTTTCTCCTATCTTAAATGTTCTTTGCTTGGTTTTACATTATTTTAGAATATTTTCTTTTGCAGAAAGTAGTGTTTCCTTAATTGCCTTAAGATGATCTTTTGGAAAATTATTCAGTATATCCATTGGTTTTGCATTCACCGTCGAATGTATTGAGTTATTATATTTATGTGTCGCGAGTAAGATTAATTCTTTGATATCAGTTAAGTTTTGTTCTGCTTTTAAGCATCGTGCGATTTCAGTCAACGTTGAATGCACTCTCTCTATTTGGCCATTACTGTTACTATGTAACGCTGGTATGAAAAATTGGTCTATTTGGAAATGGTTTTTTAGTAAACTAGATATCGTATTCGATTGGAAGGATTTTTCATTATCGGAAATAATGGTCTTAGTTTTTCTGAATTTATTAAGTACTATTAGTAGGGCAATTTTGACGTCAATTGTTGATCTTGATTCGATCGGGATTGTCATTGTGAACTTAGAAAACTTATCAATGCAAGTGAAGAAATGAAATTTATCTACAGAAAATATATCAATGTGAAGGATTTGCCCTGGATATTCGGGTATTGGTGTTTTGCCGATTTCTGTTTTTAAAGGGTGCCTATTGTACTTATTTTCTAAGCATGCTTTACAATTTTTGGTTATTGTTGTTAAAGTCTGCTTTATTTGTGGGAAAAAATAATCTGAAATCAGTTGTTTGTAATTTTCCTGAACTGATCGGTGTGCCCTATTGTGTTCCATAGTAGCAACCTCGATTTGGTCCTCTTTTCTGATCAAATCGATTACGAGTTTTTCGGTGTGTACAAATTTCACACCCGGAAAGTTTGACAAAAGTAAACATTGTACCATGGCGAAAGTTTGAAGATCGCAACAGATTCCGTTAACTACATTTGGATTTATCTTCTCTCGGACGGTTTGCAAGAGATATTCAGCACTTTTAAAATTTATAGTATGCCTTATCAGTTTCTGAAATAAAATTTTGGTAGATTTACTATTTACCTCGGATGGTAAAAGGACTAGTTGCGCCTTAAATTGATTGACAGGATTCTTTATTGTTTTTATTACGCCTGAAAGAGAAATCTCGATGTGAGCAGTTGACAATGAGTCGTCAAGGTTATGGGTGTATTGGCGCGAAAGGGCGTCGGCCACCTTATTTTCTTTCCCCGGTTTGTAAAAATATTTCGGTGCGAATGAGTTAATAAATGTTGTCCACCTTTTAATTTTCGAATTCGGATTTCTATCGGATATGGCAAACGTCAATGGTTGATGGTCGGTGAAAATGTGGATATTTTTGATACCGTACAAATAATGCCTCAATTTTTGGAAGGCCCAAACTATTGCCAGAAGTTGCCGTTCATTTGTGGCATAGTTTTCTTCTGTTTTTGATAATGTACGTGATATCATTGTAATGGGTTTTCCATTTTGTGAAAGAACAGCACCTAAGGCGACGGACGAAGCATCCGTGGTTATCTCAAATGGTATTGAGTAATCTGGATGTTGCAGGAGAACATCTTCCGATGCTAAAATACTTTTAAGCTTATTAAAGGCTCTGATTGCTTCGTCGTCAAGTGAAATATTTATTTTTTTAGAATTTCTACTATTGGCATGTCCATTTTCTCCTCTCAAATATTTTGTAAGGGGCTTAGATATATGGGCATAATCTCTTATGAATCTACGGTAGTATCCGGAAAGTCCTAAAAAAGAACGCAGTGACCTCAGTGATTTCGGTTCTTGATAATTAAGGATTGCTTCAACTTTGTCAGGGCATGTTCTTATTCCCTTATATGAAACGGTGAAGCCTAAAAATTCGACTTCTTCTTTGAAAAATTTGGACTTTTCCAGGGATACTCGCATTCCTGCACGCTCAATTTTTTTTAATATGGAATCTACATGTTTGTAGTGGGAGTTTTCATCAGGTGAAAAAATTATGATATCGTCAACATATACATGACATATTTTTCCAATATCCTCTCGTAGGATGTCGTCTATGGCTCTCTGGAATATGCTTGGTGCATTTTTCAGGCCAAATGGCAGACGGCAAAACTCATACTTGCCGTTATTTACACTGAATGCAGTCTTACATCGATCTTTTTCTAGGAGGCGGATTTGATAAAAACCCGACTTTAGATCTAGTGTTGTAAACAATTTAGATTTTCCTAGGTTCGAAAGAATTACCGTAGTGTCCGGAATAGGGTATTTATCGGACGTGGTTTGCTCATTGAGCTTTCGAAAATCAATAACCATTCTCATTTTCTGGTTACCTTCATCGTCAAAACCTTTTTTTGATACGACGTGTACCGGTGAATTATAAGGTGAATACGATTTTCTTATAATCCCATCTTTTAGTAAAGCTTCTATTTCTTTGTTGATAAACTTTGCTGCAGAAATTGGATACGGGTAACTTTTTGAGTAAATGGGCTTTTCCGTTTTTATATCTATTGTGGCAACTACATTTGTATTGTATGGAAGCGCTCTATTCGGGTTGGAAAATGCATTTTTGTTTCTTTCTATAAGCGAATCAATGCTATTAGGTAACTCTAGTTTATTTGTCGTAGACATATTTACCTGTTGGCAATGGAAAAAGTTGAGTTTCTCTTTTCCAGTTTTATGGAAAATGAGACCAACTTTTGTATCAATCTTTGCTGCGATACCTTTCAATAAATCATATCCTATGATTCCATCAAAGGTATCTAGTTTTGGTAAAAGGTAAAATGTAGCAATTTCACCTAATATATTAATTCTGCATTTTTCCGAGATTTTTTTTACTCCATTTATGGATCTTAATTGGAAGGGGCTATCTATAAGTGGGACATTAGCCTAAAAAATTAATTTCGTCGAGTGAATTATCCTCGCAATCATAGTCCTCAAGCTCGGAGTGATATGATTCGTCATTCATAGCGTTGACCCGTTGTACCTTATTCACTGGTGCTTGCGTGGACGTATTGGTACCTTGTCTTTTAGAGGCACTGTATTGTCGCTGCTGCTGAGCAGATCTATATTCTTGCTGCTGTGCTTGTCGCTGAAAGGAATTTGAAGGGTTGAAACTATTTTCCTGTTGAAGTCTTTGCTGTTGAGGCCCACGACTTGATTGGCCAGATGTATTCTTTTGGAAAGCAGAGGTTCGTCTGAAGCAAGAGCTTCCAGGGTCTACATCCATTGGAGTGGGACTTTGGTTCCGGAAACTGTTCGGCCTAGAACTCGCAAGGGGCTCCGATTGGTGTTTTTGTGGCGATCTACCCGTGGCATAGGTTAGGTTAGGTTCAAGTGGCTACCGTAGAGGCACACCTAGGCCAGTATTAAAAGGCCCGTTGTGATACCACCAACACTAGAAAGTCAGTTCCGGGACCCTGCCATATGGAAAATCCCGGTATTAACGGAATTCTCCACATAGCAGAATCCCGGGACTGACGTTCCTATACCGACACCGTTACTCCTCCACGAACCATTTAGATGACTTGATGAAGGCCATCAGGTCCTTTATGTCCAGCTCCGTGACCTGGCGTAGGCTAACCAGGAAGGGAACTCCCAAAAAGCGCATTCTCGCGCCACTTAAAGCCGGGCAGTTGCAGATGAGGTGCTCCACCGTTTCCTCCTCCTCATCCTCCTTACAACTCCTACAGCATCGGCGGTAGGGCACACCAAGTCTTTCTGCGTGCCTACCAATGAGGCAGTGCCCAGTTAATACGCCTATTAATATGGAGATTTCTCTTCTCCTTAGGGCATAAATTTGTCTTTATCTTTTATGATCCCATTTCGGCCAGGTTTCTTTGGATATCCGACATCCTGGAGATTGCAGCCATCTTTCGTTGGCTTGGCGGAGTGTGTATTCCTTCAGAATAAGCTTGCATGTGGCAAACGGCATACCTAAGCGCTCTTTATCGCGAAGAAGCTGCTTGGTCGTGCCCTGCCTCGCAAGTTCGTCTGCCCTACAATTTCCCTCAATGTCCCTATGCCCCGGGACCCATGTGAGGTTAACGCGATTCTGTTGGGCCATCTCTTGTAGAGATCGACGACAGCTGAGCGTCAGTTCAGAGTTGAACGAGTAAGAGCCAAGGGATTTGATGGCCGCCTGGCTGTCGCTGAATATAAAAATGTCCTGTCTGGTAGTGTGTTGGCCTATCCAAGCCGCGGCGTCCATGATTGCTGATACTTCAGCCTGGAAGACACTGCAGTGATCAGGTAGTCTGAAGGAGAGCTCAAGGTTCAGATCCTTTGAATAAACCCCTCCCCCAACTCTGCCGTCTAACTTCGAGCCATCAGTATAAATGGAAGTGCCGCCATGAGTGACGGGACTCCGATCCGTGCTCTCCCATTCTTCCCTGCTGGGAATGTTGATTTTAAAACCGCTATCTCCGACTGTTGTGGTCGCACAGCGATCTGGGCTCAGCGGAAGAAAGCTATAGGATCCCAAAATACAGGCGTGTCCAGTAGTCCTTGCGCCCCAGCCGGACGTTTCCCATAGACGCAGAGCCGATGCTGCTGCTACTCGGTGCCCTTCCAGATCGAGTGGCAAAATGCCAAGAATGGCCTGGAGTGCTTCATTGGGCGTTGTTCTTAACGCACCGCTTATACAGATCATGCAAGATCTGTGTACTTTACCTAGCAGATTAAGGTTTGTTGCCTTGCTCAGCGCAGGCCACCATACCACAACTCCATAGAGCATGATTGGTCGAATGATTGCGGTGTAGATCCATTTGCATATTTTGGGGCTGAGCCCCCATTTCTTTCCAATGGCTCTTTTGCATGTGTAGAGTGCAATACACGCTTTCTTCTGGCGCTGAAGAACATTCTCCTTCCAGGTTAGTTTCCTATCCAGAACTGTGCCTAAGAACTTGGCTTTGTCAGCCAGGTTCAGGTGCACGTCATTCAGTTTTGGTAGTGTTAGCGGTGGTATCTTATAGCGGTTGGTGAAAAGAACCAGTTCTACTTTTCCCGGGTTGATGCTCAAACCGCAGCGCGAGCACCATGAGGAAACCTCTCGCAGTGCTACTTGCATCTAGTCGCACATGGTTTGTGGGAATTTGCCCCTATATACTATAGCTAAGTCGTCTGCATATGCCACTACCTTCCCGCCCCCCCAGCTTGTGTCTCGCAGCATCGAGTTGACAGTGAGGTTCCATAGAAGCGGGGAGAGAACACCACCCTGAGGCGTTCCCCTTATGACACAGCGTGATAAGTCAACCGAGCCCAGTGATGGAACTATTCGTCTACCCCCTAGCAGTTGATCAATAAGTCCAATAAGGGACCTGCTTATGCCCAGACTTGTTAAAGCGGTGTTTATAGCATCAGGGCTTATGTTGTTGAAGGCTCCTTCAATATCTAAAAGGGCCGCAAGACAGTACTCCTTCTCATACAGCGATTTTTCAATAACAGAAACTAGGCTGTGAAGCGCAGTTTCTGTAGATTTCCCTTTGGTGTATGCATGCTGATAGCTACAGATCAGGTTGCTATCAATAGTAGAGGAGAGGTAGTCATTTATTATCCTCTCGAAGGTTTTGAGCACAAAGGATGAGAGACTGATCGGCCTGTAGTCCTTCGGCTCGTAATGAGACGCCTTCCCCGCCTTAGGAATAAACACTACCGTGGCACTTCTCCAGGAGCACGGAATGTAGCTAAGAGCCAGGCAGGCTGTATAGAGAAATACCAGCCATTTGGCTGATGTCTCCAGCGTGTTTATGAGTTGTGCGGGAATAATCCCGTCTGGCCCGGCAGCCTTGAACGGTTCGAAGCTTTTAACCGCCCACCTAACCTTTTCCTCCGTGATGGGTATGTATACAGCCAGGTTTGTTGTAGGTGCTACGGGTTCCTCATGCAAGTTTCCTGGGAAGTGCGTATTCAAAAGCAGCTCTAGGGTTTCCCTCCCCGTGCTGGTCCAGGATCCGTCAGGTTTGCGCAAATAGCTTGTGGCTGTTTGAGTTTTTGAGAGCACTCGTCTAAGTCTCGCTGTATCGTCGACATTTTCGACCCCAGTGCAGAAATTTCTCCATGATACTCTCTTCGCCTGCCTCAGAGCTTTTTTGTAGGCCCTGAGTTTAACTTTATATTCGAGCCATTGAGTCTCCGTGCCAAGGCTCTTGGCCTTATTAAATTGTGTCCTACATGAATTTCGGAGCGAGTCCAGGTCGTAGGACCACCAATGCGGCCTATGTTTACCGCGTGGTTTTGGCACTGGGCAAGCCTGCTCTAAGGCATTCGAGAGCGCCGTTGTAAAGGTTTTTACCAGATCCTCCAACTCCCCTACTGATGAGGGGACTTGTGGGGGCAGTGCTGGTAAGTCCCTAGATAGTATTTCATTGTGTAGCTGCCAGTTAGTGTTACGTGGGTTGCGTTTCATAACCGGCTGCTCAACAGAAAAGTCTAGAACTATTTCTACGTACCGGTGGTCGGAGAATGAGTGCTCATCGAGAACGCGCCATTTTCTGACCCACTCATAAGCGCCTTCGCTGCAAATAGTGAGATCTATTACCTCCCTACGGGTTTTAGTAATAAACGTAGGTTCGGTACCCACGTTGCAAACTACCAGGTTAGTTGTTAACAAATAGTCAAACAACGACTCTCCTCTAGCATTGATATCGGAGCTTCCCCACTGGACGTGATGAGCATTGGCGTCAGTTCCGATAATAAGATGACCCATGGAAAAATTTGCCACCAGGTCTTTTACCTCCCTCTGTGGCGGAGGTTCTTCGGCGTCGTAGGGCATATAGACCGACGCCATCGTCAGACTGGTACTGTCGACTGTTAAACTGGCAGCTGTAACGTCACCATTGGTATAGTTGGGCAAGAGAAATGCATTCAGCTCAGACTTAACTAAAATACAGGCTCTAACCCTGCCCCCATCGCTGGCTCGAATAAGCTTATAACCCTTAGTCCCCAAACCGCAAATCCTTGAGCTGTTGACCCAGGGTTCTTGGATGAGGACCACATCTACGTCGCCTTTAGAGAGACGACTGATTAAAGCAGCCGAGGCTGCTTTAGATTTGTGCAGGTTTATCTGAATCACCACCAACATGAGAGTGCTCAGACTTCCCTGCCACCGCCGTATCGTCGAGTTCCACCTCGTCTGGAGGCTTATCTTTCAACGACGATTTCTTCAGACCACGGTTTGGCGTGGCAGAGATCCTACTAACTGTGGCAGTGTCAACTGTGGTGCGCTCAGGACTAGCTGCTATCACTGTGACGTTGAGGTCCTCCCCGTCCAGCAGGCTGTCTCCCATCTCCGAGCTGTTCACTGCTCCTTCGCCATTTGACGTGGCAGATACCATACTTTCCGAGTCGGACATCTCCGACTCCCCTTCCGGCACTGCGATGTCCGAGTCCTCCGGTGCAGCCGAAATAGCAGCGCGCTGTGCATCGCCGCGGTATACGTGGATCACGATCTGACCCATGCCGTAGTGCACTCGTCCATTGCACCGTTTAAGGGGCTCGAGTGCCTCCTTATTCAAGGTGAAGACCACTTGCCTATCAGGCCCTACCGCGTGCTCGACCAGATTTACACCCCAGTCCTGCGTCGGGAGAGACGGGTTCATGATCCTCAGCATCCTGAGAATTCTCTCAGGTTCAGCAGGGATAGCAGGAATCCACGCTCTTGCCCTTGGCCGAGCCGGGATGTCCTTCCAGGCGACAACCTCGATTCTTGCCCCTTGGTAGATCTCACCTAGTCTTGCAGCTGCTGCCTTGTACAGTGCAACAGTTTTTGCATCCTCGCAAGCGAATACCTTGATTCGGCCCTGGTGCCATCCCGCATCAGAACCCATCGGAGTGGCACCCGGAGACTCATCCATAATGTCGAGAAGGGCATTACCGATAGCGTTCCGGACGAACCGCCACTGGTCCCTAGGGATGGCCCAGTTTTCATTACCTCGGTCAATGACGCCTATGAGGATCCTATCCTTAGTCACTTCAGCAAAGCTGAGTTTACCCATTACGGGGGCGTGTTTCTGCCGCTTCGGGTGAGGTTTTAAATCCCCGTCCGATCTCTGGCGTTTGAAGGGATTTATATTAACCTTCTTTAGCGCGTAATCGCTTTGGAAGTTCGGTAAGATAGCTTCAGCCATCTCCACCGTCTTCCTAGCATTTGGCGATAGCGTCTCTTGTGAAATACCCTCGTATTTCTTCAGTATCCTCGCGGCCGCTCTTTTGTCCAAGTACTCAGAGCGACTGGGAGATGTCTTTTGGATCTCTGGGGCCAGGTCGTGAGACCACTCCCACAGACGTTAAAGACTTGGTTTCGGTACCGGCACTTACTAGGGCTCTAGCATCAGCCGTTGTTGGCTTCACCGTGTTTGTACCGGTACTTACTTTGGGGATTGCCCCCTTATTATCCAGAGCTGGCGGCACTATGATCACAAGGGCAGCGCAGCCCTGTGGCTATCGACTTAAGCCCTCGTACCGCGGCAAGGTGTCAACCCTTCACGAGGAACCCGTGGCATAAGTCTGCGCAAACTCATACCTTTGTCGGTTATGTTGCAGCTCTTGTGCCACTGCGAGTGCGCTGGGCAAGTCTGGTGGACTAGCTGCAAAAAGTGTGTCACATAATGGGCGTCTTAAGCCAGAAATAAATACCCTCAATGCATTTTCCCTGGCCTTTTCTGTAAACGCACTAGTGAGTTCCTCATGGTTACTATGGGTCATTATGATTTTGTTTACTATTAAGGTAAGCTGCTTATCAACCGCATCGTAATACTCGTTAATGGACATTTGACCCTGTCTCAAAGTATTGAGCTGGCTTTCTAAAATATGTAGGGGCCTTTTATCCGCGTATAGCTGATCTAGCCTAGCAATTATAGCTTTGAAATTCAAATGGGTATTAAAAGCGCTTAGATTTTCATTTGCTGAAGACGTTATTTTATTTCTTAAAATCCCCATCGCGATATAATATGGCTCAGAGCCTTCAGTATAATAACTCAATGCAAACTTAGCTGCCTCTCTCCAAGCCGGATATTCTGACATTTTTCCTTTAAATTCTTGAAGTGACTTGATTAAGTTAAGATCAGTGTGAGTACTTTGTACTCCATCGACAATTGTTACGGGCCTATGGGTTTCTATTTTTTGGGGAAGAACGCTTTGAATTGCCTGGGTTAACTCAGCAATTCGTCTCTCAAAAGTTTCTTTAACTACTCCTACCGCGGAGTCTACTATATATTTTACAGTTTTTTTTTAAATAAATTTAGTTTTGAGTTAATACGATTTTTTAAATTGAAACAAAAGGTGAGAAAAAATCTCAGTTTAATACCTAAAGCCTAAACTCCTAAGTGATATTACAAATTTCGATAACTTGCTCTAACTTGTATTGTGGTGTCCTTCTCCTGGATGGCTGGATGTCAAAGCTGCTGTGCAAGATTCCACCTACGAATGATCCTTGGCGAGTGATGATTTTAGAATTTTCGCAAAAACGAAATTCTTATTTTTCTAATACGCAATTAAGTATTATTTTTATTGCTAAGAAAATCATTTTAATCATGACTAAATTTTTTCTTTTCCTTTCTGATTGAAAAGTTACTTCGTTTTCAGTACTTTGAAAAGTTTATAAATTTATGTTACTTTAAGCCGGATGCTTTTTTGGTTTGAACAATATTTTTAAATTTTCTGCGCATTTGTCACAAAAGTTTTTCCTTTAATTTTAACGATTTTCAATGCAGCGAAAATTTTTAACTTTATTTTCACAAATAATGATGACTTTTTTCTTAAAAACGTTTTTTACAATGTCACTTGATTTGTCTCCTTTTTACAAGGATTTTTTAATAAATATGCACTTAGCACTGTTCTATTCGTATCCTTATTACGAGGATATGTTAAAGCACTACACGATCCTTTTTACATGGATGTATCAAAAGTAGTTTTATGTAAACGGTCAACTTAATCCTTTTTATTTATTGCAAGGATATTTAAACCACTAAACGATCTATATCCTTCTTACCAGGATGTACCAAAATTTGTTTATTTTTTTTTTTTTTTTTAATTTCACGTCACGTCACTTCGATCCTTTTCATAAGGATTTTTCTTCACCGCACTATCCGTTTACAAGGATCTGTTTATTTTTATCCTTTTACAAGGATTTTTTTATTTTTATCCTTTTACAAGGATACAATAGTCCGTGACCACTAGTTGGGCGCCAGTTAAGCAGGTCCTTTGGTCCTTAATTATTTTCAAATGAAACACAACACTTTTTCATTGAAACACTTTATTTAGAGCACATACTTGCGTCTTCGAATAAAACTAAAAACTAACTGCTTGGCTTAATACTACTGCCTTAAATACTTTTCCTAACTCAAGGAAGCCTATGGGAAAGGGGTTGCGGTTGTCGGTGCATATTGTTCTTACCGCTAGCCTATGCCTGTGCCATATTGCTTAACAACAAACATATTTCATCTCACATACCTGCTACGTTTTGTTCCAATGCTTTGGTGATGGCTATGAGCTTAACTCCTGTGACATTCCATCACCAATCATTGGTTGGTATTACTATGCTGCTGTTGCTAAGTGGTGATCAACCCACGCTTAGACAAGCAAACAGGTTTGCGCTGTCGCTGTTGCTATGGGGGTGGTGATAACAAAAGAGTGTGTCATGATATCTTGCCTGTTGCTAGATAGCAATCAAGCCACACTTAGCGCCTGTTACATTCCACGCGTGATAAGCGCAAACAGGTTTTTAGTTGGTGATGAGCTGTAGTGAAGATCAACAAGCGAAGCAAAGCAAAGCATAAAAAATATTTTGATGTTGCTAGGTTGTGACCAGGAGCTAAGTTTACTCCTGTTAGATTTAATTATATCCACATTCAAATTGTTGGTAAATATTGATAAGAACATGGCAAAGGTTTCTTGCGGCTATATTAAGGCACAGTGGGCCCAAATGATACTTGGCACAGTGAGCCTAATGTGATAACTGGCTTAAGTCGATAGCCACAGAGCTACGCTGCACTTGTGATCATAGCGCCGCTGGTACTACATCATGAGAGAAGCCAATCCTCTCTGGGGCGACGACTAAGATCTTCCCCCTCCCAATCCAGGGTGTTATGCGACCACGTGCCCATTGGACGTTTGCAGCCGGGAGGCAAATAGTGGCTGTAATCGAACGGAGACTCTCTGATACCGGGCCGCCTCGTAGAGTAACTATGGCCTTACCACGGTATGGGGCTCTGCCGCGGCGGACGACACATTCCCCTTACTCTTCCCTTGACCCTAAACTGGCCTTGCCCGGCGAGGGGTCGTACGAACAAGATGAAAAATAGTAATAAAAACCCTAAAACTAAACGGACGGCCAAAATCGCCTAGGCGGTTAAAGGCTATTTTAAGTAAGTAAGTAAGTAAAACTAAAGATACAACAATGTATACTGCACAGCAGAGGAGGAAAATGCTGGAGCAAGCGAGAACGCAACGTCGGAGTACAAACTCCATTTCTTTATCAGCCGAGAGATCGACAGCGATGGCAACTACGGGTCGATTAGCTCTGGATAATAAGGGACAATCCCCAAAGTAAGTACCGGTACAAACACAGCGAAGCCCACAACGGCTGATGCTAAAGCCCCAGTAAGTGCCGGTACCGAAACCAAGTCTTTAACGTCTGTGGCAGTGGTCTCACGACCTGGACCAGAGATCCAAATAAGGGAACGACCGCGATCGTACGTGGATTTAAAACCTCACCCGAAGCGGCAGCAACATCCCCCGTAGTGGGTAAACTCAGCTTTGCTGAAGGCACTAAGGATAGAATCCTCATAGGCGTCATTGGCCGAGGTAACGAAAGCTGGGCCATCCCTAGGGACGGTACGTCCGGAACGCTATCGGTAATGCCCTTCTCGACATTATGGATGAGTCTCCGGGTGCCACGCCGATGGGTTCTGATGCGGCATTCGGCGCCATATCACAATCACACATACTATGCCTGCCCAATGCTATGCCGAGTCGGCACTTATCGAAAATGGGTCATTTGGAAAAGTGCGTTCTTACGCAGTGACATACTATAACCACCCATACTATGGTTACCCAATGGCAACATGCTAAGCCAGCACTATTGGGTATGGGTCAAATAGAGAAATGCGTTGTAAACGAATTTCTCTCCAAAATTAGCTCTTTCCCAACACATGAGAAATAAATGAATTCTTTTTACATAAGAAAATTTGGTTTGCAGAGCAATTTTAAGATAAATAAGATAAAAATTGTAATTTAGGCTAGTCTGATTTTGATTTCAATAAAGACGGCCACGCTGCCCGATAAAAAAAAAAAGAATAAACTAACGTGTATTCAACTTGTATATCCGAAAGTATGTGTATGTATATACGTGTGTTGGTACCAAAGTGACGTTGGCGAGCTGAAAGGAAATGAGAAAAAAAACGAACAACATACACTCTACAAAAGCTACTTTCAATAACAAGTGTCTTTTGATCTTTAGTTTTACAAAACGGTTCGGTGCATATACACTGTTTTATGCATATGCAAAACGAAGAACCTAACTTCGGGCAATTCGTGAAAAGTAAAAGAAAAAAAAAACCCTCGTGAAGGGTGGACACCTTGCCACGGTACGAGGGCTTAAGTCGATAGCCACAGGGCTACGCTGCCCTTGTGATGATATCGCCGCCCGGTACTACATCACGAGAGAAGCCAAGCCTCTCTGGCGCGACGACTAAGATCTTCCCCCTCCCAATCCAGGGTGTTATGCGACCACGTGCCCATTGGACGTTTGCAGCCGGGAGGCAAAACGTTACCGGGCCGCCTCGGAGAGTAACTATGGCCTTACCGCGGTATAGGGCTCTGCCGCGGCGAACGACACATTCCCCTTACTATTCCCTTGACCCTAAACTGGCCTTGCCCGGCGAAGGGTCGTACGAACAAGATGAAAAATAGCCGAAAAACCCTAAAACTAAAGATACAACCATGTATACTGCACATCAGAGGAGGAAAATGCTGGAGCAAGCGAGAACGCAACGTCGGAGGACAAACTACATTTCATTATCAGCCGAGAGATCGACAGCGATGGCAACTAGGGGTCGATTAGCTCTGGATAATAAGGGGGCCATCCCCAAAGTAAGTACCGGCACAAAACAGTGAAGCCAACAACGGCTGAAATTCACCCCAAAAGATATCTCCCAGTCGCTCTGAGTACTTGGACAAAAGAGCGGCCGCAAGGCTCCTGAAGAAATACGAAGGTATTTCACAAGAGACGCTATCGCTGACGGTGGAGATGGCTGAAGCTATCTTACCGAACTTCCAAAGCAATTATGCACCAAAGATGGTTAATGTAAATCCCTTCAAACGCCAGAGATCGGACGTGGATTTAAACCTCACCCGAAGCGGCAGCAGAACGCCCCCGTAGTGGGTAAACTCAGCTTTGCTGAAGTGACCAAGCACAGGACCCTCATAGGCGTCATTGACCGAGGTAACGAAAGCTGAGCCATCCCTAGGGACCAGTGGCGCTTCGTCCGGAACGCGATCGGTAATGCCCTTCTTGACATTATGGATGAGTCTCCGGATGCCACGCCAAAGGGTTCTGATGCGGGATGGCACCAGGGCCGAATCAAGGTATTCGCTTGCGAGGATGCAAAAACTGTTGCACTGTACAAGGCAGCAGCTGCAAGACTGGGTGAGATCTAATCGAGGTTGTCGACTGGAAGGTCATCCCGGCTCGGCCAAGGGCAAGAGCATGGATTCCTGCCATCCCTGCTGAACCTAAGAGAAGTCTTAGGATGCTGCGGATCATGAACCCTTCTCTCCCGACGCAGGACTGGAGTGTCAATCTGGTTGAGGATGCGGTAGGGCCTGATAGGCAAGTGGTCTTCACCTTAAATAAGGAGTCACTCGAGCCCCTTAAACGGTGCAATGGACGAGTGCACTACGGCATGGGTCAGATCGTGAACCACGTATACCGCGGCGATGCACAGCGCGCTGCTTCTTCGGCTGCACCGGAGGATTCGGACATCGCAGTGCCGGAATAGGAGTCGGAGGTGTCCGACTCGAAGAGTATGGTATCTGCCACGTCAAATGGTGAAGGAGCTGTGAACAGCTCGGAGATGGGAGATAGCCTGCTGGACGGGGAAGACCTCAACGTCACAGTGATAGCAGCTAGTCTGAGCTGAATGCCTTTCTCTTGCCCAACTATACCAATGGTGACGTTACAGCTGCCAGTTTAACAGTCGACAGAACCAGTCTGACGATGGCGTCGGTCTATATGCCCTACGACGCCGAAGAACCTCCGCCACAGAGGGAGGTAAAAGACCTGGTGGCAAATTTTTCCATGGGTCATCTTATTATCGGAACTGACGCCAATGCTCATCACGTCCAGTGGGGAAGCTCCGTGGGTAACGAACCTAAGTTTATTATAAAACCCGTAGGGAGGTCATAGATCTCACTATTTGCAGCGAAGGCGCTTTTGAGTGGGCAGAAAATGGCGCGTTCTCGATGAACACTCATTCTCCGACCACCGGTACGTAGAATTAGTTCTAGACTTTTCATTGCTACACAATGAAATACAGTAGAATCGCGAAAAAGTAAACTCGCAAGAACGTAAAACCTTCGGATAAGTTGACCAATTTTGAGCGTCCACGTACCGCTCTAAAAAGTAAACTTTTTCGTTGACTTTTTCGAGCGTAACTATTTTTTCCAACCCAACCGTTTCTTTGGCAAGAAAAACACGTTTGGGAGTTCCCCATGTTGTTATGTATTCCCCGAATTCCTATGTAAAAACTTATTCGGTGTAGCAAGGTACATTTTTAGTTTGTGATTAGCGTTTGAACTCGCGACTTGTTTATAATTAGTGTGTTGAAAAATGTGAACAAAGCAGAAAAAATCATTGCACATCAGTAAAAGTGAGTCATGCAAATAAAAGACTTGGCACGGAGACTCAAAGGCTCGAATATAAAGTTAAACTCAGAGCCTAAAAAAAAAGCTCTGAGGCAGGCGGAGAGAGTATCGTGGAGAAATTTCTGCACTGGGGTCGAAAATGTCGACGATACAGCGAGACTTAGACGAGTGATCTCAAACTCAAACAGCCACAAGCTATTTGCGCAAACCTGACGGATCCTGGACCAGCACGGAGAGGGAAACCCTAGGGCTGCTCTTGAATACGCACTTCCCAGGGAACTTGCATGAGGAACCCTTAGCACCCACAACAAACCTGGCAGTATACATCCCATCACAGAGGAAAATGTTAGGTGGGCGGTTAAAAGCTTCGAACCATTCAAGGCTGCCGGGCCAGACGGGATTATTCCCGCACAACTCATAAACACGCTGGAGACATCAGCCAAATGGCTGGTATTTCTCTGTACAGGCTGCCTGGCTCTTAGCTACATTCCGTGCTCCTGGAGAAGTGCCACGATAGTGTTTATTCCTAAGGCAGGGAAGGCGTCTCATTACGAGCCCAAGGACTATAGGCCGATCAGTCTCTCATCCTTTGTGCTCAAAACCTTCGAGAGGATAATAAATGACTACCTCTCCTCTACTATTGATAGCAACCTGATCTGTAGCTATCAGCATGCATACACCAAAGGGAAATCTACAGAAACTGCGCTTCACAGCCTAGTTTCTGTTATTGAAAAATCGCTGTATGAAAAGGAGTACTGTCTTGTGGCCTTTTTAGATATTGAAGGAGCCTTCAACAACATAAGCCCTGATGCTATAAACACCGCTTTAACAAGTCTGGGCATAAGCAGGTCTCTTATTGGACTTATTGTTCAACTACTAAGGGATAGACGAATAGTTTCATCACTAGGCTCGGTTGACTTATCACGCTATGTCACAAGGGGAACGCCTCAGGGTGGTGTTCTCTCCCCGCTTCTATGGTCCTCTTCACCAACCGCTATAAGATACCACCGCTAATACTACCAAAACTGAATGACGTGCACATGAACTTGAGCCAAGTTCTTGGGCACAGTTCTGGATAAGAAACTAACCTGGAAGGAGAATGTTCTTCAGCGCCAGAAGAAAGCGTGTATTGCACTCCACACGTGTAAGAGCCATTGGAAAGAAATGGGGGCTCAGCCCCAAAATATGCAAATGGATCTACACTGCAATCATTCGACCAATCATGCTCTATGGAGTTGTGGTATGGTGGCCTGCGCTGAGCAAGGCAACAAACATTAATCTGCTAGGTAAAGTACACAGATCTTGCATTGATCTGTATAAGCGGTGCGTTAAGAACAACGCCCAATGAAGCACTCCAGGCCATTCTTGGCATTTTACCACTCGATCTGGAAGGGCACCGGGTAGCAGCAGCATGGGCTCTGCGTCTAAGGGAAACATCCGGCTGGGGTGCAAGCACTACTGGACACGCCTGTATTTTGGGATCCTATAGCTTTCTTCCGCTGAGCACAGATGGTTGTGCGACCACAACAGTCGGAGATAGCGGTTTTAAAATCAACATTCTCAGCAGGGAAGAATGGGAGAGCACGGATCGGAGTCCCGCCAATCGGCACTTCCATTTATACTGATGGCTCGAAGTTAGACGGCAGAGTTGGGTCACTGCAGTGTCTTTCAGGCTGAAGTTTCAGCAATCATGGACGCCGCGGCTTGGATAGGCCAACACACTATCAGACAAGACATTTTTATTTTCAGCGACACCCAGGCGGCCATCAAATCCCTTGACTCTTACTCGTTCAACTATGAACTGACGCTCAGCTGTCGTCGATCTCTAACCCAACAGAATCGCGTGAACCTCACATGGATCCCGGGGCATAGGGACATTGAGGGAAATTTTAGGGCAGACGAACTTGCGAGGCAGGGCACGATAAAGCAGTTTCTTCGGGATAAATAGCGCTTAGGTATGCCGTTTGCCACATGCAAGCTTATGCTGAAGGAGTACACACTCCGCCAAGCCAACGAAAGATGGCTGCAATCTCCAGGATGCCGGATATCCAAAGAAACCTGGCCGAAATGGGATCATAAAAGATCAAGACAAATTTATGCCCTAAGGAGAAGAGAAATCTCCATATTAATAGGCGTATTAACTGGGCACTGCCTCATTGGTAGACACGCAGAAAGACTAGGTGTGCCCTACCGACGATGCTGTAGGAGTTGTAAAGATGATGAGGAGGAGGAAACGGTGGAGCACCTCATCTGCAACTGCCCGGCTTTAAGTAGCGCGAGAATGCGCTTCTGGGAGTTCCCTTCCTGGTCACGGAGCTGGACATAAAGGACCTGATGGCCTTCATCAAGTCATCTAAATGGTTCGAGGAGGAGTAACGGTGTCGGTATAGGAACGTCAGTCCCGGGATTCTGCTATGTGGAGACTTCCGATAATACCGGGATTTTCCATATGGCATATAAAGATTCGCATGAGGAAGCCGAAACATGAGACTGACCGACTGCCGAGAAGTGGTTATTAAAAACATATGCTACTACTGTAGGGTCAGAAAAAATCTCACCGCCATTACTTAAAACAAAAGATGTATCAACATTTTTACATCACCGTATTACGCGCTATTTGTCATGCCAATGGTGCCACAGGGGTCGTCATACGAGTTGTATCGAAAATTAGGTGCAGTTAAAGACGCAGATTGTGAAGTAGAAGCAAATTCAGATAAGCTACAGGCTATTCGAAATAAAATAATGCAAGAGCTGAGGTTGGCCCACGAACGCAGTAAAAAGGTTTACAACACTAGGAGGTATACCGCCGGAATTTCAAACAAAGTTACCAAATCGATAATTATAATCCCAAACTTGCCCCAAAACAAGTAAAGTGCGTTGTGTTGAAGGTAATCGGGAACTCTATGTATGAACTCGGCGATGTTTTAAAATCAACATTCTCAGCAGGGAAGAATGGGAGAGCACGGATCGGAGTCCCGCCAATCGGCACTTTCATTTATACTGATGGCTCGAAGTTAGACGGCAGAGTTGGGTCACTGCAGTGTCTTTCAGGCTGAAGTTTCAGCAATCATGGACGCCGCGGCTTGGATAGGCCAACACACTATCAGACAAGACATTTTTATTTTCAGCGACACCCAGGCGGCCATCAAATCCCTTGACTCTTACTCGTTCAACTATGAACTGACGCTCAGCTGTCGTCGATCTCTAACCCAACAGAATCGCGTGAACCTCATATGGATCCCGGGGCATAGGGACATTGAGGGAAATTTTAGGGCAGACGAACTTGCGAGGCAGGGCACGATAAAGCAGTTTCTTCGGGATAAATAGCGCTTAGGTATGCCGTTTGCCACATGCAAGCTTATGCTGAAGGAGTACACACTCCGCCAAGCCAACGAAAGATGGCTGCAATCTCCAGGATGCCGGATATCCAAAGAAACCTGGCCGAAATGGGATCATAATAGATCAAGACAAATTTATGCCCTAAGGAGAAGAGAAATCTCCATATTAATAGGCGTATTAACTGGGCACTGCCTCATTGGTAGACACGCAGAAAGACTAGGTGTGCCCTACCGACGATGCTGTAGGAGTTGTAAAGATGATGAGGAGGAGGAAACGGTGGAGCACCTCATCTGCAACTGCCCGGCTTTAAGTAGCGCGAGAATGCGCTTCTGGGAGTTCCCTTCACATAAAGGACCTGATGGCCTTCATCAAGTCATCTAAATGGTTCGAGGAGGAGTAACGGTGTCGGTATAGGAACGTCAGTCCCGGGATTCTGCTATGTGGAGACTTCCGATAATACCGGGATTTTCCATATGGCATATAAAGATTCGCATGAGGAAGCCGAAACATGAGACTGACCGACTGCCGAGAAGTGGTTATTAAAAACATATGCTACTACTGTAGGGTCAGAAAAAATCTCACCGCCATTACTTAAAACAAAAGATGTATCAACATTTTTACATCACCGTATTACGCGGTATTTGTCATGCCAATGGTGCCACAGGGGGCGTCATACGAGTTGTATCGAAAATTAGGTGCAGTTAAAGACGCAGATTGTGAAGTAGAAGCAAATTCAGATAAGCTACAGGCTATTCGAAATAAAATAATGCAAGAGCTGAGGTTGGCCCACGAACGCAGTAAAAAGGTTTACAACACTAGGAGGTATACCGCCGGAATTTCAAACAAAGTTACCAAATCGATAATTATAATCCCAAACTTGCCCCAAAACAAGTAAAGTGCGTTGTGTTGAAGGTAATCGGGAACTCTATGTATGAACTCGGCGATGTTAATGTACCCAGAATCGGGGTATACCATGCTAAAGACATATTTGTGTAGGGCTGCCAGACGTCCCGGTTTTCCGGGACATGTCCCGGTTTTAGGCCATTTGTCCCGGTGTCCCGGTCCAACCCTAAAATGTCCCGGTTTTTAAATCTAATCGATTGTAAGGAGCCATGAGGAGTGTAATGGGGTGTGGTTGCTGAGTGACCGCGCTCAATCCCGACTCTTGCGTCCTCGTTCGTGCACTCTGGGCAACGTTGAGCTACCTAGGCTCGCGGCAGAAAGAGAGGGAGCCCCGGGGGGGGCCACTCTGACATACTTGGTTTAAGGGCTCACCGGGGTCTTTTTCGCAGCGTCTGTACACCAAGAGGTGCGGCTGTAAGCGGGCGTCTGTCTTGAAGCAAGCGGCTCGCTATATAAATGTGCTAAACTTTTCCCTCCCAATCCAGGGTGTTATGCGATACCGTGCCCATTGGACGTTTGCAGCCGGGAGGCAAATCGTGGCTGTAGTCGAACGGAGCCTCACTGATACCGGGCCGCCTCAGGGAGTAACTATGGTCTTACCGCGGTATGGGGCTCTGCCGCGGCGGACGACACACTTCCCCTTACACTACCCTTGACCCTAAGCTGGCCTTGTCCGGCGAGGGGTCGTACGAACAAGATGAAGAACACACAAAATACAAAGCAATTAACGACTTCGTTTACTCCGCAGCAGAGAAGAACTATGCTGGAGCAAGCGAAAACACAACGCCGGAGGACAAACTCCGCCTCAAAGTTAACTGGGAGGCCGACAGCGATGGAAACTACGGGTCAGTCATCCCCCAAACTGCTATCAAGTAAGAGTGACTTGATGGGAGCAAGCAACAGTGCGGCTGCCTACGCAGTCAAGCAGAAAACAGCGGAAGCTAAACTTCCATCAAGCGCTGGTACGAAACCCAATCTCTTCACATCTGGGGCAATGGTCTCACGACCTGGTTTCAGAGTTTCGAAAGAGAAGGACGACGCCGCAAAGGGAGAGACCGCGATGGCAACTACGAGTCTGAATCCCCCCAAAGAGGCATCTCCCCGACGCTTTGCGTACTGGGATAAAAGAAAGGCCGCAAGGATCCTTAAAAAATATGAGGGAGCATCGCAGGAGAAGCTGTCGCCGGAAGAAAGGAAGATGGTGGAGGAAGCGAAAGCTCTGATACCAAATTTCCAGAGGCCCTATGTGCCTAAGAGGGTGAACGGTAATCCCTTCAAACGCCAGAGATCGGACGGAGAGGTAGACCCCCATCCGAAGCGGCATCAGGTCAACCCCGTAGTGGGAAAACTCAGCTTTGCTGAAGTAACCAAGGACAGAATCCTTATAGGTTTCATTGACCGAGGTAACGACCGTTGGTCCATCCCCAAAGACCAGTGGCTGTATGTCCGGAATGAAATGGGCAGGGCCCTCCTCCACTTAATGCGTGAGTCTCCGGGTAGTCCGCCGCGAGGTACTGACGCGGGCTGGCACCAAGGTCAGATCAAAATATTCGCGTGCGAGGATGCAAGAACTGTCGCACTGTATAAGGCAGCAGTTGCAAGACTGGGTGAAGTCTATCCAGGGGCAAGACTAGATGTCGTCGACTGGAAGGACATTCCTGCTCGGCCAAGGGCAAGGGCATGGATTCCTGCCGTCCCTGCAGAACCCGAGAATATTCTTGAGATGCTGCAGGTCTGGAATCCGTCTCTCCCGACGCAGGATTGGGGCGTCAATCTGGTCGATGATGTGGTTGGGCCCAATAGACAGGTGGTTATCACTCTGAATAAGGAGGCGCTCGAGCCCCTTAAACGGTGCAACGGACGAGTGCATTACGGCTTGGGTCAGATCGTGATCCACGTATACCGTGGCGATGCACAGCGCGCTGCTATTCCGGACGCTCCGGAGGACTCGGAGATCGAGGCATCGGAAGGGGAAGCAGAGAAGTCCGACGCGGAAAGTATGTTATCCGCCACGTCAAATTGCGATGGTGCTGCGAACAACTCGGCGACAGAAGAAAGCCTGCTTGACGAAGAAGGCCTCGACGTCACGATCGTGGCTAAACCTGAGCACACTAACGTTGATGCTGCTTCAGACAGCAGGGTTCCCGCCACGCCAAATCGTGCAGGTGCTCTGAACAACTCCTCGTTGAGAGACAGCCCCCGGAACAGGCCAGACCTCGACGACACGCTGGCGGCAGGGATGTCTGAGCTCTCTCATGTTGGTGGTGCTTCAGATAAATCTGCACAAATCTAAAGCAGCCTCGCCTGTTTTAAGCAGTCGTCTTTCTAAAGGCGACGTAGACGTGGTCCTTATCCAAGAGCCCTGGGTCAATAGCTCTAGGATCTGTGGATTGGGGACTAAGGGGTACAAGCTCATCCAAGCCAATGATGAGGGCAAGGTCAGAACCTGTATTTTGGTAAAGTCTGAGCTAAACACCTTTCTATTACCCAACTACTCAAATGGTGACGTTACAGCTGCCAGCTTAACAGTCGGCAGCACCAGCCTAACGATGGCGTCGGTCTATATGCCCTATGACGCCGAAGAACCTCCTCCACAAAAGGAGGTGAAAGTTCTGGTGGATAATTTCTGTACGGGCCATCTTATTATTGGAGCTGACGCTAATGCTCATCACGTCCAGTGGGGAAGCTCCGATATTAACGCTAGGGGCGAGTCTCTGTTTGACTACCTACTAACAACTAACCTGGTGGTTTGTAACGTGGGTAACGAGCCTACTTTTATAACTAAAGCTCGTAGGGAGGTTATAGACCTCACTGTTTGTAGCGAAGGCGCTTATGAGTGGGTCAGAAAATGGCGTGTTCTTGATGAGCATTCATTTTCTGACCATCGGTACATAGAAATTGTGTTATACTTTATTGTTGAGCAGCCAGTTATGAAACGAAATCCACGCAACACTAACTGGCAGCTACATAACCAAATATTAGCTAGGGACCTACCAGTATTACCTCCACAAGCCCCCTCATCAGTGGGAGAACTGGATGATCTGGTAACGACCTTTACAACGGCGCTCTCAAATGCCCTAGAGCAGGCTTGTCCAGTACCAAAACCACGCGGCAAACATAGACCCCACTGGTGGTCTTACGACCTGGATTCGTTCCGTATATCATGCAGGAAGCAATTTAACAAGGCCAAGAGCATCGGTACGGAGCCTGAATGGCTCGAATATAAAGCTAAACTGAGGGCCTATAAAAAGGCTCTAAGGCAAGCGAAGAGAACTTCGTGGAGAAATTTCTGCACCGGGGTCGAAAGAGTCGATGATACAGCGAGACTTAGACGAGTACTATCAAAAACTCAAACAGCCATTAGCTATTTACGGAAGCCTGACGGATCTTGGACCAGCACGGAAGGGGAAACCCTGGAGCTGCTCCTGAACACACACTTTCCGGGGAACTTGTATGATGCACCTGTAGCATCTGCAACAAACCTGGCGGTAAACATACCCATTACGGAGGAAAGGGTAAGGTGGGCAATCAAAAGCTTTGAGCCGTTCAAGGCAGCTGGGCCAGACGGGATTTTCCCCGCACAACTTATAAACACGCTGGAAATATCAGCTAAATGGCTGGTAGTTCTCTATTCAGCCTGCCTGGCTCTTAATTACATTCCGTGCTCCTGGAGAAGCGCCACGGTAGGTTTTATTCCAAAGGCTGGGAAGGCCTCACACTATGAGCCTAAAGACTACAGACCGATCAGTCTCTCGTCTTTTGCACTTAAAACCTTCGAGAGGATAATTAGCGATTATCTCTCCTCTACTATTGATAGCAACCTTATTTCTAGCTATCAACATGCATACACCAAAGGTAAATCAACGGAAACTGCGCTCCACAGCCTAGTCTCTATTGTTGAAAAATCATTGCACGAAAAGGAGTACTGTCTCGTGGCCTTTCTGGACATCGAAGGGGCTTTCAACAATATAAGGCCGGAGGCTATTAACACTGCTTTAACAAACCTGGGCATAAATAGGTCTCTTATTGGACTAATTGATCAACTACTAAAGGGAAGGAAAATAGTTTCTTCCCTGGGAACAGTTGATCTTTCACGCTATGTCACAAGAGGAACGCCTCAGGGTGGTGTTCTCTCCCCGCTCCTATGGAACCTCACCGTAAACTCGCTGCTACGAGACACAAGGTGGGGGGGCGGGAAGATAGTGGCATATGCAGACGATTTAGCTATTGCATATAGGGGCAAATTCCCACAAACCCTGTGTGACTTGATGCAAGTAGCACTGCGAGAAGTTTCCTCATGGTCCTCTCGCTGCGGACTTAGCATCAACCCGGGAAAGGTGGAGCTTGTCCTTTATACCAGGCGGTACAAGATACCACCGCTGAACCTACCAGAACTAGATGGCGTGCGCCTGAACTTAGCTGACAAAGCCAAATTCCTAGGCACAGTTCTAGATAGAAAGCTTAACTGGAAGGAGAATGTCATCCAGCGCCAGAGGAAAGCGTGCATTGCACTTTACACGTGTAAAAGAGCCATTGGCAAAAAATGGGGGCTCAGCCCCAAAATTTGCAGATGGATCTACACTGCGATAATCCAGCCAATTATGCTGTATGGAGTCGTGGTATGGTGGCCTGCGCTAGGAAGGCAACAAACCTAAATCTGTTAGGAAAAGTCCACAGATCGAGCATGATCTGTATAAGCGGGGCGTTAAGAACAACGCCCACTGAAGCTCTCCAGGCCATTCTTGGCTTTTTGCCACTCGATCTGGAAGGGTACCGGGCAGCAGCAGCATCGGCTCTGCGTCTAAGGGAAACGTCCGTCTGGGGCGCAAGCACTATTGGACACTCCTGTATTCTAAGATCTTACAGCTTTCTCCCTCTGAGCACAGATCGGTGTGCGACCACAACAGTCGGAGATTGTTGTTTTAGAATAAATATTCCCAGCAGGGAAGACTGGGAGAACATAGATCGGTGTCCCGCTACTAATGGCGGCACTTTTATATACACCGACGGCTCGAAGTTAGACGGCAGAGTCGGAGGAGGGGTTTACTCAAGGGATTTGGACCTAGAACTCTCCTTTAGACTACCTGATCACTGCAGCGTCTTCCAGGCTGAAGTTTCTGCAATCATGGACGCCGTGACTTGGATAGGTAAACGCACCATCGGACAGGATATCTGTATTTTCAGCGACAGCCAAGCGGCCATCAAATCCCTTGGCTCTTACTTGTTCAACTCTGAACTGACGCTCAGCTGTCGTCGATCTCTTCAAGAGATGGCCCAACAGAACCGCGTGAACCTCACATGGGTCCCGGGATACAGGGACATTGAGGGAAACTGTAGGGCAGACGAACTTGCCAGGCAGGGCACGACCAAGCAGATTCTTCAAGATAAAGAGCGCATAGGTATGCCGTTTGCCACGTGCAAGCTAATGCTGAAGGAGCATACACTCCGCGAAGCCAACGAAAGATGGCTACAAGCCCCAGGGTGCGGATATCCAAGCAAACCTGGCCAAAATGCGATCTTAAAAGATCTAGACACATATACGCCCTAAAAAGGAAGGAAATCTCCATATTAATAGGTGTTTTAACCGGGCACTGCCTTATTGGTAGGCACGCAGCAAGGCTAGGCGTTCCCTACCGACGATGCTTCAGGAGTTGCAAAGATGATGAGGAAGAGGAAACGGTGGAGCACCTCATCTGCAACTGCCCGGCCTTAAGCGGAGCGAGAAGGCGCTCTCTGGGAGTTCCCTTCCTGGTTAGCTTAAGCCAGGTCGCGGAGCTAGACATAAAGGACTTGATGGCCTTCATCAAGTTATCAAAATGGTTCGAGGAGGGGTAGCGGTGTCGGTTAGGAGTGTCAGTCCCGGGTTTCGGCTATATGCAGAGTCCCAACAGCACTGGGATTTTCCATATGGCCGGGCCCCGGGACTGACTTTCCTAGTGTTTGGTGGTATCACAACGGGCCTTTTATTACTGGCCTAGGTGTGTTTTGCGGCAGCCACTTCTACCTACCTACCTAAGGAGCCATGAAATCTACCAACTATTTGGTTTGCTTATAATGCGCCGCTCCAACTAGTCTGAATAAAAGTACCAACTACCGACTTCAATTGTAAAACTCTAGCATCGCTCGATAGTTGCACATTGTATAGTATACATATATCGATTATCGATGTAAAGTGTTCTTCCTAATTAGCTACAGCTGTTTTTGTTTTGCGCTAAGTATTTGGTTCTTCGAGTTGAGTGTTTCTGATTTCATTGTAAGTTTTCTCACACAATTTATAATATAGATATGTTTATAGGTTTGTTTATTGGGCTGCTCTAGCTTACGCCAGATTGAGATATTTCACAAAATTGTGTTTAACGAACAATTTTATTGCTCTAGGTTGCTCTATCCTTTGTTTCATGAGTACGCTCAAAACAAAACTAGAGTAATCCAGCAGGCGAATTCTAGAAATCTCCATCCATCTCCATCTCGTAAATGCTAAAATGCTTAAGCAAATGAACTCTCAGAATTTTAGGAGATGACGCTTATTTGCGATTCTGATCCACAAGCCGCCTAGCTATGATAATAGTTCGTTATCTGCACTATAGATGGAACGCAAGCATCACTGCAAGATGTCAATTTAGGTGTGATCCTTTACAATTCAGAAAAAGCCAGAAGTAAACCGAAACGCCCGAAGTTACTAGCTACTAATCCCTTACTTTTCAGCGTTACTCTACTTTTTAATTACAAAATAAATTCCATTTTCGGTAAAAAGATTTGTGTTTGTTTATTAAAGTCGGTTAAGAACAGATTTTAAATTGTTATATACACCTTAATTTAATTATTTATTGAGTTTTTCTCTATAAAATTGTTATACGGGAACAAAGAATGTTTTTTAGTTATAACTTTTAAATGATAAATAATATTACTTTTATGACTCCGGATTATGATTTCTAGGACTGAAACTCGACTTTTGATTCCTCTCCCGACTTTTTCCTACGTGTTTTTTGCAGTTTTAGTAGGATATAAAAAAATACAATTTCCAAAATTATGGGCAAATACATAATTAAATATCAATTTTTCTTATAAATTACACATATTTATTGTTTTTGAGTAATTTTAGGGCCTAAAACAACATAATTCTACCCTTTTTCCTATTTTTTTGCGTTTTAGCAACAACTTTTTTTCGTCGCCAAAATTTGCCAGCTTTTGGAGAAAATTGGAGATTTTACGAGATGGCTAAAATTGCAGAATCGCAAATTTAGCTTAGTAGCGGTCAAAAACAGCTGATCTACGTTATCTGATTCATTTTGCGTTCATCGCTTAAATATGCCAAAAAATGAAGCAAAGATGGAGATTTATAGCGATTTTCTTTCACTGGAATCGCAAAAGTTGCTAAAATTTGGCAAAATGAATTTAGAGATTTTAGCAGATGGAAATTAAGCATTAGCGAAAACTGGAATTCATGTACAGATCACAAATTTCTGCTCTAGCTTTTTTTATGGAGTAAGTTAGAGCAGAGAAGCAATTGTCAGTCAGGAAAAAATAAATTTTTGAAAATTTCCAAAAAATTAGCTTGCAAGAAAATCAATGTTTGTGTATACGTGAATTTGAATTAATTTTGAAGATTTAAACAAAAAAACCAAATAAAAAGAAACTATCGAGATTCAAGTGTTTCATGGCATTTCTGCTCCGAGTTGATCTAAGTTGCTCTATTTCTATTAGGTTTGTTTATTGGGCTGCTCTAGCTTACGCCAGATTGAGACATTTCACAAAATTGTGTTTAACGAACACTCTTCTTGCTCTAGGTTGCTCTATCTTTTGTTTCATGAGTACGCTCAAAACAAAACTAGAGTAATCCAGATCACAAATTTCTGCTCTAGCTTTTTTTATGGAGAGAGATAGAGCAGAGAAGCAATTTTCAGTCAGGAAAAAAAAAATTTTTAAAAACTTAAAAAAAATTAGCTTGCAAGAAAATCAATGTTTGTGTATACGTGAATTTGAATTAATTTTGAAGATTTAAAAAAAAAAAACAAATAAAAAGCAACTATCGAGATTCAAGTGTTTCATGGCATTTCTGCTCCGAGTTGATCTAAGTTGCTCTATTTCTATTAGGTTTGTTTATTGGGCTGCTCTAGCTTACGCCAGATTGAGACATTTCACAAAATTGTGTTTAACGAACACTTTTCTTGCTCTAGGTTGCTCTATCTTTTGTTTCATGAGTACGCTCAAAACAAAACTAGAGTAATCCAGATCACAAATTTCTGCTCTAGCTTTTTTATGGAGTAAGATAGAGCAGAGAAGCAATTGCCAGTCAGGAAAAAATAAATTTTTAAAAACTTCAAAAAAATTAGCTTGCAAGAAAAGCAATGATTTTGTATACGTGAATTTGCATTAATTTTGAAGATTTAAACAAAAAAACCAAATAAAAAGAAACTATCGAGATTCAAGTGTTTCATGGCATTTCTGCTCCGAGTTGATCTAAGTTGCTCTATTTCTATTATGACAGCTGCCCTGCTCTGCTCTGCTCTAACCTGCTCTGAACTTTTTTTTGGTCAGTAAACAAACCTTATAATACATTAAACCACTTGGAATGTTCTTTTATGAAACGTGGGAGAAGTGAACATGAATCGTTGTGCACAGTTTGCAATTGTTTTATTGCCATTGGTAACGGTGGTCGCTCAGATATTCTTGATCATATCGGCAGTTCCAAGCACAAATCAAGGTTATGCGAGGCGTCTACTTCAAAATAAATTTCTTCTTTTTTTGTAAAACCAAATACAGCAAAGAGGCATCTGATCTCCGCCGCTGAGCTAACAAATGCCTTTAAGATTATTAATCACTATCAGTACTTCAGCTCAATAGATGTCACTACAAAACTAAATGCGCTCATGTATCCTGATTCGGAAATAGCAGCAAAGTAATCAGTTTGCAGGACCAAAGCAACAGCTTTAATCAAAAATATTTTGGCTCCGCATTCAGTAGCAAACTTTATAGATATTTTAATAAAAAATGTACCTTTTTATGGAATTTCAACGGACACCAGCAACCACAAAGCCGAAAAAATGTTTCCATTGCTTGTTCACTTTTTCTTGAATTTCCAAAGTGTCCCGGTTTTGCCCCAGGGGGACCTGGCAGCCCTATATTTGTGGCATGGAGTTATTAAATGTTCAATGTTGCATGTTATTTATTACTCAACTTAGTACTTGAAAACTTGACATGTAGGAAATTGATATACACTTTTTTATATTTTTTTGTAATTATTTATTCAATTATTTTGAGTTTTATTGACCTACCAATGTAATTATACAAATTTGACTTGACTTTTTAGGTGATTATACATTTCAGACTTGACGCATATTCTCATTTATAAAAAATTTAAAAATTCAGGAACATTAAAACTTGCAAAATATACTTATGTGTACATATGTATGTAAGTATGTACACAAGCATGTATGCAAACAAGCGGATTGATTTTTGTTGTAAACATTTTTTTGCACTTTCTATCAAAAATCAATTTCCAACCACTAATTATAAGTTTTCGACCCAAAATCCCGTTTTTAATTTTTTTTTTTTTTTTAATTTTTAAAACTTGAATTTTCCTACAAAATTGTATTTAATTCGACAAACTCAAAATTATTAAAATATGCATAAGTGCACTTACATGTACAAGATCCGAGATTAAAAAAATTTACTTAAATTTGATGTTAAAAATTAAAGGGAAATTTTGGAATTCTGTAATGGAATTCAGTACGCTATTTTTTTGTTATTGGTATGCTGACTTAACAACACTTTTATCGATTTCGCTATTCACGATAACTTTCTTTGACAACATTTGTTATCTAAATGTCAGCTGTTATTGTTAACGCGAAATAATTGTCTACGACTAATTTGGTTAATTCAAATGGCGTTTGAATATGTTGCGTGTAGCTTGGTGGTGAGAGAGGAGGAGTCCAGAGTTTTAAGAGTGGACAGCATTTGTTATCTAAATGTCAGCTGTTATTCTTAACGCGAAATAATTGTCTACGACTAATTTGGTTAATATGGCCAGGCCCCGGGACTGACTTTCCTAGTGTTTGGTGGTATCACAACGGGCCTTTTATTACTGGCCTAGGTGTGCCTTTGCGGCAGCCACTTCTACCTACCTACCTAATTTGGTTAATTCAAATGGCGTTTGAATATGTTGCGTGTAGCTTGGTGGTGAGAGAGGAGGAGTCCAGAGTTTTAAGAGTGGACAGGAGAATGCTACGAGATGCGGATAGCCCATTCGAGCTGTCTCCCATAGAATTCCGAAATTTATATCGGTTGGGACCAAATTTGGCAGAATCCCTAGTGGAGCAGCTGGATGCATATTTGAGGGGATCAAGGATAACAGCAATATCCCCCGAAAAAACAGGTAAGCAACTTGACCAACCTTAACGCAGTTTTGTACAAATTCTTATGTGTGTTTAGGTTCCTTCTGCTTTGCGCTTTTGCGCCACAGGATGCTACCAACGTCCAGTAGGAGAGCAGTGGGGCATTTCGATGAGCCAGTCATCAATAAGTCGTTCCATACACCGTGTGACGGAGGAAATCAACCAGCGTTTTTCTTAAAGGAAGTCAAGTTTCCAATGACGCTAACGGAGAGACAACCTGCTAGGGAAGTTTTTTCTGCTGTATCTTTTGTAGGTGGGACTATTGTTGCGATCGATTGCACCCATGTCTCCATTTTGGCTCCGAGGAGTTACGAAGAGGCGTATGTTAACCATCATGGTTACCACTCCTTAAATGTGCAAATGGTAAGCAAATTTTTACAAGAGAATATTATTATAATATATATATATATATATCATGACATATTTGCAGAAGAAATTGGCATAGGAAGCGGATTCGATGAAAGCAAAAATGCGTCATCTTCTGTCGCGATACGTATTCAAGACAGAATAATAACAAATTTCTTTTCCTTATTAATTAAATTATTTCTAACATTTTCTATACTTCAATTCAATTTTATTTTTAATGTTTTATAAGAAACAGCTTTATATTTAAGTAATGATAAGTCGGAAACGGTCAAAATTCTAAAATTAAAATTCTTAAGTCAAAATTCCGGAATCAAAATTCTGGGTCGACAAAATTCTGGAAATCGGAATTCCGCACTTCCTTCGCCTTTTTTGGCTGTATTTCAAAATTCTGGTTTTTCATAATTCCGGAATTTACGTTTTCCAGATTTAATTCTGGAAATTTTTTCCCCAAAATTTAAGCAAAATCGAGTATTTTAATAAATTGTGCTTATATTTAAGAAATATACATTGACTTTGATTTTTTGGTCATAAGACAGAAAACCAGCGGAACAATTTGTATTTCTACTCAGCCGTGCATGGAAAATAGCTGCCTCATCATCGTTGGAACAACGTCAAATGTACCGTCCATAATCCAGCAGTCGCTCTCATTTAACAACTGCTGCGAATGCATTCGCCATAACTTTAATAACTTTCTCACTTAAAATAAATAGTTGACCTTCCAAAACATAAAGTGATAATAAAGGTTGACTCTTTAAAACATTTTAAACTGTTCCGTTGTCTTCTAATTTTTAACTTAAGGGCACTTCTTGATGGCAGATAATGTCCAATGTGTTTTTCTGTCATAGATACCGAACGCTGAATTATTTGGCTAGGCTGCAGAAAACTCGAGCGAACCATATTTTTAACCAGATTATTTGGATCTGCAACCGATTTTTTATTCGCACATGGATCATGAGAATGTTAATTTTTTTTCGTATAACATTTCACAGCCGTGAAATTGTGTGTCAATACGCACGGTACATTTGTTTTTAATTCCTTCAGAACAAGTCCAGTTAAATGTTAAAGGCAAAATTCTGTAATTAATGATTAAAAATGCGTTTTGATAACAAAAAAAGTGCGCGAATTTCGTTATCCAGAATTTTGGATTCCAGAATATTGACTTCCATAATTTTGATTTCCGGTATTTCGACTTCCGGAATTATGAATGCAGTATTTCCAAAAAAGCAGAATTTTGACCCCAACCCATGATAACTACCTACAGACAGTCATTAAAGTAAGTATACACCCTTTCATGGGAAGTTCTCACCAATTTCGACTTCAGCTAATTTATTTTAACTAATTTCCTTTAAAAGAGCTTACAAGATCTAACAAAAACACAAATTATGTTGTAAAAGTGTGTGAAAAACTCACAAAAAATCCAATAATTTTTATGCAAATTTTCAACTTTTTCCTCAGAAATTTCAGAATTTTTCGGGGTATGCAGATTTGTAGCCCGTTCAATTTTAGTCCGACAAAGTGTAAGTCTTAAGTGCCCTTAACATTTCCTTTAATTGTTAGATTTTTTTAAAGATACCTCAAAACCGTACATACATGTTTCCAAATACAAGAAAGTAACCAGATTTTTCCAGTGTGACTTTCACAATTCCGCATAAGTTTAAAGGTCCAACTTAAAACTGTTGGCATCTCCCATTAACTCTAGCCGCCAGTTTAATGTACAGAAAGCGTTTGTTATCTATCATAAAAAGTGTTGGTTAGTGCTAACGTGATAGTGAAAAAAACGTTTGTTTTCATTTTCTGTCTAATTTCTCATTTCGAAGATACTTACCTCAAATTTTTTCTGTAAAATAAATAAAATTTACTAGTTTTAAGGTTTTTTTATTTTATGTTTTTTTTTCTTTGATATAAAGTATAATAAAAGTATAAACTGAAAGATTCGCTTAAAAGTTGCCCTACAAACTAGAGTGAAAAAGTTGTGCAACACAGCAACACTTTTGTGCAAACAAGAAACCTGTTTCATTGATATTCGGTCCTGCACAAAACCCTGTTTTGCCGAGTGCAACGAAAACAACAATAGCAACCCAGATTTTACCGTTAGAATTTGCCAATTTTTGACAGCGATTTGTAAGCCAACAACAATTTTTGACGTCGATTTGTGCTGTCAAAAGAAGAGTTTACACTTGTACTTATACACTATGAGTGTAGGTTCGCGTGTGTACAAATTAAAGTCTTATTTAAAGTGCGGTTTCACGTCAAAGTAAACGCGATCGAAAAAAAGGTGAAGTTCCTGACATCTAGGAATCCTCTCGAGGATCCTAGCCAGCGCCAGGAAGGTCGCCACCCCAGGGCGAGAAAAATCCCCTCAAGCAATCTGCAGAGTCACCGGTAAGTCACTTTGAAAAATTTTAAAAGTTGTCGAAAACCTTTTTTTTTTTAAAGTTCATTAAAATAATTTTCGTGAAATCTTATTTGAAAAACTTTGGTGAAGTTAGAGAATTTTTTTTTGTAAAGCTTTGATTAAATTTAAATTTGGTAAAGTTAGGTTGAGTTTTCTGGCTATTGTTTGATACGTTTTATTAAAGTAAATTCGGCTTTTAACAGATAAACAAATATAGGGTTCACTCAAAATTCACCCGGATGCTTCTTAATTTTTGATCTCTTTGTTTAGAAATTTGGTGGCCCAGAAAAGGACCGTTTATTTAAGTGCATCAGCATCCACTAAAATATTCCTGAAATATTAAATAATGTTTTTGAGCTCCAAAACCGTTTCTCAAATTTTTAAGTTTTGTTTGTTTTCTAAAATTTAATTCGAAAAATTCCTAAACATTAAAATCTGCCTAAATGCACTTACGTGTACATATGTATGTAAATATGTACACGAGCATGAACGCAAACAAATAGGTTGGATTGTTGTTGTAAATAATTTTTTTTGGCACTTTTGTCAAAACCATAAAAGTTCAAACCACGAATGATAGTTTTTGACCCAAAATCCCATTATTTTTTACCTTTTGGATTTTACTTGAATTTTCATTTAGATAAAATTAAATTTAATTCTGAAAATTCAATAATTAGTATTAAATATGCACAAGTGCACTTACATGTATATATGTATGTATATATATACACGAGCACGTATGCAAACAAGGAAGAAGAAGAAGAAAAATTTTTTTAGGGAATTAATATAATGGATTTCGGATCATTCTTATAAACGAGAAAATTTATTTAATTTAAAGGGGCCAGAAAACAAAAGTTCTCAAGAAATTTGAAAAATAAAAATAGGTATTTGAGAAAAAAAAAATATCCATATGCATTTCTTTATTGCAGCTCACGAAGCCAAACGAAGGCCGCGACATTTAAGTAGATAAACACTCGCCAACAGAATACATGAAACCACACACACATTCACACATAGAAAAACACGGAAAACAACAACAAACGATCATATCACATACATAGCACTGAAAATCTTTGGAGGAATTTTTACTTGGCCAAAAGGCAGAATTTGAACTTCGAAAGCGTTAAGAAATCATTAGGTGGCGCAATCAATCACGATTCAGCAACATAAATATTTACTTGGAAACATCGACTCTGAAACATTCACTCACCAAACATATACACGGTGCCACAAAACATAACAATAACACAGCAGAGAGGAGAGAGAGAGAGTAACTAAGCGCGGCTCAGCGATAGCGTGCTCACCAACTTCGAAATTGTATCACTACCACCATCACACACACTTTGGCACATTGATTAGGGTGCACTACCCAACTATCTTTTTTGAGAAAAACTTTAAATCTTTGAATTTTTGATTTGTTAAAATTTTACATTTATGAATTTGCTTACATATTTATTTTACTAGTTTTATAAGTTAGTGACTAGAAGTTCGATTGCATTTTGAATTTTTCTTACCTTTAAGTTTTTTTGTTTCCTTTTTCTATACAATCTTTTTTCTATCGTGCCGACCCCGGCTAAGGCATATGCGTAAACACATGCATGCACGCTGCCACTTTTAAAAATTGAATTTTTTAACTATTTGGAAGAAAAAAATTTTTTTTATTTTGCATTGGTTTAATTTTATAAAACCTTTTTTTATTATAATTTTTATTCTTTTTGGCGCTTTTTTTTTAGACCTCGCCTAGATCTCTCAACTAAATTCCATTTTTTTGTTTTCGAGACATTGTCGTCAAAAATGTGATAGATTTTTTTTTCAGGATTTCGCTTAAACTTTCACTTTTCATGTTGGAATTTTTTATTTTTTTTGACCCCTTTGGTAGTTTTTTTTTGCTTTTTTTCAGTTTTCATTTCCAATCTACATTATTCACCACTTTTAATGTTTTAATCACTTTTTAATTCGATTCCGCGATTTTATTTTTTTTACTTAACTAATTAATTTATGCGCCGCGAGATTTTTTTTTTTGTATACGTAAATTTTTTTTTAGCATATGCATAACATAATGCATATGCACCGAACCGCTTTGTTAAACTAAAACCCAAAAGACAATTGTTCTTAAAAACTAGCCTTGACCACGGTCAAGCGGTCAAAGACCTAAGTTGAACCACTGTCTTTAATGTAGCCCTGTGTATGTTGTTTGTTTTTTTTTCTCATTTCTTTTCAGCTCGTCAACGTCACTTTGGTACCAACGTGGACTGTAAAGCGAGGTGAGTGCCTTTTTGCAAAAAAAAAATACACATACACACATACACATACTTTCATATATATATATAGAGTGATTTTTTTAACTCAGAGCGAGAATGCTCATACTCACATAAATGTAGTGACCAATTTATCTGAGTGAGACCTCATACACATATATATATATATAGTTTGTTTACAAATTTTAGAGAGAGGGAGCGCACATACTTCCATATATATTTAATTATATTTATAGGTGTGCTTGTGCACCAATAACTAGATACACATTAGGCTGGTTGAATTCTAAGATTTTTTTGAAGTTTTCAGTCGCCAATAAAATTTTGAATATCTTTTAAGCGTTAGGATTAGAAAATAATTATTAGTAATTTTTGTATTAAGAATGAATTTTCAATTAGCGTAAGGGTTTATTTCTATCTTGAATAATTATTGAATATTGTAAATTCCAAAGAAAATTGTCTTTGAAGTTTATGGGTTGAAGATTTTTTTTGCTTAGGTAATTGAGTCCATAACATGTCTGACTAAAGACATATATTTGTTGGTGCAGGTGTTGCCCTCGTGGCAACTGATGGTAAGTTGGAGTAGTTGAGGCAGGTATGAAAAGCAAGTAAGTACACATAGACGGACATTAGTCAGGTTTAAGGGGACTCTACTCGGGAAGCGGAGCCGTAGTATAGTCCAAAGGCTGTTCACATCTCGTGAACAGGAGGGGTGGGAAGGCTCCACCTGACTCGGACAGGTTTTCTCCCGCTTTTTCTATATCACTATTTCCTTTTTTGCATATATTCTTTCCCCGGCATGAACTCTAATTTTGCTTCGCAACTGTTGGGAAAGGAGAAGTGGCAAGAACTGCGCCCCAATGCCGACGAGCCTCAGTCGGGCTACAACCATGCCGACCCGCCACTCCTCCTCTCCCGCACCAGGCAATTACGTAACAATGGCGCCCAACGTTATAGCCCACATAAGACAGAAAACCAGCGGAACAATTTGTATTTCTACTCAGCCGTGCATGGAAAATAGCTGCCTCATCATCGTTGGAACAACGTCAAATGTACCGTCCATAATCCAGCAGTCGCTCTCATTTAACAACTGCTGCGAATGCATTCGCCATAACTTTAATAACTTTCTCACTTAAAATAAATAGTTGACCTTCCAAAACATAAAGTGATAATAAAGGTTGACTCTTTAAAACATTTTAAACTGTTCCGTTGTCTTCTAATTTTTAACTTAAGGGCACTTCTTGATGGCAGATAATGTCCAATGTGTTTTTCTGTCATAGATACCGAACGCTGAATTATTTGGCTAGGCTGCAGAAAACTCGAGCGAACCATATTTTTAACCAGATTATTTGGATCTGCAACCGATTTTTTATTCGCACATGGATCATGAGAATGTTAATTTTTTTTCGTATAACATTTCACAGCCGTGAAATTGTGTGTCAATACGCACGGTACATTTGTTTTTAATTCCTTCAGAACAAGTCCAGTTAAATGTTAAAGGCAAAATTCTGTAATTAATGATTAAAAATGCGTTTTGATAACAAAAAAAGTGCGCGAATTTCGTTATCCAGAATTTTGGATTCCAGAATATTGACTTCCATAATTTTGATTTCCGGTGTTTCGACTTCCGGAATTATGAATGCAGTATTTCCAAAAAAGCAGAATTTTGACCCCAACCCATGATAACTACCTACAGACAGTCATTAAAGTAAGTATACACCCTTTCATGGGAAGTTCTCACCAATTTCGACTTCAGCTAATTTATTTTAACTAATTTCCTTTAAAAGAGCTTACAAGATCTAACAAAAACACAAATTATGTTGTAAAAGTGTGTGAAAAACTCACAAAAAATCCAATAATTTTTATGCAAATTTTCAACTTTTTCCTCAGAAATTTCAGAATTTTTCGGGGTATGCAGATTTGTAGCCCGTTCAATTTTAGTCCGACAAAGTGTAAGTCTTAAGTGCCCTTAACATTTCCTTTAATTGTTAGATTTTTTTAAAGATACCTCAAAACCGTACATACATGTTTCCAAATACAAGAAAGTAACCAGATTTTTCCAGTGTGACTTTCACAATTCCGCATAAGTTTAAAGGTCCAACTTAAAACTGTTGGCATCTCCCATTAACTCTAGCCGCCAGTTTAATGTACAGAAAGCGTTTGTTATCTATCATAAAAAGTGTTGGTTAGTGCTAACGTGATAGTGAAAAAAACGTTTGTTTTCATTTTCTGTCTAATTTCTCATTTCGAAGATACTTACCTCAAATTTTTTCTGTAAAATAAATAAAATTTACTAGTTTTAAGGTTTTTTTATTTTATGTTTTTTTTTCTTTGATATAAAGTATAATAAAAGTATAAACTGAAAGATTCGCTTAAAAGTTGCCCTACAAACTAGAGTGAAAAAGTTGTGCAACACAGCAACACTTTTGTGCAAACAAGAAACCTGTTTCATTGATATTCGGTCCTGCACAAAACCCTGTTTTGCCGAGTGCAACGAAAACAACAATAGCAACCCAGATTTTACCGTTAGAATTTGCCAATTTTTGACAGCGATTTGTAAGCCAACAACAATTTTTGACGTCGATTTGTGCTGTCAAAAGAAGAGTTTACACTTGTACTTATACACTATGAGTGTAGGTTCGCGTGTGTACAAATTAAAGTCTTATTTAAAGTGCGGTTTCACGTCAAAGTAAACGCGATCGAAAAAAAGGTGAAGTTCCTGACATCTAGGAATCCTCTCGAGGATCCTAGCCAGCGCCAGGAAGGTCGCCACCCCAGGGCGAGAAAAATCCCCTCAAGCAATCTGCAGAGTCACCGGTAAGTCACTTTGAAAAATTTTAAAAGTTGTCGAAAACCTTTTTTTTTTTTTAAAGTTCATTAAAATAATTTTCGTGAAATCTTATTTGAAAAACTTTGGTGAAGTTAGAAAATTTTTTTTTGTAAAGCTTTGATTAAATTTAAATTTGGTAAAGTTAGGTTGAGTTTTCTGGCTATTGAGTGAACCCTATATTTGTTTATCTGTTAAAAGCCGAATTTACTTTAATAAAACGTATCAATTATTAAAGTAAATTCGGCTTTTAACAGATAAACAAATATAGGGTTCACTCAAAATTCACCCGGATGCTTCTTAATTTTTGATCTCTTTGTTTAGAAATTTGGTGGCCCTGAAAAGGACCGTTTATTTAAGTGCATCAGCATCCACTAAAATATTCCTGAAATATTAAATAATGTTTTTGAGCTCCAAAACCGTTTCTCAAATTTTTAAGTTTTGTTTGTTTTCTAAAATTTAATTCGAAAAATTCCTAAACATTAAAATCTGCCTAAATGCACTTACGTGTACATATGTATGTAAATATGTACACGAGCATGAACGCAAACAAATAGGTTGGATTGTTGTTGTAAATAATTTTTTTTGGCACTTTTGTCAAAACCATAAAAGTTCAAACCACGAATGATAGTTTTTGACCCAAAATCCCATTACTTTTTACCTTTTGGATTTTACTTGAATTTTCATTTAAATAAAATTAAATTTAATTCTGAAAATTCAATAATTAGTATTAAATATGCACAAGTGCACTTACATGTATATATGTATGTATATATATACACGAGCACGTATGCAAACAAGGAAGAAGAAGAAGAAAAATTTTTTTAGGGAATTAATATAATGGATTTCGGATCATTCTTATAAACGAGAAAATTTATTTAATTTAAAGGGGCCAGAAAACAAAAGTTCTCAAGAAATTTGAAAAATAAAAATAGGTATTTGAGAAAAAAAAAATATCCATATGCATTTCTTTATTGCAGCTCACGAAGCCAAACGAAGGCCGCGACATTTAAGTAGATAAACACTCGCCAACAGAATACATGAAACCACACACACATTCACACATAGAAAAACACGGAAAACAACAACAAACGATCATATCACATACATAGCACTGAAAATCTTTGGAGGAATTTTTATTTGGCCAAAAGGCAGAATTTGAACTTCGAAAGCGTTAAGAAATCATTAGGTGGCGCAATCAATCACGATTCAGCAACATAAATATTTACTTGGAAACATCGACTCTGAAACATTCACTCACCAAACATATACACGGTGCCACAAAACATAACAATAACACAGCAGAGAGGAGAGAGAGAGAGTAACTAAGCGCGGCTCAGAGATAGCGTGCTCACCAACTTCGAAATTGTATCACTACCACCATCACACACACTTTGGGACATTGATTAGGGTGCACTACCCAACTATCTTTTTTGAGAAAAACTTTAAATCTTTGAATTTTTGATTTGTTAAAATTTTACATTTATGAATTTGCTTACATATTTATTTTACTAGTTTTATAAGTTAGTGACTAGAAGTTCGATTGCATTTTGAATTTTTCTTACCTTTAAGTTTTTTTGTTTCCTTTTTCTATACAATCTTTTTTCTATCGTGCCGACCCCGGCTAAGGCATATGCGTAAACACTTGCATGCACGCTGCCACTTTTAAAAATTGAATTTTTTATCTATTTGGAAGAAAAAAATTTTTTTTATTTTGCATTGGTTTAATTTTATAAAACCTTTTTTTATTATAATTTTTATTCTTTTTGGCGCTTTTTTTTTAGACCTCGCCTAGATCTCTCAACTAAATTCCATTTTTTTGTTTTCGAGACATTGTCGTCAAAAATGTGATAGATTTTTTTTTCAGGATTTCGCTTAAACTTTCACTTTTCATGTTGGAATTTTTTATTTTTTTTGACCCCTTTGGTAGTTTTTTTTTGCTTTTTTTCAGTTTTCATTTCCAATCTACATTATTCACCACTTTTAATGTTTTAATCACTTTTTAATTCGATTCCGCGATTTTATTTTTTTTACTTAACTAATTAATTTATGCGCCGCGAGATTTTTTTTTTTGTATACGTAAATTTTTTTTAGCATATGCATAACATAATGCATATGCACCGAACCGCTTTGTTAAACTAAAACCCAAAAGACAATTGTTCTTAAAAACTAGCCTTGACCACGGTCAAGCGGTCAAAGACCTAAGTTGAACCACTGTCTTTAATGTAGCCCTGTGTATGTTGTTTGTTTTTTTTTCTCATTTCTTTTCAGCTCGTCAACGTCACTTTGGTACCAACGTGGACTGTAAAGCGAGGTGAGTGCCTTTTTGCAAAAAAAAAATACACATACACACATACACATACTTTCATATATATATATAGAGTGATTTTTTTAACTCAGAGCGAGAATGCTCATACTCACATAAATGTAGTGACCAATTTATCTGAGTGAGACCTCATACACATATATATATATATAGTTTGTTTACAAATTTTAGAGAGAGGGAGCGCACATACTTCCATATATATTTAATTATATTTATAGGTGTGCTTGTGCACCAATAACTAGATACACATTAGGCTGGTTGAATTCTAAGATTTTTTTGAAGTTTTCAGTCGCCAATAAAATTTTGAATATCTTTTAAGCGTTAGGATTAGAAAATAATTATTAGTAATTTTTGTATTAAGAATGAATTTTCAATTAGCGTAAGGGTTTATTTCTATCTTGAATAATTATTGAATATTGTAAATTCCAAAGAAAATTGTCTTTGAAGTTTATGGGTTGAAGATTTTTTTTGCTTAGGTAATTGAGTCCATAACATGTCTGACTAAAGACATATATTTGTTGGTGCAGGTGTTGCCCTCGTGGCAACTGATGGTAAGTTGGAGTAGTTGAGGCAGGTATGAAAAGCAAGTAAGTACACATAGACGGACATTAGTCAGGTTTAAGGGGACTCTACTCGGGAAGCGGAGCCGTAGTATAGTCCAAAGGCTGTTCACATCTCGTGAACAGGAGGGGTGGGAAGGCTCCACCTGACTCGGACAGGTTTTCTCCCGCTTTTTCTATATCACTATTTCCTTTTTTGCATATATTCTTTCCCCGGCATGAACTCTAATTTTGCTTCGCAACTGTTGGGAAAGGAGAAGTGGCAAGAACTGCGCCCCAATGCCGACGAGCCTCAGTCGGGCTACAACCATGCCGACCCGCCACTCCTCCTCTCCCGCACCAGGCAATTACGTAACAATGGCGCCCAACGTTATAGCCCACTAGTTTAAAGTTTCACTTTTCACATATTTTCCTAATTTACATTTTTTTTTTTACTTTCTAATTTTCATTTTCTCGTACTTTCTTTGACTTTCCTTTATACTATTTCTACTTTTCCTATCTCTTTCACTTTAATAATTTTCCCTTCTCACGGACAGAGTTAGGGTCGCGAGGGCAACATCGCTTGTTGCAAGCAACGAGCGATATGTGCCTAAGTGACAAGACAGTGGGGGGAGTGCTGGCGGTGATTTCTGAGTTCCTTTTAAGAACTCCAACGTTTGATAAAAGTGGTATCAGTGGAGTGTGGTTGCTGAGTGACCTTGCTCAATCCCGACTCTTGCGTCCTCGTTCGTGCACTCTGGGCAACGTGAGCTACCTAGGCTCGCGGCAGAAAGAGAGGGAGCCCCGGTGGGGCCACTCTGACATACTTGGTTTAAGGGCTCACCGAGGTCTTTTTCGCAGCGTCTGTACACCATGAGGTGCGGCTGTAAGCGGGCGTCTGTCTTGGAGCAAGCGGCTCGCTATATAAATGTGTAAATCTTTTCCAAAACCCCGAAAACGGGTTGTGCGCTGGGTTTGGGACCCGCCACGTAAAAACCAATTCCAATGAAAAGAACAAAAATCAAGCCTCGGATGAGAACCCCCTTTAATGTTGACGACCCGGCAAAACGAACACAGGATAATGAGAAGGATATTAGGGCATGTACCTGGAATGTCCGGACCCTTTCAAGGGATGGTACCGCTGCCCGACTGGTTGATGTCCTCGTTAACGCAAAGGCTGACATCACCGCCCTGCAGGAAATGCGATGGACGGGACAAGGAAAGACGACCATCGGACCTTGTGACGTATACTACAGTGGCCAGACACGCGGCAAAGCGCGTGGTGTAGGATTCGTGGTGGGAAAGAGACTTCGCCGCCAAGTACTAGCGTTCACCCCCGTGGACGAGCGTCTCGCTGCGATCCGCATCAAAGCGAAATTTTTCAACATAACATTTATCTGCGCCTATGCGCCGACTGAGGAGACGGACGACGCAGAGAAGGACTCCTTCTACGATAAACTTGGACAGACTTATGATCGCTGCCCACAGCATGATATCAAAATCGTGCTCGGCGACTTTAATGCCAAGGTGGGCAAGGAAGGAGTCTTTGGTCCCACAGTTGGAAAATTCAGTTTCCACGATATAACATCCCCCAACGCCACTAGGTTTATTGACTTCGCCGCTGCTCGCAATATGGTCATCAGTAGTACCAGGTTCCAGCATAAGCGAATACACCAAGCCACATGGCTGTCCCCTGATCAAAGAACTAGAAACCAGATTGGAAGCATATCTCTCACTCATTGCGTACCGCCGCTGAGGCCACTATAGGGTTCCAGCGAGCCCGCAAGAACAACTGGTACGATGAGGAATGCAAAACTGCCTCGAAAAAAAGGACGCTGCCTACAAGGAGACGTTGCGAACGGGCGCAACCCGCAGTGTATGGCAACAATATCGTGAGGCAAAGAAGGAAGAGAGACGCCTTTTCAGAAAAAAGAAAAGTGAGGCCGAAAGGCGTGAGTGTGAGGAGCTTGAGATGCTGGCTGACAGGAATGATGCCCGAAAATTCTATGAAAAGATCCGGCGGATGACGGAAGGTTTTAAGACCGGGGCAATCTCCTGTAAGGACAATAATGGCGACCTGGTAACCGAAGTACAAAGTGTACTTAAATTATGGAGGGAGCACTTCTCCTCACTGCTAAATTGCGAGGGAGACGTCGAACCCGATACCCCAATCCCTGACGATGGAAAAGTCGTCCCACCACCTGACTATGATGAAGTGAGGATAGCTATATCCCGGCTCAAAAGCAACAAAGCGCCTGGAAAAGACGGACTACCCGCCGAGCTGTTCAAACGCGGAGGCGAAGAGCTGGTAAAAAGCATGCATCAGCTCTTATGCAGAATATGGTCAGACGAATGCATGCCTCCGGATTGGAATTTAAGTGTGCTTTGCCCAATCCACAAGAAAGGCGATCCCGCTAACCGCACCAACTACCGCGGAATCAGCCTTCTTAATATCGCATATAAGGTTCTTTCTAGCGTATTGTGTGAAAGACTGAAGCCCATCGTAGACAAGCTGATTGGACCTTATCAGTGTGGCTTTAGACCTGGTAAGTCTACCATCGACCAGATTTTCACGATACGCCAAATCCTGGAGAAGACCCATGATAAAAGAATCGACACACACCATGAAAGCGCAAAAAGGAGTTGCCTGTATGCCGCCATGTCTGAATTTGACTTCCCTGCAAAGCTTATACGGCTTTGCCAAATAACGTTGAGCAATACCAACAGCTCCGTAAGAATCGGGAAGGACCTCTCTGAGCCATTTGAAACCAAACGAGGCTTCAGACAGGGCGACTCCCTTTCGTGCGATTTCTTCAACCTGATGCTGGAGAAGATAATTCGAGCAGCAGAGCTAAACCGCAATGGTACAATCTTTTACAAGAGCGTGCAATTGCTGGCGTATGCCGATGATATTGATATCATTGGCCTTAACAACCGCGCCGTAAGCGCTGCCTTCTCTGGACTGGATAAGGAAGCGAAAAAAGTGGGTCTTGTCGTGAACGAGGACAAGACGAAGTATTTGCTGTCATCAAAGAAAGAATCGGCGCACCTGCGCCTTGGCAGCCATGTCAGTGTTGATAGTTACAAATTTGAAACTGTGAGGGACTTCGTCTATTTGGGAACCAGTATCAACACCGAAAATAATATCAGTCTAGAAATCCAGCGGAGAATCACTCTTGCCAACAAGTGCTACTTTGGACTGAGTAGGCAATTGAGAAGTAAAGTCCTCTCTCGAAGAACGAAGATCACGCTCTATAAGTCTCTCATCATACCTGTCCTGATGTATGGCCCAGATTCATGGACAATGTCAAGAGAAGATGCGATGGCCTTTGGAGTATTTGAGAGAAAAGTTCTCCGGAAGATTTATGGTCCTTCCCGTGATGCCAACGGCGTGTATCGAAGGAAATTTAGCGATGAGCTGTACGAGCTATACGCAGATCTGACCATAGTCCAGCGAATTAAAGCCCAAAGGCTCCGCTGGCTGGGTCACGTCATGCGAATGGACAAAGAAGCTCCAGCCCAGAAGGTTTTCCAATCGTCACCCGAATTCGGCAGCAGAGGAAGGGGGAGGCCTCGACTGAGATGGAAACAACAGGTGGAGGATGACTTGAACTCCCTTGGGGTTTCCAATTGGCGTCAGTTATCGCTAAAAAGGAATGACTGGCGTGCTTTGATAGGCGACGGCCAAAATCGCTTAGGCGGTTAAGCGCCAATAAATGATGATGATGATGATCTTTAGAAAGTTTTTTTTTACATACATATATCTACATAGTTGAGAAATTTTCATTTGGATTTTGAATTATATACCCATTATCTTTTGAGGCTCATTTATATACATATCCTACATTGATACCCATATTTATCGTACATACATATACTGCTGTATACGTTGTTGTTATTGAATTGTTTCATATCTTTTTATATATCGCCGTGCCATACGAAAACTAACACCAAAAATTTTGTGTCTGAAGAAAACTAACACTTTTATTTTGTGTCTGACGAAAACTAACACTTTCAATTTGTGTCTGACGAAAACTAACACTTTTATTTTGTGTCTGACGAAAAGTAACACTTTCAGGTTTTCTCTGAAGAAAATGTACTAGCCAAAAGTGTTAGTTTTCGTCAGACAGAAAATAAAAGTGTTAGTTTTCGTCAGACACAAATTAAAAGTGTTACTTTTCGTCAGACACAAAATAAAAGTGTTAGTCTTCTTACAGAATTTGAAAAGTGTTAGTTTTCGTAAAAAATTTTAAAAGTGTTAGTTTTCGTATGGCACGTCGATATATAGTTTATTTCAATTGCTTTTCCTGAATTGAGAAATAAACCCATAGTTGAAACACCTAGTGGAATCCACGTGTTGTCTTTTACTTTCCACACCTCGTACGTTTCCATGTTTTCGCGGCAGTTTTTTTTACTCAACTTAAAAAAATTACGTTTTGGTGGTCAGATTGCGGACTCCCTTTGTATACACGTCCCTCTAGTATATTGACAAGTCTGCGAACCAGGGGGCAATTCCAAAAAGAGGTTATGAGTTTTAGCAAGTGATAGGCGAATAACGCGTAGCCTAGCTCGGGATCTAAGAAACGAGGTAGCAGGGTCTCTATTCAACCAGATAGACACCGGAATCGAATTACCATCCGACTTCGTCCCGATAGACCTTTTGAATCGTTGCACCTCTAGGGTTTTTGGCAAGCAGAATTACCTGTCAATCAAAGACAGGAGTGTAGCGTGACGGATGGGTTACACTAAACGCGGCAGACGATTCCCTAAGTTTCTCGAAGAAATTAGACCAGCTGATGGAGAGCGGATATTTCCACCCTTAGCAATCGTGTCGCTCATGTGGAGACATCAATGCGTGCCCTGTTGCATCAGATTCTCCACAAAATACGTCCACGCCAGGACAAAATAGAGATGCCACAGCGAAGCACCATAGCGCCACAAACCACACAGATGCAGGCAACGGTCACTCCAGCTATTCCGGACGGAAGAAGGTGGATCTAGATAAGTGGCACCTGAAATTCGACGGGTCAACAAAAGGTATGACGGTGGAAAGCTTTGTTTTTCGCGTAGAACGAATGCGGATCCAGTACCAACTGTCCTTTTAGCAACTGTTTTCTGATTTCCACTGCTTAGTGACAGGGCCAGCTCTCAAGTGGTATTGGCAGGTACTGGAGGATCACGCCGACGATGATACCTTTGACTACTTCGGCTTAAAAAGGGAGATTCTGTCGCAGTTCAAGTCGGCAGAATCAGATTATGAAGTGATCCGAGAGATTATGGAGCGGAAGCAGCAGCCCCAAGAGAGCTTTGACGAGTTCCATTTAGATTTGTTGTCCCGTGTTGCAAAATGTCTTCGTGATGCAAAATTGACGATAAACGTTGAAAAGAGCAAATTTTGTTTTAAAGAGGTGCGTTATTTGGGTTATGTTGTAGGTGACGGATGTATACGTACGGATCTAAATAAGGTGGCAGCGATGCGAACCCCGAACACCGAAGAAACTCAGACGGTTCCTAGGGATGACAGGCTGGTACCGTAGATTCATACAGGACTACGCTACTATTGCAGCACCACTGCACGACTGCCTCACTAAAGACAAAATAAAATCTTTTAAAATGACGGACGAAACGATGCAAGCATTCAATTGCTTAAAGCAAAAACTTATTTCGGCGCCGGTGTTAATCCATCCGGATTTCAACAAGCACTTCTATGTGCAATGCGATGCATCAACGGACGGAGTTGGAGGTGTACTCTTCCAACTAGACGAGGACGGAAACGAAAGACCGATTCACAAAACCCTTGCACGTATCCGCGAACGGTATTACGGGCCTGGACTGGTTGCTGATGTGCAAAATTACGTTAAAAGTTGCGATATTTGTAAAGGCAATAAAACCCAAAATGCTTTCCACAAACCATTAATGGGGAAGCAACATATTACTGAACGCCCTTTTCAACGTTTATTTATAGATTTTATGGGTCCATACCCACGTACGTGTGATGGTAATGTTTATGTGTTTGTATGTTTAGATCATTTTTCGAAGTTTGTTTTTTTGAAACCCATGCGTAAGGCAACCTCAGCTGAAGTGGTAAAATTTTTAGAAAGAGATGTAGTTCATGTGTTTGGAGTCCCAGAGTACGTACACTCTGACAATGGCAAACAGTTCGTGTCAGAACTGTTCACGTCGTTTTTGGCAAAGTATGGTGCAACACACATAAGGACAGCGTTCTACTCGCCACAAGGCAATGCGGCTGAAAGAGTCAATCGTTCTATATTACAAATAGTTAGGTCCTACGTAGGAGAGAATCAAAAGAATTGGGATAAACACATAAGTGATGCAGCGTTTGCCCTATGAAGTGTGACCCATTCCGCCATTAATACTTCACCGTATTACGCGCTGTTTGGTATGCCAATGGTGCAACATGGGGCATCGTACGAGTTATATCGAAAATTAGGTGCAGTTAAATACGTAGATTGCGAGGTAGAAGTGTTCTCTGACAAACTTCAGACAATTAGGAATAAGATTATGCAAGAGCTGAGGTCGGCCCACGAACGCAGTGAAAAGTTGTATAATACTAGGAGTAGGGATGTGTCGTTTAAAATTGGACAAATGGTATACCGCCGAAATTTCAAACAGAGTTCACAAATAGACAACTGCAATCCCAAACTTGCCCTAAAGCAAGTAAAATGCGTAGTATTAAAAGCAATTGGTAACTCCATGTATGTACTCGGTGATGTAAATGGAAAGAAAATCGGGGTATACCATGCTAAGGACATATTTGTGGCATGATGTTAATATATGTTGCATGTTACATGTTGCATGTTTTGTAATCACTTTTGTACCTGAAAATTTGACCTTAGGAAATTGACTAAAATTTTTTTAAATTTTTTTTGTAATTATTTATGCAATTATTTTTGGTTTTATTGACCTACAAATGTGATTATACAATTTTTACTTGACATTTCATTTAATTATACACTTCCGACTTAACTATACATTTAGATTTATATAGAAGCGAACTTGAAGCCCGGCATTAGATCGTGGGTCGAGGACACACATTAGCCCTGGGGTGGCTTTCTGTAATTCGATATCGAGCAAAAACGAGTATCGAATTACCGTTCTTGCTTTCCCTAACAAAAAATGTCGTTGTATTTTATGGAATGCTCGATAGAAACTGTTCGACACAACTTTTGCTCTCGTTTTGCTTTTTCTCAACCGTCAGTCGATACAAAATGTAAGTAAAAAATGCTATTTTAAAATTTAAAATTTTTGTATTAATACATTTTACATGTATATTTAGGAGTCAATAAACTAATTCTACTCAACATAAACTTATGCTCGAATTCATGGAAAACACGATGCGTTGCTAAAAATAGCTTGCAAAATGTTTCGAATGGCCGCGCATATAGCTTTAATCATCATTTTATGATCACAGGTCTATGAACATTAAAGAAGGTCCAATGCGACAATTAAACAACAAGTTCCAAGGAAATGGGTTTTTTTTTTCAGAAAAACCTTACTTACAATCATTGCATTGATGCTATGCCTTCCTTTTCTATTGAAATAAATATGCTCGTCTTCAATAGGTTTTAATAGCTGTAAATGAGTTCCATCGACAGCGCCAACAACTGCAATGTATTAAAATGAGAAAGTTTCATAAAATTTTTATATTTATAGCCTTATTTCACCTCCAGGAAAATTATATTTTTCACTGAACCATTCTTTACGCTGCTGGAAGTCTTTTCGAAAGTGTGCTATGTCCCATTGGTGCTGTGTGTGCGCCACCCGTTTGCCATTGGTAACCGCCCCCTGCTAATATCTCTAAAGTTGCTGCTATTCTAAAGATTGGCGGAATGTACGTGCTCCTAATGCCTTCTGCCAAACGTATTTCATTCAAAACGTACATAAATGCCTCTTTGTTAAGCCGAAATTTTGTTAGGAAGCTGTGTAAATATAAAATGAATAAATATTTTTCCGTACTTTTTAAAAATGTATTAAACTTACTATGTATTTATCTTGAAGCTCCAATGGATTGGATGCATCTCTTATCCTCCTTCTATTCAAAGATGCGTTTTCCGAAGCAGAGTCGTCCAAAATCAAAAAATTGCGCCAGTTATACATTTCAACTTTGAAATTATTCTTTATTTTTATTTCACATCAATTTTGACAGCTATAAAAGCACTTTCCAAACACTTCCTACAGTATGAAAACGATAGTGGATACATCGAAATACGGAAACCCAAAATGTATCGTGGAGCGTTCGATATCGTATTGAAATATCGAGCTGACGAGCGTCGATTATCGAATTACGGAAAACCACCCCTGGACTTACAAACCAACCCAAGGCTGCGTTATGAATTTCTTTTACGCACACGCTCCATGATGCAGGCACCATCGGCGGATGCGAGCCTGTAACGACAGCCCTTGAAGATTTCTCTGACTACGCGCAAGCGGGTATATGAGCAGGAGTATGGGCAACCGCTAACCGAACTCCCTTATTCGTTTTTACGATATTTGCATAGCGGGTGGATAATGGTGTGAGTGGGTTAAAATGTTGCTTGTACATATGCACATATACGTGCCGCTTAAGTGTCGAACGCGGATTGGTTCGACCAAAGCAGGCAGGCAATTCGAGACTTGCAGTGTCCTAAATGCCGCAAGAATCAATGGGTATAAAAAGCGGTTCCGCTGATCGACAGATCAAAATTGAAAAAGTCGCGGTCTTGATCGAGTGCCAAAAGTGTTTAAAAACAAAGTTTATTTACAAAGTGCGTTTTTTCACCTTGAAGTGTAGGTGCGCGGGTGTACAAATTATAAGTCTTATTTAAAGTGCGGTTTCACGTCAAAGTAAACCCGATCGAAAAAAAAGGTGAAGTTCCTGACATCTAGGAATCCTCTCGAGGGTCCTAGCCAGCGCCAGGAAGGCCGCCACCCCAGGGCGAGAAAAATCCCTTCAAGCAATCTGCAGAGTCACCGGTAAGTCACTTTGAAAAATTTTGAAAGTTGTTGAAAACCTTTTCTTTTTTTTTTTTTAAAGTTCATTAAAATAATTTTCGTGAAATCTTAGTTGAAAAACTTTGGTGAAGTTATTTTTTTGTAAAGCTTTGATTAAATTTAAATTTGGTAAAGTTAGGTTGAGTTTTCTGGCTATTGTTTGATACGTTTTATTAAAGTAAATTCGGCTTTTAACAGATAAACAAATTTAGGGTTCACTCAAAATTCGCCCGGATGCTTCTTAATTTTTGATCTCTTTGTTTAGAAATTTGGTGGCCCTGAAAAGGAAAGTTTATTTAGGTGCATCAGCATCCACTAAAATATTCCTGAAATATTAAATAATGTTTTTGAGCTCCAAAACCGTTTCTCAAATTTTTAAGTTTTGTTTGTTTTCTAAAATTTAATTCGAAAAATTCCCAAACATTAAAATCTGCATAAATGCACTTACGTGTACTTATGTATGTAAATATGTACACGAGCATGAACGCAAACAAATAGGTTGGATTGTTGTTGTAAATAATTTTTTTGCACTTTTGCCAAAACCATAAAAGTTCAAACCACGAATGATAGTTTTTGACCCAAAATCCCATTATTTTTTTACCTTTTGGATTTTACTTGAATTTTCATTTAGATAAAATTAAATTTAATTCTGAAAATTCAATAATATTAAATATGCACAAGTGCACTTACATGTATATATGTATGTATATATATACACGAGCACGTATGCAAACAAGGAAGAAGAAGAAGAAACATTTTTTTAGGGAATTAATCTAATGGATTTCGGATCATTGCTATAAACGAGAAAATTTTTTTATTTAATTTAAAGGGGCCAGAAAACAAAAGTTCTCAAGAAATTTTAAAAATAAAAATAGGTATTTGAGAAAAAAACAAATTATCCATATGCATTTATTTATTGCAGCCCACGAAGCCAAACGAAGGCCGCGACATTTAAGTACATAAACACTCGCCAACAAAATACATGAAACCACACACACATTCACACATAGAAAAACACGGAAAACAACAACAAACGATCATATCACATACACTGCACTGAAAATCTTTGGAGGAATTTTTACTTGGCCAAAAGGCAGAATTTGGGCCAAAAAACAATTTTGGAAACCAGGCCAAAAATTATATTGACACGCACACACACTCACTCATACAAAACACAGGGAATCGACATCATACCAAAAACTTAACATCATACCGTCACGTCAAACACTACACAAGAGGGTAGAACACAACATTTTTTACATTACAACACAACGTCAACCTTAGCAACTTTACTGATTGCCCCGGCAACATCGAAAGCGTTAAGAAATCATTAGGTGGCGTAATGAATCACGATTCAGCAACATAAATATCTACTTGGCAACATTGACTCTGAAACATTCACTCACCAAACATATACACGGCGCCACAAAACATAACACTAACACACCAGAGAGGAGAGAGAGAGAGAGTAAATAAGCGCGGCTCAGCGATAGCGTGCTCACCAACTTCGAAATTGTATCACTACCACCATCACACACACTTTGGGACATTGATTAGGGTGCTCTACCCAACTATCTTTTTTGAGAAAAACTTTAAAACTTTGAATTTTTGATTTGTTAAAATTTTACATTTATGAATTTTGTTTACATATTTATTTTACTAGTTTTTTAAGTTAGCGACTAGAAGTTCGATTGCATTTTGAATTTTTCTTACCTTTAAGTTTTTTTGTTTCCTTTTTCTATACAATCTTTTTTCTATCGTGCCGACTATCGAACACTTGCATGCACGCTGCCAGTTTTAAAAATTGAAATTTTTATCTATTTGGAAGAAAAAAAAAAATTTTATTTTGCATTGGTTTAATTTTATAAAACCTTTTTTTATTATAATTTTTATTCTTTTTCTCTCAACTAAATTCCATTTTTTTGTTTTCGAGACATTGTCGTCAAAAATGTGATCGATTTTTTTTTCAGGATTTCGCTTAGACTTTCACTTTTCATGTTTGAATTTTTTTAATTTTTTGACCCCTTTGGTCGTTTTTTTTTTTGCTTTTTTTTTCAGTTTTCATTTCCAATCTACATTATTCAAAAAAAAAAAAAAAAATTTTTTTTTGTTTTTTATCACATTTTATCGTCACTCACCACTTTTAATGTTTTAATCACTTTTTAATTCGATTCCGCGTTTTTATTTTTTTTACTTAACTAATTAATTGATGCGCCGTGAGATTTTTTTTTTGTATACGTAAATTTGTTTTTAGCATATGCATAACATAATGCATATGCACCGAACCGCTTTGTTAAACTAAAACCCAAAAGACAATTGTTCTTAAAAACTAGCCTTGACCGTGGTTCAGACCTAAGTTTGAACCACTGTCTTTAATATAGCCCTGTGTATGTTGTTTGTTTTTTTTTCTCATTTCTTTTCAGCTCGTCAACGTCACTTTGGTATCAGCGTGTACTGTAAAGCGACGTGAGTGCCTTTTTGCAAAAAAAAATATACACATACACACATACACATACTTTCATATATATATATAGTTAGATTTTTTTAACTCAGAGCGAGAATTCTCATACTCACATAAATGTAGTGACCAATTTATCTGAGTGAGCCGACCCGCCACTCCTCCTCTCCCGCACCCGGCAGTTACGTAACAAGGACTCAATATTCCTATTTTTGACAATGTAATGGTTTCCACTGTGTTTTCAAGTTCATTAATTATTAATTTATTTCTCTGTCTTAAAACAGTTTTTTCATTGGAACTGCTTTGTATTTGCTTTAATATTTTCGTTAGCTCTGTGATTGTTTTAAACATTAGCGAATTTGTTATAAACTGCTTATTATTATTTTCTATAAGATCATTTACTTTATTTGTGATCTGCATAAAATCGTCATGGTCAGGTGTACCCGAAATCCATTTCCATACTGTACCGAGCTCATTTATTCCTCTCTTTGACCTACTATTATCAACTTTTAATTGCTTCAGCAATGTTTCTATCATTTGTATTTCATAAGCATAATCTGAACTTGAACTGTCAATTACTATTGTTTCTTTATTGATTTTATATTTTTCTACGATATTTTCAAATAATGATAAATTTGTCAAATGGTACATTGATCCGAAGCATTCAAAAATTGCTGCATCTTCTTCCTCTACAAGTATATAGTTTTCTCTTGTGTAATCTATTATATCCGACGTGGTAATGGTGATATAAAACATTATGAACAAAATTTGCATAATCGTCTCCATTGCCTATAAAATAAAATCAAACCTTAATATTATCCTTATGAATTATTCTATTTCTACTTTGTATTTTAACTTTATTTCCCAAATCTTCTACTATTATTTGTCTCTTGTATTTGGGATTTAATTTATTCCTTTATCCATGTATTTTTTCATATATAATTTCCCCTTTATGATAACTTTTTTTCTGTTATGATAATCCAGCATTTTTTCCTGAGCTTTTTCCAATAAATTCTTCACATTTTCATGATTTTCTTTATTAAACAAAACATTGTGAGGTTGTTTACCTGTCACTGAATGTATTGATTTATTATACTGTTGAACCGCTCTGATAATTGATTCAAAATTACCTATTAAACTGTGTTCCTGCTTTATGCATCTAGATATTTCTATTAGTGTGGAGTGGACCCTTTCTATTTGCCCGTTAGTTGTACTATGACGTGGCGTACAATAATAAATCCTAATGTTAAACCTTTCCATCAAAGACTTAGACTGTACTGTGCTAAAACCTAGTTCATTATCTATAACTATACTTTTAACGTCTGGGAACGTTTGTATAAGTTCCACAACTTTATCTTCCAAGTTTGATCTATCTTCAATATATCTTACAACTAAATATTTAGAATACGAGCCCAGACACGTAATGAATTTTAACTTTTGTGCAAAAAAGATGTCCATATGGAGCTGTTCTCCCTCTTTCTCCGGGATAGGTGCCTCTCCTATCGGAATTAATTTGGGGTGCCTTTCGTATTTATTACTATTGCAAATTTTACAATTCCTCGCAAATTGCTTAAGCTGTTTAATCATTAATGTCCGGTAATATTGATTCCTTATTTGCGCCAGATTTTCCCTATAATTTCTATGCGGCCTATTATGTGTCTGTTCAACAACTGCTCCCTGATCTTCCCTGTTGGTTACATCATTCGGAAATGATCTTGAATACAAAAATTTCATAGTGGGATACGTTTCCCTTAAAACATGTTTAATGTCATAAAGCACCTCAGGTGTGCAAAATATTCCTTTTACCATCTTTGGGTTTAAATATTCGGACAAAACCGAAGGTATATTTTCCGGCAAGTCGTATTCGATCAAAACAGCTCACACTTTTTACCCTCTGAAGCTTTGACAGGGTAGTTGGTTGCATTGAAAATCAGCTGACGAAAATTTTATTTGACAGATAAAGCGAAACCTAATTATTCATACACATAGCGTAGCGGCGGCCGCCGTGGTGTAGCGGTTAAGTGTTCGGCCTTCTACACCAAGTCGCGCGGTTCGATGCCCGACAAAAAAAATTATTTAGAAAAATAATTTTTCTAAACGGGGTCGCCCTCGGCAGTAGTTTGGCAAACTCTCCGGGTGTATTTCTGCCATGAGAAGCTTCTCAGCAAAAAATTCATTTGCTTTGCAAGTGCCGTTCGGAGTCGGCAAAAAACTGTAGGTCCCGCCAACTTGTAGGAAAAACTCAAAAGCAACACATCACACTTTGGAAAGAGAAGCTCGGTTAAAAATCTCGTTAGAGGTTATGATGACCTGTTGGTATATCGCCGCCATTAGTTTTTTTTTTTTTTTTTTTTTTTTTAGCGTAGCAAACGGGCAGTGTTTTTGGTTCGCTTTATCGATATAGCAGGTTCATGTAGAACGGGTGCACTCTTATCACACTTTTACAGTATTCTGTGCAAGGGTGTAAACATGTTCAACGAAATCAGCATTAGTGTCATGTAAAATTGTTTTTTAGTTAAAGTCCGTACGTTATTTAAATTTTGATCTTAACATTGTGAAATTTTCTTACAAAATCATATCGTTAAAAAAATAAACTTTACCAATAGGCAAAAGGTTAAATATATAAAGCCAGAAGTGAAGCTGGATTTCATAGCTTACAAATGGTGCTTAGATGCCGAAGAGGATAAGATTTTTTAAGTTCTGTTGTTTTTTTGGCACAAAAATAAAAGTAAGTGGCAGCTGCTGGATCATTGCATAGATATGTACGTGTGTGTGTAAGGAAATGAGAGGATGGGTGTGGCTTTGGGAGTTTTATAAGAGTGCTGAATAGTGATGTATAGTGCGGGTATAACAGAATGTGGAGATAACACAATAGCTGGAGTGCCTTTCTATTTTCAAATCTCAAAAATGATTACAATTGGTATGACTAAAATTTCAAAACCAAAAACACCGAAACCATGTCTTTGCTTAACGACAAATTTGCTGAGGCTTTTTGACAGCATTCATATAAAGGTTGTCTTTAAAATTTTTTTACCGTCTTTTTATTATTTTATTTTTAGTTTTGGTGATTCCTATCGGAAATTTGATTTTTAAATATGGTACTGTCACGGTTCCTTTAACTAAATGCTAAGTTTCAAGTTCCTAGAGTACCAGAAAGTTAGTTCCCAACTTCAAAATAGTTTTGAAAATATCTTGATTTGTGCGCCAACTACCGGAATTTTTTTGATTGGAGTTTACATTGTCATCGGGTTCTGACAAATGTGCCAAGTTTCAAGTCTCTAGCTTAGCGGGAAGTTACTCAAAATCGATCGCAAGATTCCCCCTTTGTTTTAAAGATTTGCAATTATGTAGACCAGCGTGCAATCTATCGGAATTTTGATTTTTACTATTTGTAGTGTCGCCGTTCCCTCAATTTTGATGCCAAGTTTCAAGTTCCTAGGTTACCTGGAAGTTGGTCAAAAGTCGATCGCAAAATTCCCAACTTCAAAATAGTTTTCGAAATATCTCGATCCGTGCGCCACCTACCGGAATTGTTTTGATGAGGGATTGCATTGTGATGGGGTTGTGACAAATCTGTAAAGTTTCAAGCTTCTAACTAACCTGGAAGTTACTAAAAATCGATCGCAAAAGTCCAGAAGTCTCTTAATTTTTCTTTGAAATATTTGCAATTATAAAGACCAGCGTGCCATCTATCGGAATGTAGATTTTTACTATTTGTAGTGTCACTGTTCCCTCAATTTAATGCCAAGTTTCAAGTTCCTAGGTTACCTAGAAGTTGCTCAAAAGTCGATCACAAAATTGTCAACTTCAAATTAGTTTTCGAAATATCTCGATCCGTGCGCCACCTACCGGAATTGTTTTTATGAGGGATTGCATTGACATGGGGTTGTGACAAATGTGTAAACTTTCAAGTCTCTAACTAACCTGGAAGTTACTAAAAACCGATTGCAAAAGTACATGAGACCCTTAATTTTTTTTTAAATATTTGCAATTATATAGACTAGCGTGCCATCTATCGAAATTTTGATTTCTATTATTTGTAGAGTCACTGTTCCCTCAATTTAAGGCCAAGTTTCAAGTTCCTAGGTTACCTGGAAGTTGGTCGAAAGTCGATCACAAAAATGTCAACTTCAAATTAGTTTTGGAAATATCTCGATCCATGCACCACCTACCGGAATTGTTTTGATGAGGGATTGCATTGTCATGGGGTTGTGACAAATGTGTAAAATTTCAAGTCTCTAACTAATCTGGAAGTTACTAAAAATCGATCGCAAAAGTCCAGGAGTCTTCTAATTTTTTTTTTAAAGATTTGCAATTATATAGACCAGCGTGCCATCTATCTGAATTTTGATTTTTACTATTTGTAGTGTCACTATTGCCTCAATTTAATGCCAAGTTTGAAGTTCCTAGGTTACATGGAAGTTGGTTTAAAGTCGATCACAAAATTCTCAACTTCAAACTAGTTTTCGAAATATCTCGATCCGTGCGCCACCAACCGAAATTGTTTTGATGACGGATTGCATTGTCATGGGATTGTGACAAATGTGTAAAGTTTCAAGTCTCTAACTAATCTGGAAGTTACTAAAAATCGATCGCAAAAGTTCAGGAGTCTCTTCATTTTTTTTTTTAAATATTTGCAATTATATAGACAAGCGTGTCATCTATCGGAATTTTGATTTTTACTATTTGTAATGTCACTGCTGCCTCAATTTAATACCAAGTTTCAAGTTCTTAGGTTACCTGGAAGTTGGTCAAAAGTCGATCACAAAATTCTCAACTTCAAATTAGTTTTCAAAATATCTCGATCCGTGCCGACCTACCTGAATTGTTTTGATGAGGGATTGCATTGTCATGGGGTTGTGACAAATCTGTAAAGTTTCAAGTCTCTAACTAACCAGGAAGTTACTAAAAATCGATCGCAAAAGTCCAAAAGTCTCTTAATTTTTTTTTTAAATATTTGCACTTATAAAGACCAGCGTGCCATCTATCGGAATTTTGATTTTTACTATTTGTAGTGTCACTGTTCCCTCAATTTAATGTCAAGTTTCACGTTCCTAGAGTCACTGTTCCCTCAATTTAATGCCAAGTTTCAAGTTCCTTGGTTACCTGGAAGTTGGTCAAAAGTCGATCACAAAATTGTCGACTTCAAATTAGTTTTCGAAATATCTCGATCCGTGCGCCACCTACCGGAATTGTTTTGATGAGGGATTGCATTGACATGGGGTTGTGACAAATGTGTAAACTTTCAAGTCTCTAACTAACCTGGAAGTTACTAAAAACCGATCGCAAAAGTACATGAGACTCTTAATTTTTTTTTAAATATTTGCAATTATATAGACCAGCGTTCCATCTATCTGAATTTTGATTTTTACTATTTGTAGTGTCACTATTGCCTCAATTTAATGCCAAGTTTGAAGTTCCTAGGTTACATGGAAGTTGGTTTAAAGTCGATCACAAAATTCTCAACTTCAAACTAGTTTTCGAAATATCTCGATCCGTGCGCCACCTACCGAAATTGTTTTGATGACGGATTGCATTGTCATGGGATTGTGACAAATGTGTAAAGTTTCAAGTCTCTTCATTTTTTTTAAATATTTGCAATTATATAGACAAGCGTGTCATCTATCGGAATTTTGATTTTTACTATTTGTAATGTCACTGTTCCCTCAATTTAATGCCAAGTTTCAAGTTCCTAGGTTACCTGGAAGTTGGTCAAAAGTCGATCACAAAATTCTCAACTTCAAATTAGTTTTCAAAATATCTCGATCCGTGCGCGACCTACCTGAATTGTTTTGATGAGGGATTGCATTGTCATGGGGTTGTGACAAATCTGTAAAGTTTCAAGTCTCTAACTAACCTGGAAGTTACTAAAAATCGATCGCAAAAGTCCAGAAGTCTCTTAATTTTTTTTTTAATATTTGCACTTATAAAGACCAGCGTGCCATCTATCGGAATTTTGATTTTTACTATTTGTAGTGTCACTGTTCCCTCAATTTAATGTCAAGTTTCAAGTTCCTAGGTTGCCTGGAAGTTGGTCAAATGTCGATCAAAAAATTCTCTCTCGATCCGTGCGCCACCTGCCGGAATTGTTTTGAGGAGGGATTGCATTGTGATGGGGTTGTGACAAATCTGTAAAGTTTCAAGCCTCTAACTAACCTGGAAGTTACTAAAAACCGAATGCAAAAGTACATGAGACTCTTAATTTTTTTTTAAATATTTGCAATTATATAGACCAGCGTTCCATCTATCTGAATTTTGATTTTTACTATTTGTAGTGTCATTGCCTCAATTTAATGCCAAGTTTGAAGTTCCTAGGTTACATGGAAGTTGGTTTAAAGTCGATCACAAAATTCTCAACTTCAAACTAGTTTTCGAAATATCTCGATCCGTGGGCCACCTACGGAAATTGTTTTGATGACGGATTGCTTTGTCATGGGATTGTGACAAATGTGTAAAGTTTCAAGTCTCTAACTAATCTGGAAGTTACTAAAAATCGATCGCAAAAGTTCAGGAGTCTCTTCATTTTTTTTTAAATATTTCCAATTATATAGACAAACGTGCCATCTATCGGAATTTTGATTTTTGCTATTTGTAATGTCACTGTTCCCTCAATTTAATTCCAAGTTTCAAGTTCCTAGGTTACCTGGAAGTTGGTCAAAAGTCGATCACAAAATTCTCAACTTCAAATTAGTTTTCGAAATATCTCGATCCGTGCGCGACCTACCTGAATTGTTTTGATGAGGGATTGCATTGTCATGGGGTTGTGACAAATCTGTAAAGTTTCAAGTCTCTAACTAACCTGGAAGTTACTAAAAATCGATCGCAAAAGTCCAGAAGTCTATTAATTATTTTTTTAAATATTTGCACTTATAAAGACCAGCGTGCCATCTATCGGAATTGATTTTTACTATTTGTAGTGTCACTGTTCCCTCAATTTAATGTCAAGTTTCAAGTTCCTAGGTTAACTGGAAGTTGGTCAAAAGTCGATAACAACATAGCTCCCATACAATCGATTATTCCGATAAACGGATTTTGGGCTATAACTCCTGTAATTAAACACGTAGGAACGTAAAATTTTGGACGTATTGCTATTTTTATATGTGAAATATCGATGTTGAAAATCATCGAGATTGGATAAATATTTCACATAGCCCCATACAATCGATTGTTCCGATAAACGGATTTTGGTAGATAACTCCTGTAATTATATAGGTAGGAACATGAAATTTTGGAAGTATCGCTATTTTTATATGCGAATTATCGATGTTGAAAATCATTGAGATGGCATAAATATTTCACATAGCTCCCATACAATCGATTATTCCGATAAGCGGATTTTGGGCTATAAGTCCTGTAATTAAACACATAGGAACGCGAAATTTTGGAAGCATCGCTATTTTTATATGTAAAATATCGATGTTGAAAATCATTGAAATGGGATAAATATTTCACATAGCCCCCATACAATCGATTGTTCCGATAAACGGATTTTGGTAGATAACTCCTGTAATTATATCGGTAGAAACGTGAAATTTCGTAAATGTTGCTATTTTAGAATGTGGAATGTCGATGTTAAAAATCAATGAGATTGGACCAATATAACACATCGTCCCCGTATAATCGATAGCTCCGATAATTTCGGTATGAGCTAAAGTTAAATTCACACAGGCTGTACTGGGGATCAAACAGTGAAAATCGTGAAGCTTATTCATGAAAGGTATTTAGCCTTCGGCACAGCCGAAGACAGCTTTCCTTACTTGTTTTTTTCTAAAATTATATTTTTTTAATATTTAAAAACCTTTAATCTTAACTATTACAATTTATTTAACCTAATATTTTTTTTGTTCTTCACCTGCTCAAAACGATCGCATAAATTAGTAGCTATTTGTTAAGCACAATCTCATCATTCTATTAATCAAGCGCAACAAAAATCTCGAAAATGGAATATTTGTATGGCATTTGCCATAAATAATTTTGGAAAGCGCTGCTATAGTTTAATATTTTTATTATATAATAATAGCCACTATTTTTTTAATACTATGATGGCCTCATTTTGACTATATATGAGTGTTTAAGGTATACATACATTTAAGTTGGCCGAGGACGGCCACGGGCCTAAAGGCAGCTATTGACAAAAAGTTGATCAGATGTTTGAATAAGTTCAACTATTTTAAATTGGTCGAATTTTGACCACGGGATATTCTAGTTTATATTATACCAAGATCCCAGGGCCGCCAGACATCACTTATTTTCTGATGGATGAAACCAATACTGCTGGCTAGTCCTTCCCGAATCTAGAACGAATGTGAAAATTTCAGAGCTGTACCTAGGTCTCGGGCCTAGAAATCGGGGGTCAAACTAGCCAAAAAATTACCCTAACTTCTCTTATTTTCTGATGGATGACTTTCACATATTTGTCGTAGATGACCACTCCGCGTCAGTATAAAGTGTTGTTAGACTCCAGCCAGGGAAAACAAGCTTACGGATTTTCCTATGGAAATTAATTACGTTTTAACAATTTAACGGATTTTGCCAACTTTGGCTGCTTATAACTACCCTACCTTGGGAATTTTCATAATTCTTACTGCGCTTTCACATGTTTGAGCAGCTTGGTCCCACTTTGGCTGCTTTTAATTAGCGGATCTTTACACACGTGTCACAGAACACTACCCTTTAGTGGAATCAGGCATTTCCAGACATCATCCCATGACAAAAACTGCAGCCAGACACCTCAAAGTTCGGGAACTTTACTGTTCGTATTACTTCGCTGTCTCTTGTTCAATCAAGTTTGTCCAACTTTTTCTGCTTTTAAATGACGGATCTTTACACATGTGTCGTATGACACTACTCTTAAGTAGTATCATTTTTGTAATTCTTATAGCGATTTCACCCTTTTAAGCGAGTTTGTTCAACTTTGGCTATGTTTAAATGGCGGATCTTTACACATGTGTCGTAAAACACTACCCCTAAGTAGTATCAGACATTGGCAGACTTCATCCCATGAAAAAAAACTTCAGCTAGACACCTCAAAGCACGGGGAATTTTCATCATTTTTAATGCGCTTGGACATGTTTAAGCGGGTTTTCGTTCTAGATTCGGGGAGGACTAACCAGCGGTATTGATTTCATCCATCAGGAAATAAGTGATGTCTGGCGGCCCTGGGATCTCGCTCTATATGTATGTATAATAGGGTGATTCAAAAAAATGTCGACTTGGTCTTACCCCCTAAAAAGTTAGGTATTGATGAGAAAATAAGCCTTGCAAAAAATTAGCGCTCTAACTTATCCCTTAGGGGTGGCTATTTTGATTCCCCCTTTCCCATACATTTTGTATGGAAAAATGGCGTTTTTTTTTTTGAAAGTGAATTTTCTTTGAATTTTTGAAACTTTTTTGCAAAATATTTTTAAAGTTGAAGCTTTGAAGCTTCCGAAATGGTAAGTCATGTGCGATTATCTTAACTATTAAAATGATTACAGCCATTTAAAAATGACTGAGTTTTGTACTATTGCACACACATACACAATAACACGTATAAAATCTAGTAAATTTTAAATTGATGTAATTATTTTAATAGTTCAGTTAGTTAATACCATTTTGGAAGCTTCAAAGCTTCAGTCTTAAGAGTATGTAAAAATATTTTGAAAAAGGTTTTAAAAATTAAAAGAAAATTCACTTTGAAAAAAATTACATTTTTCCCCATACAAAATGTATGGGAAAGGGCGAAAAAAATAGCCTAAGTTAGAGCGCTAATTTTTTGCAAGGTTTGTTTTCTCATCAATACCTAAAGTTTCAGGGGGTTAGGCCGAAAAAAAACCAAATTTTTTTATTTGAATCACCCTAATGTATAATATATGTACATTGTATATGTATGCCAAGATAATAAGCACCAATTAAAATTAGCTAATTTACATGTTGGTGAAAAATATATATATTTCTGGAGTTTTTTAAATGTAAGAGTTGTGTACAATTCTAATTTATTTTCTTTCATACATCATGATACACCCTAATATATAACGTATTAAAGCAATAAAAAGTGGTAAGAGGTAAAATAACACTCTCAGAAAATTAATATTACAAAAGCATTTTTTTAACGCAAAAAAATGTATTGACATTTTAAACAAACTGAGATATTTTTAGTTTACATATGAAATAGTTTTAGTTACATATATATATATGAATATATGCACAAATTGATGTTTCGCTAGGCTAATAGTATTTATAGTGACAAATACGTATACACACATTCAAATGGCAGTATATCGTAGCTGATGCCGCTGTTGTACAAACAAACAATAACACACCTTCAAAACAAAATCTTATTTTAACACCAATATATCTGCGTAGCAGGTACTTTTCACACAGATCATAATTTAAAGTAATTGATATTATAAGTTATTCCTTCTACTTCTTTTAAGTTTTTTATAATGGTTCTAACAAAATAAATCAACGTCACATAATTAGTATTGTCACCACCGCGAGAATCAAAACAAAACTCTGGATTAGATTTATGATGGTTACAGCCTTCATCACTCTGCTACAATCTAAAACCAACCCTCACTTCCTTGTTAATCGTCACTCATCTATGTACATATAAATCCATATCAGTATTGCCAGAACGTGTTTGACCTTTGCTTTCCGTTTTGACCAGAACGTTAACCATGCCCGTGCAGGAATTGCACGGGGGCTTTTAGTTGCTTCGAAAGTTGTATGCAAAATTAACCATAAATACGAATTCTCTTGATATGGTGCATGCATACAAGCATGTTTAAGGTTTATAATATACAGTGACCGGACTTGATAATTTTTTTTGGTGGTAGTAATTGCAAAAATAAAGAGGTAGATTTAAGAAAAAAGTGATAGGTATATTTTTGTTCAATGCTCTCAAGTGTGCATTTCCAAACAAAATGTGTGCCAAATGAAAGGACTGACAACCGGGAAAAGATGAACTCGTCCTTTTTACCAACCACTACAAAATACCACCGCTAAGCCTACCACAACTAAATGGCGTGCGACGGTGTCCCGCTACTACCTAACGGCGGCATTTCTATTTACACCGAGGGCTCGAAGTTAGACGGCGGAGTTGGAGGAGGGGTTAATTCAAGGGATCTGGACCTTGAGCTCTCCTTTAGACTACCTGATCATTGCAGCGTCTTCCGTGGCCTGAATAAGTAAGCGTGCTGTAGGCGAGGATATCGTTATTTTCAGCGACAGCCAAGCGGCCACCAAAGATCTTGGTGCTTAGGTTAGGTTAGGTTAAAGTGGCTGCCACAGAGGCGCTATTAGGCCAATTTTGAAAGGCCCGTTGTGATACCACCAACACTAGGAAAGTCAGTGCCGCGACCTGGCCATATGGAAAATCCCTGAGTTGTTGGAATTTTCCACATAGCAGAATCCCGGGACTGACACTCCTAAACCGACACCATTACTCCTCCTCGAACCACTTAGATGACTTTATGAATGCTATCAAGTCCTTTATGTCCAGTTCCGCGATCTGGCTTAGGCTATCCAGGAACGGAACTCCCAAAAAGCGCGTTCTCGCGCCGCTTAAAGCCGGGCAGTTGCAGATGAGGTGCTTCAGCGTTTCCTCTTCCTCATTATCTTTGCAGCTCCTACAGCACCGTCGGTAGGGCACACCTAGCCTTTCTGCGTGCCTACCAATAAGGTAGTGTCCAGTTCATCATCATCATTTATTGGCGCTTAACCGCCTAAGCGATTTTGACCGTTGCATATCAAAGCACGCCAGTCATTCCTTTTTAGCGATAACTGACGCCAATTGGAAACCCCAAGGGAGTTCAAGTCATCCTCCACCTGTTGTTTCCATCTCAGTCGAGGCCTCCCCCTTCACCTGCTGCCGAATTCAGGCGACGATAGGAAAACCTTCTGTGCTGGAGCTTCTTGGTCCATTCGCATAACATGGCCCAGCCAGCGGAGTCTTTGGGCTTTAATTCGCTGGACTATGGTCAGATCTGCGTATAGCTCGTACAGCTCATCGTTAAATTTCCTTCGATACACGCCGTTGGCATCACGGGAAGGACCATAAATCTTCCGGAGAACTTTTCTCTCAAATACTCCAAAGGCCATCGCATCTTCTCTTGACATTGTCCATGAATCTGGGCCATACATCAGGACAGGTATGATGAGAGACTTATAGAGCGTGATCTTCGTTCTTCGAGAGAGGACTTTACTTCTCAATTGCCTACTCAGTCCAAAGTAGCACTTGTTGGCAAGAGTGATTCTCCGCTGGATTTCTAGACTGATATTATTTTCGGTGTTGATACTGGTTCCCAAATAGACGAAGTCCCTCACAGTTTCAAATTTGTAACTATCAACACTGACATGGCTGCCAAGGCGCAGGTGCGCCGATTATTTCTTTGATGACAGCAAATACTTCGTCTTGTCCTCGTTCACGACAAGACCCACTTTTTTCGCTTCCTTATCCAGTCCAGAGAAGGCAGCGCTTACGGCGCGGTCGTTAAGGCCAATGATATCAATATCATAGGCATACGCCAGTAATTGCACGCTCTTGTAAAAGATTGTACCATTGCGGTTTAGCTCTGCTGCTCGAATTATCTTCTCCAGCATCATATTGAAGAAATCGCACGAAAGGGAGTCGCCCTGTCTGAAGCCTCGTTTGGTTTCAAATGGCTCAGAGAGGTCCTTCCCGATTCTTACGGAGCTGTTGGTATTGCTCAACGTCATTTGGCAAAGCCGTATAAGCTTTGCAGGGAAGTCAAATTCAGACATGGCGGCATACAGGCAACTCCTTTTTGCGCTTTCATGGTGTGTGTCGATTCTTTTATCACGGGTCTTCTCCAGGATTTGGCGTATCGTGAAAATCTGGTCGATGGTAGACTTATCAGGTCTAAAGCCACACTGATAAGGTCCAATCAGTTTGTCTACGACGGGCTTCAGCCTTTCACACAACACGCTCGAAAGAACCTTATATGCGATATTAAGAAGACTGATTCCGCGGTAGTTGGTGCGGTTACCGGGATCACCTTTCTTGTGGATTGGGCAAAGCACACTTAAATTCCAAATCCGAAGGCATGCATTCGTCTGACCATATTCTGCATAAGAGCTGATGCATGCTTTTTACCTGCTCTTTGCCTCCGTGTTTGAACAGCTCGGCGGGTAGTCCGTCTTTTCCAGGCGCTTTGTTGTTTTTGAGCCGGGATATAGCTATCCTCACTTCATCATAGTCAGGTGGTGGGACGACTTTTCCATCGTCAGGGATTGGGGTATCGGGTTCGACGCCTCCCTCGCAATTTAGCAGTGAGGAGAAGTGCTCCCTCCATAATGTAAGTACATTATGTGCGTCGGTTACCAGGTCGCCTTTATTGTCCTTACAGGCGCTTGCCCCGGTCTTAAAACCTTCCGTCATTCGCCGGATGTTTTCATAGAATTTTCGGGCATCATTCCTGTCAGCCAGCATCTCAAGCTCCTCACACTCACGCCTTTCGGCCCCACTTTTCTTTTTTCGGAAAAGGCGTCTCTCTTCCTTCTTTGCCTCACGATATTGTTGCCATACGCTGCGGGTTGCACCCGTTCGCAACGTCTCCTTATAGGCAGCGTCCTTTTTTTTTGAGGCAGTTTTGCATTCCTCATCGTACCCGTTGTTCTTGCGGGCTCGCTGGCTCGTTAGGTCGGTGATTGCCCTCTGCTAGCAGGTGTGAGAGTCGAGTTGTGAAATTATAAGCTGTCTGTTTCATGCGCAGCTTATCGACGTCAAACTTTCCTTCCGTTACTGTGCGCACTTTCTTCGTTGCACAGAGGCGTGTGCGTATCTTGGCTGCGACAAGATAATGGTCAGAGTCAATATTGGGACCACGCAGTGTACGCACGTCCAGAACGGTGGAGCTATGTCTGCCGTCAATCATGACATGATCAATCTGGTTTCTTGTTCTTTGATCAGGGGACAGCCAGGTGGCTTGGTGTATTCGTTTATGCCGGAACCTAGTACTACTGATGACCATATTGCGAGCAGCGGCGAAGTCTATCAACCTAGTGCCGTTGGGTGATGTTATATCGTGGAGACTAAATTTTCCAACTGTAGGACCAAAGACTCCTTCCTTGCCCACCTTGGCATTAAAGTCGTCGAGCACGAATTTGATATCATGTTAGGGGCAGCGATCATAAGTTTGTTCAATTTTATCGTAGAAGGAGTCCTTCTCTGCGTCGTCCGTCTCCTCAGTCGGCGCATAGGCGCAGATAAATGTTATGTTGAAAAACCTCGCCTTGATGAGGATCGCAGCGAGACGCTCGTCCACAGAAGTGAACGCTAGTACTTGGCGGAGAAGTCTCTTTCCCACCACGCATCCTACACCACGCGCTTTGCCGCGTGTCTGGCCACTGTAGTATACGTCACAAGGTCCGATGGTCGTATTTCCTTATCCCGTCCATCGCATTTCCTGCAGGGCGGTGATGTCAGCCTTTGCGTTCACGAGGACATCAACCAGTCGGGCAGCGGTACCATCCCTTGAAAGGGTTCGGACATTCCAGGTACATGCCCTAATATCCTTCTCGTAGTCCTTATTTCGTTTTGCCGGGTCGTCAACATTAAAGGGGTTTCTCATCCGAGGCTTTATTAAATTTTTCATTGGACTAAATTTTTTACGTGGCGGGTCCCAAACCCAGCGCACAACCCGTCTCCGGGATTTTGATAAAAATATTCACACATTTATATAGCGAGCTGCTTGCTACAAGACAGACACCCGCTTGCAGCCGCACCATGTGGTGAACAGACGCTGCGAAAAAGACCTCGGTGAGCCCTTATACCAAGTATGTCAGAGTGGCCCCACCGGGGCTCCCTCTCTTTCTGCCGCGAGCCTATGTAGCTCCCGTTGCCCAGAGTGCACGAACGAGGGCGCAAGGGTCGGGATTGAGCAAGGTCACTTAGCAACCACACTCCATTACACTCCTCCACTCCAGTTAGAAAACCTATTAATATGGAGATTTCTTTCCCTCTTAGGGCGTGAATGCCTCTAGATCTTTTTTCATCCCATTTTGGACAGGTTTGTTTGGATGTTCGGCACCCTGGGGATTGTTGCCACCTTTAGTCGGCTTGAGCATTAGCTTGCATGTGGCAAACGGCATACCTAAGCGCTATTTATCCCTGAACCTGCTTGGCCGTACCCTGCCTGGCAAGTTCGTCTGCCTTATAGTTATCTTCAATGTCCCTGTGTCCCGGGACCCATAAGAGGTTCACGCGGTTCTGCTGGGCCATCTCTTGAAGAGATCGACGACAGCTGAGCGTCAGTTCAGAGTTGAACGAATAAGAGCCAAGAGCTTTGATGGCCGCCTCGCTGTCGCTGAAAATAACGATGTCCTCGCCGATAGCGCGTTTATTTATCCAAATCGCGGCATCCAAGATTGCTGAGACATAAGCCTGGAAGACACTGCAGTGATCAGGTAGTCTGAAGGACAGCTCAAGTTCCAGATCCCTTGAATAAACCTCTCCTCCAACTCTGCCGTCTAGCTTCGAGCCGTCAGTGTGAACAGAATGGCCGCCAATAGTAGCGGGGCAGCGATCCATCCTCTCCCATTCTTCTCTGTTGGGAATGTTCGTTTTGAAACAGCTGTTTCCGACTGTTGTAGCCGCACATCGATCTGTGCTCAGAGAGAGGAAACTGTAAGATCCTAGAAACTGGAGTGTCCAGTTGTGCTTGCGCCCGAGCCAGACGTTTTCCTTAGGCGCAGAGACGCTGCCGCTGCTGCCTGGTACGCTTCCAGATCGAGTGGCAGAATGCCTAGAATGGCCTGAAGAGCTTCGTTGGGCGTTATTCTTAGCGCGCCGCTTATACAGTTCATGCCAGATCTATGGACTTTACCTAACAGATTCAGGTTTGTGGCCTTGCTCAGCGCAGGCCATCACATCACGACTCCATATAGCATGATAGGTCGGATAATTGCAGTCTAGATCCATCTGCATATCTTGGGGCTGAGACCGCACTTTTTGCCAATGGCTCTTTTGCATATGTAATGTGCAACACACGCCTTCCTCTGGCGCTGAAGAATATTCTCCTTCCAGTTTAACTTCCTGTCCAGAACTGTGCCCAAGAATTTGGCTTTATCAGCCAAGTTCAGGCTCACGCCATTAAGTTCTGGTAGGTCCAGCGGTGGAATTTTGTACCGGTTAGTGTAGAGAACGAGTTCCACTTTTCTCGGGTTTATACTAAGTCCGCAACGAGAGGACCATGACGAAACTTCACGTAGTGCTACTTGCATCAAGTCATACAGAGTTTGTGGGAATTTACTGTAGGCAATGGTTAAATCGTCTGCATATGCCACTATCTTCCCTAATCCATTTCACCCAACGATTTTTCAATGATAGAGACTAGGCTGTGAAGCGCAGTTTCTGTTGATTTACCCTTGGTGTAAGCATGCTGATAGCTGGAGATAAGATTGCTATCAATAGTAGTGGAGACGTAGTCGCTTATTATCCTCTCGAAGGTTTTGAGTTCAAAGGACGAGATGCTGATGGGTCTGTAGTCCTTTGGCTCGTAGTGGGAGGCCTTCCCAGCCCGCTTTACCCTTTCCACCGTGATGGGTATATTTACTGTCAGGCTTGTTGCAGGTGCTGACTGTGCATTATGCAAGTTACCCGGAAAATGTCTGTTCAAGAGCAGCGCAAAAGTTTCCCCTTCCGTGATGGCCCAGGATCCGTCAGGCTTCTGCAATTAGCTAATGGCTGTTTGAGTTTTCGAGAGATCTTGTCTAAGTCTCGCTGTGTGGTCGACTTTTTCGACCCCAGTGCAGAAATTCCTCCACGAAGTTCTCTTTGCCTGTCTCACGGATTTTTTGTAGGCCCTTAGTTTAACTTTGTATTCGAGCCATTGAGGCTCCGTGTCGAGGTTCTTAGCCTTATTAAACTGCTTCCTGCAGGTTTTGCGGATCGAGTCCAGGTCTCGGCCCACCAATGTGGCCTATGTTTACCGCGTGGGTTTGGCACTGGACAAGTCGGTGTATGTCGTTACCAGGTCCTGCAGCTCCTCAACCGATGAGAGGGCTTGTGGGGGTAATACTGGTAGATCTCTGGCTAAAATTTTGCGTAGCTGCCAGTTGGTATTGCGTGGATTGCGTTTCATAATAGGTTGCACTACATGAAAGTCCAACACTATTTCTATATATCGGTGGTCGGAGAATGATTGTTCTTCAAGAACATGCCATTTTCTGACCCACTCATAAGCGCCTTTACTACAAATAGTGAGATCTATAACCTCCCTACGGGTTTTGTTGAGGGCAAAATAAAGTCAGCGCTTGGTATTGTGTGACATTAATTTCATTTATTGAATACTTTCCTCGATGGGGCATTAAAGATGTAATGTAGAGTTAATTTTATATTAAAATGAGTTGTGTGTTAAAACACTTGTTGTTTCCTTGCGTCTTACAAAGTGAATAATTGGAATTTTCGCGAAGAAATTATATAAAGCAATTTTCGAACATTTATACATATGTATATGTAAAGAGAAGCTACATTTTAACGCATTATTTCACTCATATATTGCGTGTGCACGACAAGTACATATGTACAATCATTAGAACGCTATGAGAGAATTCGATATTAAGAGAATTCGATAATTCGATACGTTTATGAATACTTATTTGTATATAGATACTCATTGTTACTACACATACATGTTAAGTGACCAATACACACAAGCGATTAAGAGCTGTGAGAGGATTCAATATTACGAATAGATACATAAATAAACTTTAAATTGACAGCAGAGTTGCATTTGCGATTATAAATTTTTCTTTAATATGGGGATTCATGAAGCGCATCGACATTCTACCTCCAGGTGAAGCCTTATTGGGATTCACAAATCTTTAAAGCGGCTAGCTTTGCGGCCGGTCTTCGAAATTCTCCTGAGCTGGTCTGTACTAAGGCGGATCGGACTTGGCCATCCTTTGCTACAAATACTTCTTTGACTCTACCTTTCACCCACTTGCTTCTTGGCAGATTCGGTTCGCACACTATAACCAACTGTCCTGGCCGTAATGGTTCGACTTGTTCTATCCATTTTGGACGACATATAAGGGATGGCAAATATTCGCGGGTCCATCGTTTCCACAAACGATCTTTAACCTTTATGTGTACACCCGTGGTACCCGGGTAACCAAATGGGCTTATTTTACGTTTTTCAGATATAAAACACTGGAAGACAAACTTTATATTCATAATATGCCTTAAGCTGGGTTTTTTGGATAGAAAACAACAAGAAAAAGAAATTATTTGTTTTTCCTTCCTAGCTTTTTTCTACACTTTTGATTTTTCACCGCTAAGTGTACACCCGTGGTACCCGGGTACCTCTATATATATTATGACAACTTAAAGTAAAATGTGGGTTGTTTTTTTTTTTTTTAATTAAAGAATGCTTATTTTAAGTAAGAATATTTAGTAAATATTATGTGTTTATTTATTTATTAAGTTTTAAATACATTTTGATTGTTAATTGGCACAATTGTTATAATTTGAAACGGTTACAGTATGGGCATTGCAAATCGATTACTCGACTAGTCGATTAGTCCAACTTTTGTGCTGTTTGAAAATCGAATAGCAGATATTCGATTTCAGCTAGGCGACTAGCTGTCAATAATCGAATACTAATGATTAAATCGGGTTCCCAGTTTTTACCCGGGTTAGGTTAGGTTAGGTTCAAGTGGCTGCCGCAGAGGCACACCTAGGGCAGTATTAAAAGGTCCGTTGTGATACCATCAACACTAGGAAAGTGAGTTCCGGGACCCTGCCATATGGAAAATCCCGATATTATCGGAATTCTCCACATAGCAGAATCCCGGGACTGACGTTCCTATACCGACACCGTTACTCCTCCTCGAACCATTTAGATGACTTGATGAAGGCCATCAGGTCTTTTATGTCCAGCTCCGTGACCTGGCGTAGGCTAACCAGGAACGGAACTCCCCAAAAGCGCATTCTCGCGCCACTTAAAGCCGGGCAGTTGCAGATGAGGTGCTCCACCGTTTCCTCCTCCTCATCATCCTTACAACTCCTACAGCATCGTCGGTAGGGCACACCTAGTCTTTCTGCGTGCCTAACAATGAGGCAGTGCCCAGTTAATACGCCTATTAATATGGAGATTTCTTTTCTCCTTAGGGCATACATTTGCCTTGATCTTTTATGATCCCATTTCGGCCAGATTTCTTTTGATATCCGGCATCCTGGAGATTGCAGCCATCTTTCTTTGGCATGGTGTGTAGTCCTTCAGCATAAGCTTGCATGTGGCAAACGGCATACCTAAGCGCTCTTTACCCCGAGGAACCTGCTTGGTCGTGCCCTGCCTCGCAAGTTCGTCTGCCCTACAATTTCCCTCATTGTCCCTATGCCCCGGGTCCCATGTGAGGTTCACGCGATTCTGTTGGGCCATCTCTTGTAGAGATCGACGACAGCTGAGCGTCAGTTCAGAGTTGAACGAGTAAGAGCCAAGGGATTTGATGGCCGCCTGGCTGTCTCTGAATATAAAAATGTCCTGTCTGATAGTGTGTTGGCCTATGGAAGCCGCGGCGTCCATTATTGCTGAAACTTCAGCCTGGAAGACACTGCAGTGATCAGGTAGTCTGGAGGAGAGCTCAAGGTTCAGATCCTTTGAATAAACCCCTCCTCCAACTCTGCCGTCTAACTTCGAGCTATCAGTATAAATGGAAGTGCCGCCATGAGTGGCGGGACTCCGATCCGTGCTCTCCTATTCTTCCCTGCTGGGAATGTTGATTTTAAAACCGCTATCTCCGACTGTTGTGGTCGCACAACGATCTGTGCTCAGCGGAAGAAAGCTATAGAATCCCAAAATACTGGCGTGTCCAGTAGTGCTTGCGCCCCAGCCGGACGTTTCCCTTAGACGCAGACCCGATGCTGCTGCTACCCGGTGCCCTTCCAGATCGAGTGGCACAATGCCAAGAATGGCCTGGAGTGCTTCATTGGGCGTTGTTCATAACGCACCGCTTATACGCTATATATGTTGTTTAATTCAAGTCGATATGTACCGAGGTACCCGGGTACCACGGGTGTACACTAGTGTAAGTTTTTTTCTGTGAACACACAACGGTTAAGAGATTGTGCGATTCTCCACTGCTTTCTTGTACATAGGCTTTCCTCATCGGCATTTGGAGTTTGCGTTGAATTCATGCAACCCAACAAAAAATGGTTCGGTGTTAGCGGTTCTTCGTCATGAGGTGACACTGGGACATTGGTAAGCGGACGGCTGTTAATAATATTTTCGGATTCAATTAAGGTACTTCGAAAAGTTTCTAGGCGAGGAGCTTCCTCCTTAAGCACTCTCTCTAAAAGGCGTTTCACACACTGGACTAATCTTTCCCAGCATCCACCTGCTGCTGGGTTGGCAGGACAGTTGAAAAGCCAATCTATGCCACGTTCTGCTCACTCCTGGTCAATATCGAATAATCTATCTTCCACGCGTAGAAGTTTTTGGGCCCCAACGAAATTTGTCCCGTTATCACTACGCATTCGGACGGGTGTGCCTCGGCGGTTGATAAAGTTTCTAAAACAGATTATAAACGAGTCGGTCGATAAATCTTCGCCTACTTCGGCTGTCCAGGTGATAGTTAGACAGGTAAACAACGCTACCCAGCGTTTTTCCCGACGGCGACCAATAGTGATGAAAAACGGGCCACAGTAATCAACTGTGTAGCTGAACGGACGAACAAATGGCGTGAGACGGTCGATTGGTAACTGTCCCATCAATGGCGTACTTGGCTTGGCCGAGTTGATGATACATATTGGACAACATTTTTTGACTGACGTAAGAACTGTACGGATGTGTGGCACCCAAAACTTTTGTCGTATCTCATTTATTGTTAAAGAGTCGTTCTGATGGTGAAGTTTTGTGTGCCAGTATAAAACTAAAAGACGTGTTACTTGATGGTGCTGAGGCATGATGACTGGGCGGCGGGCCGAAAGAGGGAGGCAATATGCTGCGTCGATGCGACCATTAATTTTCATGATACCATCGATATTCAAAAACGGTGTAAGTGAGTATAACGGACTCGACTTTGATACCTTTTGACATGTGCGTAACTGCTCCAATTCGCTGGGAAATACCTCTTCCTGAATGCGACGACATATGTAGGTTTCTGACTCTGTGATCTCTGACGACTTTAGCTCTCCTGAACGACGTGTACGCTTTCTGACATTGAAGATGAATCGCAAAACCCAGCTCATCACCCTTAGTAACTTCAAAAAAGACGAAAATTTTGAAAAGTTAATGATATACTTATCTGTCGTTGAAGAGAGAAGCAAACATTTCTTTTCTTCAGCTGCACATTCTGTTGACTGTAATGGGATTACTTCCTGTGGCGATTCAGATTCTGGAAGTTGCATAAAACTAGGACCTTGCAACCAGCGGCTCTGTGAATCGGGTTTTATCATATTCTGTCCTCGAGTGGCATCATCGGCAACATTTAATGACGTTGGCAACCACCTCCACTGGGATGGTTTTGTAGCAGAAATTATTTCGGCAATTCTTCCAGCCACAAATTGCTTGTATTCTCTGGTCGTAGAGCGAATCCAAAGTAATACTGTCTTTGAGTCGCTCCATAATAAGATGCGATGTATTTTGAAATCATGGCATTCCACGATTGACTTTTGGAGGCGGCTTCCCAGGACTGCGGCTTGCAGCTCCAGGCGGGGAATGGTCATACCTCTAAGGGGAGCGCAACGTGATTTGGCGGCGATAAATGTAGTATCAACGATTCCATTTCTGCATACATGTAGATAAGCAACGCTGCATATGCACTAGAGCTAGCGTCTATGAATACATGTAACTGCACTTCATCTGCTTCAGGCAGCAGTGTTGAGTAACATCGTGGGATCGAAATACTCAACATATTTTGAAAGCACTCCCAACATGACGTCCATTGCGATATGAGTTGCTCAGGAATTAGCTCATCCCATTAAGTTTGACGCTTCCACAAAGACTGCATCAGAACTTTCATACAAATGGTGATATTTGCTAGGAATCCGAAAGGGTCATATATAGCCATAACGATTCCCAATAGTTCACGCTTTGTTGGCGGACGTGTGCAATGAAGGACCTCTGGTTTAATCTTGTGGAATCTTAAGTGAAACTCGAAGCAATCGGTACTGGTATTCCAAAACATACCCAACACTTTATCAACGGCTGACTTGGGCTCCATGTCTACAGTTTTGTCTGTGACACTGTTTTCGCCATTAAATACGGCTTGTAGGCTTTTATTATTTAACACAAAGTTACGTAATGTGAATCCTGCAGCAGAGTTAATTACGATTGCTTCCTTGACAACTTCTTCGGCTTCTGTTATACTCTCAAAACTGATAACTAAATCATCTACATACATATTATTGATGACAGCAGACGATCCACGTGGCATGTCGGCTGCAAACTTTATTGCATTGACATTCTTTACGTACTCTGCGCAGCACGGCGAGCACACAGCTCCAAAAATCATTGAGGACATAGCGTAAATTTGAATAGGCTTGTTAGGATCCCCATCGCGCCGTAAAACCCGTTGGGAATTCTGGTCCTCTGGCTTGACCGCAACCTGAGAGAACATTTTCTGGACTTCGGCAGCGAGGGCTACAATTCCTTGCCGAAATTTTAAAGCAGAGGTTGCGCATGTTCCGGTCCTTTAATTAAGGCTGTGTTTAACGACACATTTGACGTGGCAGCGGCCGCGTCAAATACTACACGTAGCTTCGACGGTTTATGGGGGTTGACCACCCCGAAGTGTGGTAAATACCAAGTAACAGAGTTTGTACGTGAGGCATCTTCCGGTGTTAATAACCGTGCGTACCCTTTATCTACGTATTTTTGCATTTCACGTTTATAACTGGCGGCGTAACTAGCGTCTTTCGTCATACGTGTCTCAAGCTTTCTTAATCGTTGAAGCGCCATATCATAGCTAGGGAGGAGCTCGGTATTATATTTTCTCCATAGCAGACCAATTTCATATTTTTGACCGAGAAACTTTGTTGACTTTTCCAAAATCTCTCTTGCACGACGGTTTTCGTCCGATTCCAAAACCTACTACGAACACCAAAGCTCTCTACTGAAAAATGTTCATTGACCAATTTGTGCAAAGCATTTAGCGACTGTGATTGTGATACACGAATGCACAGAACGTGTGGCTGGCTGACGGTATTTTGAGAGATTGGCCCATACGCTACCCAACCTAGACGTGTTTCAATGGCTATTGGCTTTTGCGGTCCCGCATCAACTACCTTTTGAGCAATACCAAGATAGCTGTTGTCTATGCCTAACAAGATGACTTGCTTAGCTTGTATGTAACTCATGATTGGTAGCGACAAGATATTAGCGAATTTATTTTTATCAAACGTTTGCTGGGGCAAATTTAACGACTTTACAGTGTGTACGTTTCTGAGATTGAATTCCTCAGATTCACCCCTAATATTTACAGAAACCTTACGTGCATGTTCTTTACTTTGACTTTCCCCATACCATTGTAATGTTAATGGCACCTTGGGACCACGTAAACCTAACTTGACGGCTATGTCGTCTTCAAGAAGTGTTATGGACGACCCTTCGTCGAACATGGTATAAGCGGATATACTTTCATTAGGCCCTGACAGTGTAATTGGAAAGATTTTAAAAAGACTTTTCTGATTTTCGAATAAACAATTCAGGACGTGCTCAACATTTTCTGTGCTTGCCTGAGTTGTACCTTGTTTCTGAATCGTATCCTGATGGAGTGATGTGTGGTGCATACGCTTGCACCCGTTGACTAAGCATGCCTTACTTCGGCTACAATTTGACAAACCATGCCCTTTGCACAAACACCCAAAACATAAATGATGGCTCTTGACGAAAGACTATTTGGACTGTATGTCGCGCGACGAAAAGTTAGGGCATTCAGCAAGCTTGTGTGTCTGACCACATTTCAGGCAATTGTTCATTTGTTCAGGCTGTATATCATTATTATACAAAAATCTACGAGTATTACCAGTGTTCTGACGACTAAGATTACGTGGCTGCGTAGTTGATGTTGACTGGTTTACGCCAGCTTGGATATTACGCAGTGACAAGTCAGAAACCCCTGGTAATAATGACACAAATCTGGCTATATTACTTAACCCTTTCGCGATATTGTTGCCATATGGCAACAACCAACTTTAGAGGGGCCTAGCTACTCCTGTGTATAAAATATCACCTTCTTTCTTACATTTTGTTGAAGATTTATGTTTAAAGAGTAGACAAAAATCAAATAAGTTATCATGGTCCATTAAATATCGATAATATACAATTTTTCATAAAAGGCCTTTGCAATACATAATTTTACTATGAAATTTGTCTTATACTTATATACATTTTTTAGTAAATTATGACAATAATTTCTCTAAAAGTTGTATAAAATAAGTAAAAGAATCTTCAATCTACACTTTGGCATAAAAATTTTTTTTACGAACAGTTTACAAAGCGGTACTGATTTTTATAACATTGCGTGTTGCCAAATGGCAACAATTTTGCTGTAAGGTGTAAATTTGCTCTAGATTGCAGAAGAAATTTATTTGCGATTGAGACCTTAAGAGTTTGTATTTATTACTGTTAGCGCATTATAATTTAAAAATAAGTCGAGGAAAATAAGCTACAAAGTTAAAGAAAAGATTTTGGAGAATTTCGGGGAGTCTGACTTGTCAGGTTTGGAGGATTCTGAAGGGAAGAAATATTAGGAGCATTTGACAACAATGAATAGAATTCCAATGCTTTAGAGAAAAGACTTACAGAGATACACAGTTTAAGAGTTTCAGTTGTATGGAAGGTGTCACGCCCCTTTTACAATACCTCCCACTTTTACACAATTCTACCGGAACTCAAACTAATTTTCTCATACAAAATACCAATGCTTTAGAGCAAACACCTGCAGAGACATACACTTTATAATTTTCAGTTTCTATGAGATATGCCGCGCCCTTTTACAATAACGCCCACTTTCACATAACCGCAAGTCAAACTAATTTGTTCATACCAAATTGCAATGCTTTTTTGAGCAAACACCTATAGAGATGTGCACTTTATAAGCCCAAATTTTTATTTGTATGGGACGTGCTACTCCTCCTTTTCCAATGACGCCCACTTTTACATAATTCTACCACAACTCAGTATGCTTTCATAGAAAACTCCAATATTTTACGGCAAATAGATGCGAAGATGTACAGACCATTAAGTTTTTTGTATGAGAGGTGTCACGCCTCCATTTATATAAACGCCCACCACATAATTCTACCGCAACTTAAAACTTCACTTTCATACAAAATTTCAACGCTCTAGACCAAGCAGTGTGAGATAAACATTTTAAAAATTTCAGTTTGTATTGGAAGTGCCACGCCTTTTTAAAAATATTTTTACTATGCCAGTTAACTTTCTGCTAGGGGAAGAAATAAGTTGACAAAGTTTTATTTCAATCCTATGGACGGTTTGGTAGGTAGAGGGGTAGATACATACATTCATTTTTATATATATAAAAGATATACATACATATATAATAGATAAATAATAGATATATAAAAGATAAAGTTAAAATTTCGATGTAAAACCGTTTTAAAATAAACTTATATTCGTAATTTCAAAACTTAAAATTCCCTAGTTTTTCTTTACCGTACAGTATATTTGTTGCCATATGGCAACATGTAAAAAAACAGACTTATAAAAAAAAAATGTATAAAAATTTGATTTTTTATTGTTACTGGGGCTTAAACAAATAGTTGGACAAGAATTTGGATTTTTTGGCCAGCGTAGTAAAAAGATGCATCGAAAGGGTTAACCACTCACTGAAATGTTCTACCGTTGGATATGGCAATACACTGACGGCACGTTGACTCCATTCGTATTGTTTGATGATTTGATTCATAAGATGATGTCCGCACCTAGCAGACTTGAAAAAGGCTACGATATTTCTTACTCTGTTGGCAAAGTCAAGGATCTGATCCAGCTGGCTCTCATTAATTGACGGAAAACGTTGTACCTTTTGCAACTGTGACTTAATGAGTAGTTCTGGCCGGCCGAAGTTGAATTCCAGCTCCCTAATAACATTTGGTACGTCTTCAGGATAGATTAACAATGAGTTCACAGCAGATTTGGCAGCACCTTGTAAAGCTTTATGAAGGCGCATGAGATTTTGTCTGTGGCTGTACTGGAATTCAACTGTCGTGTCGTTATAGTTGGCCAAAAACAAAGGCCAATCTTCAGGATTTCCATCGAACGTGGGCAATGGAAACAATTTTGCAGCGGAGTTGTTCATAAATGTTAAAGACGTTGTATTGTTTATCGGCGTATTCATATTACGTGGCGGCAGCTGTGTTGAATTGAATTGAGGCTGAGTTGGCGCAGGCGTTTGCGTCCTATATGACGGAATTGACATAAATTGCGTGGCGGCATGGCTAAAAATTGCGGCTGAGGCTCAGTTGACGCAGGCAGTTACGTCAAAGGTGGCGGTATTGACATAAATTGATACTGAGATGCCGTTGGCGCAGGCATCGGCATCATACGTGGCGACGTAGTTGCAAAGTGTGGCTGAAATTCAGTTGACGTAGACATTTGTGACATAAGTGGCGGCATTGACGTGAACTGAGGCTGAAATTAGGTCGACGCAGACGCTTGCGTTGACGTTGTTATATTAGACGCGGCGTTGTCGATTGCGGCAGCGTTGGCAGAGCTGTATCCGACTTGTGGCCTAACTTGCAACGAATCATTTCGCAATTCTGCTACAACTTCTCGAAGTGATGTTATAGACTAAACCAAAGAGGCAATGTGATCGTTTGTGATGACTTGTGCTTCTACTGTTTCTTCTGCATCTTCCATATCACTGGCTATGGAACTGTATTCTGATTCGCAACTGAATTCCGAAATGCTTTCCTTGTGTTCACATTCGCTGCAATCGTCGACAGTGTTTGCAGTTAGGTTTGCTTTGGCTCTTGTTTCAACAACTTAACTTTGCCACTAACTCAGATGAAATATTAAAAATACAAGAAAAAATAGAGGTATTAAGACATCAATAGAGAAAAAAAAAGATTGAGTAAATTCAAACGCCTTTGTTAAAATTAATTTATTTTAAATAATCTTTTCTTATGGATAGTGCATTGCCCGATGATCTTGATTACGACGCAGTAAAAAAAATTGTAGATAACTTAGAGCGTGAAAACGCAGACATTGCTCGTAAATCAAGATCACGAGATAAGGAAAGTAACAGACATAATTTAAATTGCTTAAGAAAATTTTGGTTATATATAGGAATGGGTAGAGAACCTACAATGGAAGATTTATTATATCCTTCCACATTAGTAGAAGAAGTAAATAGATTGATAAGTGAAGTAAAGTCTGAAAATAAATTTTAATTAAAAATTGTAATTTAAAAGACAAATTTATGAATAAATAAAAATTTGAGTTCGAAAAATTTTACTATTAAATTTTAAAATGGCATGGTGGAAACCACATTGAACGGTATTTTAGTAGCTATAGCAGGATATGAGGTAGGGAAAGAAACCTCTGAAGATAAAATTAACGAAAATAAAATTGCCAATTATAGAAGATAAAGAAGAAATCTCTGATAAATGGTTGGTAATTTTTATATGCGTAAGCGTGTCCGCACACGGAGCGAATCGTCATAGACGCGTGTTAGACGCTACATTCGATTTTCGTACGCTTTGTTGCTGAACACATATATTTGCATGAAGAGCTGCACACGAATCGGCAGCTGCACGAAAGAGGCAAGGCATGAAAGCTACATCCTGCTTAGCGTATGACAATGCTGGTCGCCAGGCGTCGTACGCTTAGAAAAGAGGGAGAAGAAGCATTTGTTTACATTTTTCATTTTCGATTTTTGTGTGCCGTGGCTTTGCTTTCTTTTTTAAAATAAAATTAATTTTTTCATTTGAAAGAAAAAATAGAAAATTTGTACAATCGGAAGAAATATGTGCGGAAAATGTATTAATTAATTAAAATTGCAATTTTGACAGTTCTTTGTGTGCTTTTTTTCTGTAGCGTCGTGTGCAGATCTTGTAACGCAGGGAAATTCGTGCTCAGTGAAATGGCGAGTACGCGTCTATGACGATGCGCCTCATCTGCGGACTGCCTAAGTTCATTTTTAATTGTCACAATAATAATTCTTGTTGGGAATTGCGCTTTCTGCTCCACCCTAACTTAGAATTCTCTACTTATGTACTTATGTATACACATGTACATATGTTTACATGTTTAAATGAATTGCTGAATATTTTACCTAACTGTTTTCTTTGCTCATTGCTTTTTAGCATACATGAATTTTCACATGAATTTTAGTTTTAGTCATCGTATGATCTTAGTCAAATAAGTACATATTTGCAAACCGCTAAATAAGGTGTCATTTTATTTGCTTGTACATTGGATCAAAAGGTTATGGGTTCAGATCCACGCCAAAGCAAATAAAATCTACAGTGGGCAAACTCGAATGGATAGCGATACTAAGACTAAGGAAGAAAATATCAGCATCGTTGAGGCTCCTGAAAAAGCCACCATCACCAACGCTAACTCCGAGACTCCGAAAGAAGATAACATCGCCAGTGCTAACTCTGAGGTTCGCATAATTAAAAAAATGGCAGAATGAAGAGTGTACCATATACATCGTTTTAATGGCGCAAATTATCAATTGTGGCGGCGGCAAATGGAGATCTGGCCGAAAACAAACTGAAGGGCTACGTATTAGGAAAAATTGGTAGAACGGACACGAACGCACAAGAATGGGACGAGAAGGATGCCGAGGCGCAAGCATTCATAATGAAAGGTTTGGAGTTAGATCAGTTAAAGTATATGACTAACTGCACAACTGCAGCACAGATGTGGTCACGTCTTCAAGTGGTTCATTCAGAAAAAAGTGATCAATCCGCTCAAATTTTATTAGAAAAGTTTATTAATTTCAAAATGATTGAGGACGAAAATGTGTCTAATTTTATTGCTAAGGTAACCTCGCTAGCACAGAGGTTGAAAGACCTGGACCTTGAGCAAAAGGAACCCATGATCATAGCAAAAATTTTAAGCAGCTTACCACCGAAATTTGACCATGTGAGGACAGCTTGGTATGCAGTACTACGAGCTGAACAAAATGTCGACCGTCTCACTGATCATCTAATAAATGAAGAGTCTCTCATTAATTCACGTTCAGCTGAAGAAAACAAAGAAACAAAAACTGCATATGTACTTCAAGGCAACAAGGGAAAAAGGCGACCAGGGAAGTGCAACTATTGTGGCAAACAAGGGCATTGGGCAAAGGAATGTTACAAGCGGCAACAAACGGGTAGGCAAAAAGGTCGCAATGAGAGGTCCGATAGTCATTCTATGTCGGTTCAGAAGGAAAGTACAACGAAATCTTCGGTTAGTACGGCATGTCCATCAGCAAAGCATTTATTCGTTTTACATTCCAAAAACACGGATGGGAAAATCAATGATGAGTGGTATGCAGATTCGGGTGCTACCGATCATATGTCGTTTCAAGAGGAACTTTTCCATAACTTCAGATCCCTTTCAAAAGGTGCGTGCCAAGTTAAAGTGGGAGATGGAAGGAAGCTGGAAGTGAAGGGCATAGGTGACATACAAGTTCTAACAGAGGTAACTAAAGAGATTTGCTTATTTAAAGACGTTTTGCTTGTGCCCGATTTGGACAGAAATTTTATATCTGTATCCAGAGTGACAGAGAAAGATATTAAAGTTATTTTCGCTGAAGGTGGAAAGCTGGTGCACTTTGAGAAAAATCGGTCAATTATAGCTAGTGGAGAACGCGATGACAGGTTATACAAGATGGATTTAAAGGCCATAAAAGAAAGCGAATTAAACGCGGCGTCAACTTCATTGCGTGTATGGCATGAGCGTTTGGGGCACGTGAATTTTGAAACTCTCAAAGAAATGTCGACCAAAGATATTGTAAGGGGTATTCACATAGAAAATATAGGTGTATCAAATCCGTTTTGTGAAGGAGGCGTTTACGGAAAACAGCATCGATTCAGTTTTCCCAAATCTGGTGCTCGACGTGCTACTAAAGCTGGTGAGGTTTTTCATGTTGACTTATGTGGTAAGATGAGCACGCCTTCAATAGGTGGAGCAAATTATTTTATGCTATTCAAAGATGATTTTTCGAGATATTGTTTCGTTTATTTTTTAAAATATAAAACAGATGTTTTAGTCAACTTGATGAAATTCTGTACTGATGTTGGAGCAGATGGGCATAAAATCAACCGTTTGCGATCTGATGGCGAACTAGAGTTCTGCAATGAGTCTGTTGAAAAATTTCTTCTTAACTACGCCAAGAGCTCCTGAACAAAATGGCTTCATAGAACGGCAGAATAGGACGGTAGTTGAAGCCGCGAAAGCAATGCTGCATATGAAAAGTTTGCCTCTACATCTATGGGCAGAAGCTACAAATACTGCTGTATAGTTGAAGAACAGAACGGCATCAGAAGTCATTGGCGGTACAACGCCATATGAGAAGTGGTTTGGAACGAAGCCATCGGTATCACATCTTCGTGTTTTTGGCACTGAAGTTTACTTGCATATTCCAAAGGAGCAAAGAACCAAGTGGGAGAAAAATTCTATCAAGGGTGTGCTAATTGGTTATAATGACGCAAGCAAATCTTATAGAGTTTACGAGCCACATGGGAGTGCCACGACAGCGTTCATGAAGTGAGAGAACCGAAACATGTTGAGCAAGAAATCAAGGTAGGCAAAAATGATTGTGAACAAAAAGTTTACAAAAATCCAAGGCTTCCCATTCCTCAAAGCCCATACTTAACACGAAAGCGTAACCAAGAAGACAACGAAATTACCGATGAAAAAGAGACAGTGGGAGAAGTGTGTATAGCTAAAATTGAGCCAACAAATTTAGAAGAAGCTTTGCGTTGCGACGAAGCAAACATGTGGCTTGCTGCGATTAATGAAAAAATAGAAGCGCTGCACAAAACCAATACTTGGACACTTGTACCCCGCACGCTGGAATTTAAGGCAAATGGAGCTGTGGATCGTTTTAAAGCCAGACTTGTGGTTATAGGCTGTCCACAAAAACGTGGTGTTGATTACACAGAAGTGTTCTCACCCGTTGTACCATACGATTCAGTTCGAGCTATTTTAGCTATTGCAGCAGCAGAAGATTTCGAGATTTTTCAATACGACGTAAAACCGCATTTTTACATGGTATTGTAGAAGAAACAATTTACATGGAGCAACCTTATGGCTTTGAGAATTTGAAATTGTTTCCAAAGAGGCAGAATTTTTTGTAGGCTTCCAAATTTTGAGAGATCGTAGTAAACGTAGACCTAAAATTTTTCTGAGTGCATACACCAAACGCGTATTGGAAAGATTCTACCACCTTGATTGCGTTCCAGTTTCGATACCTGCAGAACCAGGCATTAAATTTTCAAACAAGGAGATTGAACAGCAAAAACCAAAAAAACAAAAAAATGTCCCTATCGCGAGGCCATTGGTTCACTTATGTACATAATAATTATTACGCGACCTGATATTGCATATTCTATTGGTGTGCTAAGTAGATTTATGGAGCAGCCTACTGACATTCACTGGAATGGTATTAAACGAATTTTCAAGTAACTGAGAGGTACACAAGAGAGGGGTATAATTTTTGCAATTGGTACACGTGATACTAAATTAAGTTTGCTTTGCGATGCCGACTGGGGAGGTGATGTTGATACTCGTCGCAGTACTTCAGGTTGGATAGCCTTTCTCAATGGAGGGCCAGTTGCGTGGAGTTCCAAAAAACAGAGCGTGACGGCTACCTCTACGACTGAAGCGGAATTTGTCGCTCTTTGTGCAGCAACAAAATTCGCTGCATGGCTACGCAAACTGCTGGCAGACTTAGGGTACAATCAGTCTTGTCCTACTTTAATTAAATGCGACAACCAAAGAGCAATCACGTTAGTTAAAACTCCAGAGTCGTCAAAGCGAACGAAGCATATCGATGTACAATACTTTTATATGTGTGATATGCAACGAGAAAGTCAGATTAACGTAGAGTTCGTGCCAACTGAAAACCAGTTCGCCGATTTTCTGACCAAAGCATTGCCGAAAGACCGATTCAATATACTCATCAATAAATGTGCAATGATTGACAATTGATTTTTTTTTGTTTTACGAAAGCGAGTGGGAGTGTTGGGAATTGCGCTTTCTGCTCCACCCTAACTTAGAATTCTCTACTTATGTACTTATGTATACAAATGTACATATGTTTACATGTTTAAATGAATTGCTGAATATTTTACCTAACTGTTTTCTTTGCTCATTGCTTTTTAGCATACATGAATTTTCACATGAATTTTAGTTTGAACTTAGTCAAATAAATACATATTTGCAAACCGCTAAATAAGGTGTTATTTTATTTGCTTGTACATTGGATCAAAAATTCGAATAAAAAATTATATAAAGATCAAATTGAGACAATTGAATAATGTCCAAGAACGCATCTAATTGGCAAGAAATATATGACAAATTAAATGAAGAAAGGGCAAAAGTTGGCAAATCATATAAATGTATTAATAAAAGTATTCCCATAACAAGAGAAACTAAAGCTAAACATTTAAATACAATTCTGGAAGTTCTTAACAACATTAGACAGGTGATCAATGCGGGAAAGCGTATACTTACAGTAGAACACCAAAAAGAAGCTTACCAATTTTTTTCGACAGTTCGAGACAAACTAGTCGCTGCTCTAGCCAAACACAATATCGATTTTGATGTACCAAATACAACAGAAGAAGAAATTCAAATAGATTTTTTATCACTTCTACCTGAACGCGTTCCTAGCCGAACCACTTCACCTTCATCGGTGGAAAATTTTAAAACAAACATCCCAATAATAAAGGTCACAATGCCACAAACCGTAGTAGAATTCATTAAAACTGATTCGTCAGTATTACCAGAGTTTGATGGTAAACCAGAAAATCTACATAGTTTCCTAGATGCACTCGATATACTTGAGCAAATCAAGGATACAAACGAGGCATTGGCCATTATCATGATAAAAACAAAGCTGAAAGGTACAGCAAGGAATTTTATTAGTAATGAGTCCCCGATCGAACAAATAAAAAAAAAATTAAAAACCGCAATAAAGGGTGAATCAGTGGAAGTTTTAACCGCTAAACTACTGAACATCCAACAGCGTAGCAAAACTGCTAACCAATATACTGCAGAAATGGAAAAAATTACAAGGTCATTAGAAGGATAATAATCTCTGATGGATTAAACCCAGACTTAGCCACGAGATATTCAAAACAGGCAGCAGTTAAGGCCATGTGTAAAAACTCATTAGAGCAGTTAACAAGGTCAAGATGATCATACAAGCAGGAACGTTCTCAACGATGAACGATGCAATCTCGAAATTCACTAACAGTTGCACCGAAATCACTGGCAGCTCAAACACGATTTTAAATGTACGACAGCAAGGTCAGTACAGGAGTAGTTTCCGTGGATGTTACCGTAGTAACAACTATGGAAATTACCAAAATCGGAGATTCAGACCACAACCGAGATATAACAATAACTCGAGGTCGTACAACAACAATAATAACCGGAGAGGATCAAAGAAAATCATATCGCGGATGCATTATCCCGCATAACTATTACAAATTTAAAAGATATGTCAGTGGAAGCAAGTAAAATATTAAAAATAACAACAAGATCAGCAGCTAAAAAGACCAGTAATAAAATTGAAATTAAAGAAAGTCACAAAGAGAACCCCAAAATTTACGAAGTAAAAAGACATGTCGAGCTGTTTTCAATCCTCCGAAATTATATTTTAAAAAAGGAAAGAAAATTTGTAGCAGTTTTGATACAAGCAACCTAATTGTTGAGGATAAGATTGACTTAGGACAATTCTTTACCAGGCTCGAACGAGAAGCCGGCAATTTAGGACTTGTACAAGTACAGTTGTCCTTAGGGGACAAATTGTTTAAAAAGAATTATACTGCAGTAGGCAAATTTATGGAAATGGAAATAAAGTTCTCAAAAAGTTAACAATCGCTATAACCCCAGAGTAGAGGTCGGAAACTATCGATAGTCAGCACCATCGATATCGTACGATAGTTTTTTGCAAACTATCGATGTATAGGATATCGATAGTTGACGATAGTTTCGGGTGATTTGGGAGAGTCTACGGCTACGCTCACACTGTAACCGCCTTTTGCCGTCCGGCAGCAAACACATCCACCTGGATTCTCCAACTGTGAGTTTCGCAATTTACACTTTTTAACCATTTAAAATATATGGAAAAAGTGTACATTTCAAAATACACCGTTAGATAATCCAGGCCCTGGTCATATTCTTACCAATACATGAAAGGAATAGAATATGATCTAATAAAACTTTTTTCAGTACATTGTTTTGTTTTATTTATTTATTAGCCATTTATTCTTGTTCAAAAAAATTAATATATTAACCTGTTAAGGCTTCAAACGGGCTCTCCTCTCATTTATTATCATTCCCGCTTTACTGAAAATTCTTTCAGATTCTACCGATGTGGCTGGAATATACTTCATAGCGCACTCCTTCAACGGAGCAAGATTTTCTGATGCGACCTACAAAATAAATGTATTATTACCATTTATTCCATTTTTATGTATATTATCTTTTACCTTCCAATACAACAATGGATCAACATCCCTGGATGCATTATTTGCTTCATAGCCGCAGAGATAAAATGGCATCCACCCGAGATGTTTTTTTTTGTGTTCGAGACGCTCATCAATAAAATCCAGTAATGAAGAACTCGGGGCGCTAGTAGTTGGTTCTTCTAAGCGAACTGATTTTTCGGCGTTATAGCTTTTGCATAATTGATGCACCTCATCCTCAACCAACTTGGCTGCTGCCTGCATGTTTGCGTTACTCTGTAAACCTTCTTTTTTGAAGCGAGGATCCAAAATTGTTGCCACTTTTGAAATCTTGCGGTTTTCATATTGTTCCATTCTTTTTTTCATGCCAAGCAATAGTAGTCCACAAAAATCGCTCCCGTCACTAGTTTTCAATGTTGGTTTCAGTTGTGCTAGTTTTCGATTCATACCACAAGCCATGGGTATCACTAAGGACAGGGTTACATAACTTGATCCAGATAACTGCAATAACAAAAAGAAACACTGGTCATGAAAATAAAATCGTTTTTTTTTTTACAAATACCTTTTCTGTTGCATCGGCAAACAATGATAACAATGAATTGATATCTTCTATTACCAGCAAATCGCAAGCAGTTAATGGTGATGGCGCCGTAACCGTTGATAAAAGCACATTGGAAATGGCAGCGTTCGTACAAGCCATTCTGCAAAACATCAGGTATACGCTATTCCATCGTGTGGGCGTGTCTTGTAGCAAACTTAGGGGATTGTGAGATTGTTGCTCTTTTTTAAACTTTTCGTTGGAAATTGTACTATTTTTGAAGAAAGTGACAATAGTTTTGCATTTTTTTTTTTCAAATCCGAAATGGCAGCTGAGTTTGTTAAAGCATCTTGTACAACAAGATTGAGTGTATGTGCGACGCAAGGTATGTGGCGTTTTTCTAGTATATTGCATGCGTTAATCATAACTTTGGCATTGTCTGTAACAATGCAAGTCACTTTTTTGAAAATTTACCATTCATTCAGAACTTTTTTCAAAGAAAAGGCTGTATTTTCACCGTTATGATTGGTTGGATCTTCAAGTTTTTGGGTACTCAAAACTGCTGATTGAAGGTGAAAATTGGAATCCACAAAATGGCAAGTTACGGTTAGATATCCTTCGTTCGCAACAGAAGTCCAACCATCACAAGTTACGGCGACATAGCTTACTTCTGAAAGAGCATTTTTTAATTTCATTACAATCATATCAAATAGGTTTTTCAGCAATACATCCTTCAATGTCCTCGCACTTGGCAAAATGTATCTCGGGCCCAATACCTTCACAAAATATATAAAACCTTTATTTTCCACTATGTTAATAGGTTGATAGTCGGTTGCAACTAGCAATGCCAAAGCTTTGTCAATGTCTTTACGCCTTTTCGAATCTTTTGCATATTCTACAGCTCTTGCAAAATACGATGCCACCGATCGCGTACTTGATTGGCGACTACTGGATGTCGATTCGTTAATGGTTTCTATATTTGGTGTATCATTCTCCTCATTCGCAGCGTCTTTATCCTCATGTGGATGGCACCGTTTTAAACGGTCCATGAAATTACTTGTGTTGCCGCTTGTCTTATACTCCTTTCCGCAAGTTAAACATTTTGCAAGTTGCTTATCGCCGGATTTTGTAAAATATTTCCAAACCTGAATTAAATAAGAAGAAATATTTTTTGAAAAAAGTGTTGATAGGTTATAACAGTTGTATTAATGTACCTTGGAAAACTCTGTTTTCCGCTTGTTTTGAAGAGTACTACTCTTTATTCCATGGACGGTTTCGCAAGAGCCACTGCTGTCTGTGCTTTTGTCGTCTTCTACTCCACTTGCATTTTTATCTAAAATGTATAATATCACTTCCCATTCCGGCAATATTTTTTCTCATAAGCTTACCTTTGCGCAATCGTTTGATATATTTCTCCATCGTATTTTACCAATTTCGCACACAACTCACAAGATACATGGAATAGTTAGTTTGTTTGGTGCCTAGTGCTCACATTTTCAAATTTTCAGTAAACTATTGATAGTTCAAACGATAGTCGAAAACCATCGATAGTGTAAACGATGTTCAGAAACCATCGATAGTGACGATAGCGCCATCGATAGTTTCCGACCACTACCCCAGAGGTTATATGTGTGACAAATCCCGGGAAAATCAAAGAAATTCTGCACAAATATCATGTCGATCCTATTAGTGGTGGCCATCCAGGAATAAATCGCATGACTGATAAAATCAAGCAGAAATATAGCTGGCTGAATATGAAAAATGACATACGAAAATATGTAAAGAACTGCATCCACTGCAAGAAAAATAAAATTAATAAACATATCAAAGAACCAATGGCAATTACGGAAATGCCTCCGAAGGCATTTGATATTGTACAAATTGACACAGTCGGAAATGAATATGCAATTACCATTATATGCGATCTAACCAAATATTTGGTAGCGATTCCAGTTCCAAGCAAACATGCAACAACGGTCGCTAAAGCCATATTCGAGCATTTCATCCTGATTTATGGCCAAATGAAAACAATTTTAACAGACATGGGCACAGAATACAAAAATAGCCTGTTCAAGGAACTGTGTAAATTGTTAAAAATTGAGCATACAACTTCTATACCGTACCATCACCGAGTTGCACCGAAATCACTGGCAGCTCAAACACGATTTTAAATGTACGACAGCAAGGTCAGTACAGGAGTAGTTTCCGTGGATGTTACCGTAGTAACAACTATGGAAATTACCAAAATCGGAGATTCAGACCACAACCGAGATATAACAATAACTCGAGGTCGTACAACAACAATAATAACCGGAGAGGATCAAAGAAAATCATATCGCGGATGCATTATCCCGCATAACTATTACAAATTTAAAAGATATGTCAGTGGAAGCAAGTAAAATATTAAAAATAACAACAAGATCAGCAGCTAAAAAGACCAGTAATAAAATTGAAATTAAAGAAAGTCACAAAGAGAACCCCAAAATTTACGAAGTAAAAAGACATGTCGAGCTGTTTTCAATCCTCCGAAATTATATTTTAAAAAAGGAAAGAAAATTTGTAGCAGTTTTGATACAAGCAACCTAATTGTTGAGGATAAGATTGACTTAGGACAATTCTTTACCAGGCTCGAACGAGAAGCCGGCAATTTAGGACTTGTACAAGTACAGTTGTCCTTAGGGGACAAATTGTTTAAAAAGAATTATACTGCAGTAGGCAAATTTATGGAAATGGAAATAAAGTTCTCAAAAAGTTAACAATCGCTATAACCCCAGAGTAGAGGTCGGAAACTATCGATAGTCAGCACCATCGATATCGTACGATAGTTTTTTGCAAACTATCGATAGGATATCGATGTATAGGATATCGATAGTTGACGATAGTTTCGGGTGATTTGGGAGAGTCTACGGCTACGCTCACACTGTAACCGCCTTTTGCCGTCCGGCAGCAAACACATCCACCTGGATTCTCCAACTGTGAGTTTCGCAATTTACACTTTTTAACCATTTAAAATATATGGAAAAAGTGTACATTTCAAAATACACCGTTAGATAATCCAGGCCCTGGTCATATTCTTACCAATACATGAAAGGAATAGAAGATGATCTAATAAAACTTTTTTCAGTACATTGTTTTGTTTTATTTATTTATTAGCCATTTATTCTTGTTCAAAAAAATTAATATATTAACCTGTTAAGGCTTCAAACGGGCTCTCCTCTGATTTATTATCATTCCCGCTTTACTGAAAATTCTTTCAGATTCTACCGATGTGGCTGGAATATACTTCATAGCGCACTCCTTCAACGGAGCAAGATTTTCTGATGCGACCTACAAAATAAATGTATTATACCATTTATTCCATTTTTATGTATATTATCTTTTACCTTCCAATACAACAATGGATCAACATCCCTGGATGCATTATTTGCTTCATAGCCGCAGAGATAAAATGGCATCCACCCGAGATGTTTTTTTTTGTGTTCGAGACGCTCATCAATAAAATCCAGTAATGAAGAACTCGGGGCGCTAGTAGTTGGTTCTTCTAAGCGAACTGATTTTTCGGCGTTATAGCTTTTGCATAATTGATGCACCTCATCCTCAACCAACTTGGCTGCTGCCTGCATGTTTGCGTTACTCTGTAAACCTTCTTTTTTGAAGCGAGGATCCAAAATTGTTGCCACTTTTGAAACCTTGCGGTTTTCATATTGTTCCATTCTTTTTTTCATGCCAAGCAATAGTAGTCCACAAAAATCGCTCCCGTCACTAGTTTTCAATGTTGGTTTCAGTTGTGCTAGTTTTCGATTCATACCACAAGCCATGGGTATCACTAAGGACAGGGTTACATAACTTGATCCAGATAACTGCAATAACAAAAAGAAACACTGGTCATGAAAATAAAATCGTTTTTTTTTTTTACAAATACCTTTTCTGTTGCATCGGCAAACAATGATAACAATGAATTGATATCTTCTATTACCAGCAAATCGCAAGCAGTTAATGGTGATGGCGCCGTAACCGTTGATAAAAGCACATTGGAAATGGCAGCGTTCGTACAAGCCATTCTGCAAAACATCAGGTATACGCTATTCCATCGTGTGGGCGTGTCTTGTAGCAAACTTAGGGGATTGTGAGATTGTTGCTCTTTTTTAAACTTTTCGTTGGAAATTGTACTATTTTTGAAGAAAGTGACAATAGTTTTGCATTTTTTTTTTTCAAATCCGAAATGGCAGCTGAGTTTGTTAAAGCATCTTGTACAACAAGATTGAGTGTATGTGCGACGCAAGGTATGTGGCGTTTTTCTAGTATATTGCATGCGTTAATCATAACTTTGGCATTGTCTGTAACAATGCAAGTCACTTTTTTGAAAATTTACCATTCATTCAGAACTTTTTTCAAAGAAAAGGCTGTATTTTCACCGTTATGATTGGTTGGATCTTCAAGTTTTTGGGTACTCAAAACTGCTGATTGAAGGTGAAAATTGGAATCCACAAAATGGCAAGTTACGGTTAGATATCCTTCGTTCGCAACAGAAGTCCAACCATCACAAGTTACGGCGACATAGCTTACTTCTGAAAGAGCATTTTTTAATTTCATTACAATCATATCAAATAGGTTTTTCAGCAATACATCCTTCAATGTCCTCGCACTTGGCAAAATGTATCTCGGGCCCAATACCTTCACAAAATATATAAAACCTTTATTTTCCACTATGTTAATAGGTTGATAGTCGGTTGCAACTAGCAATGCCAAAGCTTTGTCAATGTCTTTACGCCTTTTCGAATCTTTTGCATATTCTACAGCTCTTGCAAAATACGATGCCACCGATCGCGTACTTGATTGGCGACTACTGGATGTCGATTCGTTAATGGTTTCTATATTTGGTGTATCATTCTCCTCATTCGCAGCGTCTTTATCCTCATGTGGATGGCACCGTTTTAAACGGTCCATGAAATTACTTGTGTTGCCGCTTGTCTTATACTCCTTTCCGCAAGTTAAACATTTTGCAAGTTGCTTATCGCCGGATTTTGTAAAATATTTCCAAACCTGAATTAAATAAGAAGAAATATTTTTTGAAAAAAGTGTTGATAGGTTATAACAGTTGTATTAATGTACCTTGGAAAACTCTGTTTTCCGCTTGTTTTGAAGAGTACTACTCTTTATTCCATGGACGGTTTCGCAAGAGCCACTGCTGTCTGTGCTTTTGTCGTCTTCTACTCCACTTGCATTTTTATCTAAAATGTATAATATCACTTCCCATTCCGGCAATATTTTTTCTCATAAGCTTACCTTTGCGCAATCGTTTGATATATTTCTCCATCGTATTTTACCAATTTCGCACACAACTCACAAGATACATGGAATAGTTAGTTTGTTTGGTGCCTAGTGCTCACATTTTCAAATTTTCAGTAAACTATTGATAGTTCAAACGATAGTCGAAAACCATCGATAGTGTAAACGATGTTCAGAAACCATCGATAGTGACGATAGCGCCATCGATAGTTTCCGACCACTACCCCAGAGGTTATATGTGTGACAAATCCCGGGAAAATCAAAGAAATTCTGCACAAATATCATGTCGATCCTATTAGTGGTGGCCATCCAGGAATAAATCGCATGACTGATAAAATCAAGCAGAAATATAGCTGGCTGAATATGAAAAATGACATACGAAAATATGTAAAGAACTGCATCCACTGCAAGAAAAATAAAATTAATAAACATATCAAAGAACCAATGGCAATTACGGAAATGCCTCCGAAGGCATTTGATATTGTACAAATTGACACAGTCGGAAATGAATATGCAATTACCATTATATGCGATCTAACCAAATATTTGGTAGCGATTCCAGTTCCAAGCAAACATGCAACAACGGTCGCTAAAGCCATATTCGAGCATTTCATCCTGATTTATGGCCAAATGAAAACAATTTTAACAGACATGGGCACAGAATACAAAAATAGCCTGTTCAAGGAACTGTGTAAATTGTTAAAAATTGAGCATACAACTTCTATACCGTACCATCACCAGACTTTGGGTACTGTAGAACGCAGCCACCGGACATTCAACGAATATATGCGTACATACATATCCAGCGTGGATTCCGGCCATCCCTGACGAACCCGACAGAATTCTCGGGATGCTACGGCTGATGAATCCGTCCCTCCCAACGCATGACTGGAGTGTCAATCTAGTCGGGGATGCGGTGGGGCCCGACAGACAGGTGGTGTTCACCATGAATAAAGAGTCAATCGAGCCCCTCAAAAGGTGCAATGGCCTAGTACACTACAGCGTAGGCCAGATCGTTATCCACGTATATCGTGGTGATGCTCAGCGCGCTGCCTTCTCGGCTGCTCCGGGGGAACCGGAAAACGAATTACCAGAAGAAGAAGCGGAGGATTCCGATGCGGAAAGCATGTTATCCGCCACGTCCCTTGCCGATAGTGCTGTGAACAACTCGGAGATGGAGGACAGCCTACAGGACGAGACCAGACTTCACGGTGGTAGCAGCCAACGCTGAGCGATTAACATCTAACGCTACAGGCAGCAGGACTCCTGCAACGCCATATCGGGCAGTTAATCGGAACAACTCGTCGTTGATAGGCAACCTCCGGGATGGGGCAAACCTCGACGATATGGGGACGGCAGGGAAGTCTGTGCGCTCTCATGTTGGTGGTGCTTCAGATTAATCTGCACAAATCTAAAGTGGCTTCGGCTGCTTTAAGTAGTCGTCTTTCTAAAGGCCACGTGGATGTGGTCCTCATCCAAGAACCCTGGGTCAATAGCTCGAGAATCTGCGGATTGGAGACTAAGGGCTTCAAGCTCATTCGAGCCAGCGAGGAGAGCAAGGTCCGAACGTGTATTTTGGTCGAGTCAAGTCCTTTCTCCTACCTAACTACACCAATGGTGATATTACCGCTATCAGTCTAACGGTCGACAGCACGCGCCTGATGGTGGCGTCGGTCTATATGCCCTACGACGCCGAAGAACCCCCACCACAAACGGAGGTGAAAGACCTGGTGTAAAATTTCTGCAGGGGTAATCTTATTATTGGAGCGGACGCTAATGCTCACCATGTCCAATGGGGGAGTTCCGATATCAATGCCAGGGGCGAGTCTCTGTTTGATTACCTCTTAACAACCAACCTGGTAATTTGCAACGTGGGTAATGAGCCTACTTTTATCACTATGACCCGTAGGGAGGTCATAGACCTCACTATCTGTAGTGAAGGCGGTTATGGGTGGGTCAGAAAATGGCGGGTTCTGGAAGAACATTCATTCTCCGACCACCGTTACATAGAAATGGTTTTAGACTTTATTGTAGAACAACCAATCATTAAGCGCAATCCACGTAACACAAATTGGCAGTAACACAATGAAATATTAGACAGAGACCTTCCAGTACTGCCCTCACAAGCCCCTCATCAGTAGAGGAGCTGGAGGATCTGGTTACTACATTTACATCGGCGCTCTCAAATGCTCTAGGACAGGCTTGTCCAGTGCCAAAACCACGCGGTAAACAAAGGCTACATTGGTGGTCCTACGATTTGGACTCGTTCCGCAAATCATGCCGGAAACAATTTAACAAGGCCAAGAGCTTCGGCTCTGAGCCTCATTGGCACGAATATAAAGCTAAACTTAGGGCCTACAAAAAAGCTGTGAGACAGGCGAAGAGAACTTCGTGGAGAAATTTCTGCACTGGCGTCGAAAAGGTCGACGACACAGCGAGACTTAGACGAGTCCTCTCGAAAAGTCAAACAGCCATCAGCTATTTGCGAAAACCTGACGGATCCTGGACCAGCACGGAAGAGGAAACCCTTGAGCTGCTCTTGAATACACATTTTCCGGGGAATCTGCATGACGCACCACTAGCACCTGCAACAAACCTGGCAGTAAAAATATCCATCACTGAGGAAAGAGTAAGGTGGGCAGTTAAGAGCTTTGAACCGTATAAGGCTGCCGGGCCGGACGGGATTATCCCCGCGCAACTTATAAACACGTTGGAGACATCAGCTAAATGGCTGGTATTTCTCTTCACAGCCTGCCTGGCTCTCAACCACATTCCGGGCTCCTGAAGAAGCGCCACGGTAGTGTTTATCCCTAAGGCTGGGAAGGCATCCCACTACGAGCCAAAAGACTACAGACCGATCAGTCTCTCGTCCTTTGTACTAAAAACCTTTGAGAGGATACTAAGCGACTACCTCTTAACAACTATTGATAGCAACCTTATCTCTAGCTGTCAGCATGCATACACCAAGGGTAAATCAACAGAAACCGCTCTGCACAGCCTAGTGTCTGTCATTGAGAAATCGCTGTGTGAAAAGGACTACTGTCTCGTGGCCCTCCTAGACATTGAGGGGGCTTTCAACAATATAAGCCCGGAGGCTATCAACTCCGCTCTAACTAATCTGGGCGTAGATAGACCTCCAACTGATTTAATTGACCAACTTTTAAGGGGAAGGAAAATAGCTTCTTCACTTGGTACGGTTGAGTTATCACGTTATGTCACAAGGGGAACACCCCAGGGTGGTGTTCTTTCCCCGCTTTTATGGAACCTCACAGTAAACTGGTTGCTACGTGACACAAGCTGGGGGGGCGGGAAGATAGTGGCATACGCAGACGATTTAGCTATTGCATTCAGAGGCAAGTTCCCACAAACTCTGTGTGACCTGATGCAAGTAGCACTGCGAGAAGTTTCGACGTGGTCCTCTCGCTGCGGACTTAGTATCAACCCGGGGAAAGTGGAACTTGTCCTCTTCACCAACCGGTACAAAATACCGCCACTAAGCCTACCAGAACTAGATGGCACGCGCCTGGGCTTGTCGGATAAGGCCAAGTTTCTAGGCATAGTTCTGGACAGGAAACTGAATTGGAAGGAGAATGTTCTTCAGCGCCAGAAGAAAGCTTGCATCGCTCTTTACACATGCAAAGGAGCCATTGGCAAAAAATGGGGGCTCAGCCCTAGAGTATGCAGTTGGATCCACACGGCCATCATTCGTCCAATCATGCTATATGGAGTCGTCGTATGGTGGCCTGCGCTGAGCAAGGCAACATACCTGAATCTGTTGCGGAAAGTCCATAGATCCAATATGATCTGTATAAGCGGTGCGCTAAGGACAACGCCCAACGAAGCCCTCCAGGTCATTCTGGGCATTTTGCCACTTGATCTGGAAGGGTTTCGGTCAGCAGCGGCATCACCTCTGCGCCTAAGAGAAACCTCCAGTTGGGGTGCGGGTACTATTGGACACTCCAGTATTCTGGAATCTTACAGCTTTCTCCCTCTAAGCACAGATCGTTGTGCGACCACTACAGTCAGTGATAGCTGTTTCAAAATAAACATTCCCAGCAGAGAAGACTGGGAGAGGACGGATTGGTGTCCCGAAAAAAATACTGGCACTTCCATATACACCGACGGCTCGAAGTTGGACGGCAGAGTTGGAGGAGGGGTTTATTCAAGGGATTTGGACCTTGAGCTCTCCTTCAGACTACCTGATCATTGTAGCGTCTTCCAGGCGGAAGTCTCGGCAATCCTAGACGCCGCTGTCCGGCTTTAAGCGGCGCGAAAACGCGCTTTTTGGGAGTTCCGTTCCTGGATAGCCTAAGCCAGATCGCGGAACTGGACATAAAGGACTTGATGGCCTTCATAAAGTCATCTAAGTGGTTCGAGGAGGAGTAACGGTGTCGGTTTAGGAGTGTCAGTCCCGGGATTCTGCTATGTGGAAAATCCCAACAACTCAGGGATTTTCCATATGGCTGGGTCCCGGGACTGACTTTCCTTGTGTTGGTGGTATCACAACGGGCCTTTCAAAACTGGCCTAAGTGTGCCTCTGCGGCAGCCACTTGAACCTAACCTATCCAGTGACAAAGACGATTGGGATGAATACCTCAGGTATTTCGCTTATTGTTAGATACAATACAACGCCATCAACAACACATAATTATTGTCCTTTAGAACTAATATTTGCAAAACAACCACCAAGTTATGAATTTATGAAAGAAGATAAAATTATCCCGGTATATAACCATGAGGCATATGAGAAAGAAGTAAAATACAAACTTCAAATAGCACAGCAAAGAGCAAGAAAATTAATTCAAGAAGCTAAAAAAAAGCAAAAATCAAATTATGACAAAAATAGCTATAGTAAGGAAATTAAAACAGGAGATTTAGTATTAGTTAGAGAAGAGGCCTCCCATAAGTTAGAGAATAGATGTACAGGACACTATAAAGTTAAAACCATTGATATAAATAGCAACTATACTTTAATTCCACATAGTATAGGAGATAGCAATAAAAACAAAAAGGAAATCGTAATCCATAAGAATAGGCTTAAACCAATTTAAAACCTTTAAAAATAAGCATGGCACTTCATCCATAATAATTTAGTAATAACAGCTAAAATAAGCATGGCACTTCATCCATAAACAACAAAAAAAAAATATATATATATACATAACCATTCCAATTTACTCAATCTAATATATGGCACAAGCCGTATACAAACAAACACAAAACAATGGTAACAATTTCCTAAAACAATTAAATTCTTGTCAACCCAAACAGACATCAAGCGGTTCATTGAATAAGTAATATATATATAGTTGACTAAAATATATATATCTATTTTTTTTAAGAGGGAAGGTGCAGCATTACATAAACACATCGCCCTTTTACTTTAATTGTCATGTGCGCACAAATAATGTATAAACAAATATGAGTGAACACAAACAACTTTCTACCCAAATCAGTTACATTGAACTCAGCGGGAGGATCTTGTTACACTTGTGCGGACGGTCAAAGACACCGCCAAAGACAGTCGCAATGCCTAAAGCGTTCAGCAGAATCAATCCGTCAGTACCTCGAAAGAACTGACTGCGGGTGTTTGTATGCGTAACGCCAGATACGACGGATACGTCAAAGTAGAATTTGCTCAAAAATTGACGCACGTCACGCATCTGACGTATTGGCGGATTGATTCTGTTTCTCGCTTAACTGAGTCACAACGTCAGTCAGTGCGACTGTCATCTTATATATTTATTGCAACCATATGTTGACTCAGCATATTTTAGAGTTATGCATCCTAGTTTGTAGGTATAATATACACATATGTAGGTATACGTTATAGTTCGTAAATAATTTGTAAGCATTAGTGTAAGAAATTAGTATAAAAGGTAGGGTAATCAATAAAGAAAATCAATCTTTGACCAAACTTCTAACGTTCTATTTATTTGGCTATAACAAATTGAATGTACTTTTCGTTCGTAATAAAAACAAGTAAGGAAGTCTAAGTTCGGGTAAGCCGAACATTAAATACCCTGTGTATGGAAACAATAGTAGTACCTATAAGTTATATATTTTCTATATATATTATAATTTGGAAAAAAACGAACTCAATAAATTTATTAGTTAGTTTATAAAATTAATATTTATTTATGGTACGGTATAACATATGTGTACATTGTTCGCGTGTCCTCAAAATATTACTTATAGTTGAATGCATTTCTTACTTCTAATATACTTACGCCCAACTTGTGACAAAGTTTTAAATTGAAAAAAATACGTTTGGGCCAATTTATCGAAATTCAAATTATTTTCAAAGTTATAGCTATCACCACTTTTCGAAATTCCTTACTTTTTGATGTAAATAACTTCCGCTCCCTTAAAGTGCCAAAAAATTTTTTTTTTGCTAATAGTTACTAATGCAATGCCCAACAACATCATACAAAAGCGCCATCTCGCCACGATGGAGAAGTTAAAAATTGCGAATAATGTTGGCAAAAAAAATTTTTTTGCAAAAATTGGAAATGTCCTTTTGTAGAAGATACCATCTTTTATATATGTTTAAAAAATTAGCAAAATAGGTTTGACCAATCGTGAGAAAATCATCAAAAAGTGAGGAATTTCGAAAACTGTTGATAGATATAACTTTCAAAATAATTCGAATTTTGAAAAATTGTATACGTATTTTTGTTTAATCGTTCTGAGCCATACTACCCACTTTCAATAAAATACATGGCCGTCGAAAAAATTATAGGTGGCTCACTTAACAAAATTAACTCATCTTTTAAGACTCGTTAATAGTAGACAATTCCTTACAAATTTAACTACCAAATTATACTATAATTATACTAGTTTAGTTATTTACCTTACCGAATTATGTCAATTTATATAATTTTCGAAATTTTCCATATTGAAAGTGGACGTGATTGGGAAGCGATTTCGTTTAATTTCAACAGGTATACTTCCTATAACTCTAGTATACCTTGTGCCGAATTTCAAGATTCTACCGTAATCAGTTTAAAACTTACGACCAGTCTTTTAGGTGATTTTCTAAATTTTCGATATCGAGAGTAGCCGTAGTTGGACGGGGATTTTATCCAATTTCATTACGTATACTCCCAACAGTACTAGTATGATTTGTGCCAAATTTCATCGTTCTACCATAATTTGTTTAAAAGTTACGAATTTTCAAAAATGCCTCCCTTGAAAGTGGGCGGTACCACGCCCACTTTTTAAAATTTAACAGAAAATCATAATAGAATGATAAGAGAGATTCACCTATGAAATTATATCATTTTATCAATTTCAGCTACCGATATATGTCAGTTTATGCGATTTTCGAAATTTTCGATACCGACAAAAGGGACGTGGTTATAATCCGAGTAATCTGTATACCAAATTTCATGCAAATTCCTCAATTTTTACTCAAGTTATGTTAATTTGTATGATTTTCGAAATTTACGATCTCGAAAAAGGGGGCGTGGTTATCATCCCATTTCGCCCATTTTCAATAGCAACCTACCTGGGCCAAAAAGTAACCTGTATATAAAATTTCATGCAAATATCTTAATTTTTACTCAAGTTATCGTGTACAAAGACGGACGGACAGACGGACGGACATGCCTGAATAGACTCCTCTTTTCAACCGAAGAACTTTCATACATGGATCTTGATTATTTTGCGCCGGTACATAGTACAGTTATGTGGACAACATTACAATACCCCTGTACTAGTACGCTTGGTATAAAAATCATCATCATCATCATTTATTGGCGCTTAACCGCCTAAGCGATTTTGGCCGTTTTGTATCAAAGCACGCCAGTCATTCCTTTTTAGCGATAACCGACGCCAATTTGAAACCCCAAGGGAGTTCAAGTCATCCTCCACCTGTTGTTTCCATCTCAGTCGAGGCCTCCCGCTTCCTCTGCTGACGAATTCAGGCGACGATAGGAAAACCTTCTGTGCTGGAGCTTCTTTGTCCATTCGCATAACATGGCCCAGCCAGCGGAGTCTTTGGGCTTTAATTCGCTGGACTATGGTCAGATCTACGTAGAGCTCGTACAGCTCATCGTTAAATTTCCTTCGATACTCGCCGTTGGCATCACGGGAAGGACCATAAATCTTCCGGAGAACTTTTCTCTCAAATACTCCAAGGGCCATCTCATCTTCTCTTGACATTGTCCATGAATCTGAGCCATATATCAGGACAGCTATGATGAGAGACTTATAGAGCGTGATCTTTGTTCTTCGAGAGAGGACTTTACTTCTCAATTGCCTACTCAGTCCAAAGTAGCACTTGTTGGCAAGAGTGATTCTCCGCTGGATTTCTAGACTGATATTATTTTCGGTGTTGATACGGTTCCCAAATAGACGAAGTCCCTCACAGTTTCAAATTTGTAACTATCAACAGTGACATGGCTGCCAAGGCGCAGGTGCACCGATTCTTTCTTTGATGACAGCAAATACTTCGTCTTGTCCTCGTTCACGGCAAGACCCACTTTTTTCGCTTCCTTATCCAGTCCAGAGAGGACAGCGCTTACGGCGCGGTTGTTAAGGCTAATGATAACAATATCATCGGCATACGCCAGCAATTGCACGCTCTTGTAAAAGATTGTACCATTGCGGTTTAGCTCTGCTGCTCGAATTATCTTCTCCAGCATCAGATTGAAGAAATCGCACGAAAGGGAGTCGCCCTGTCTGAAGCCTCGTTTGGTTTCAAATGGCTCAGAGAGGTCCTTCCCGATTCTGACGGAGCTGTTGGTATTGCTCAACGTCATTTGGCAAAGCCGTATAAGCTATGCAGGGAAGTCAAATTCAGACATGGCGGCATACAGGCAACTCCTTTTTACGCTGTCAAAAGCGGCTTTAAAATCGACAAAGAGATGGTGAGTGTCGATTCTCTTATCATGGGTCTTCTCCAGGATTTGGCGTATCGTGAAAATCTGGTCGATGGTAGACTTACCAGGTCTAAAGCCACACTGATAAGGTCCAATCAGTTTGTCTACGATGGGCTTCAGCCTTTCACACAACACGCGGTCTCTCTTTCTTCTTTGCCCCACGATATTGTTGCCGTACACTGCGGGTTGCGCCCGTTCGCAACGTCTCCTTGACTTTAGAAAATTTATCAAAAAATCATTATATAATGAACATGGGTATTCACCTATAAATTTATATAATTTTACCCATTTCCGTTAGCGAATTATGTGATTTTCGAAATTTTCGATATCGAAAGTGGGCATGGTTGGAGGGCGATTTTATCAATTTTCATCAGGTATACTCCCAACGATACTAGTTTGCTTTTTGCCAAATTCCATCGTTCTATCGTAATAAGTTTAAAAGTTACGACCAGTCAAACTTTCAAAAATGCCTTCCTTAAAAGTGGGCGGTACCACGCCCCCTATAAAAAATTTATGGAAAAATCATAAGAGAATCACCAGGGGGATTCACCTATAAAATTATATCATTTTAGCCATTTCAGCTACCGAGATATGTCAATTTATGTGATTTACGAAATTTTCGATATCGAAAGTGGGCGTGGTTGAAGGGCGATTTTATCCAATTTCATCAGGTATACTCCCAACGCTACTAGTATGCTTTGTACCAAATTCCATCGTTCTATAGTTCTATCCCAACGATACTAGTTTGCTTTTTGCCAAATTCCATCGTTCTATCGTAATCAGTTTAAAAGTTACGACCAGTCAAACTTTCAAAAACGCCTCCCTTAAAAGTGGGCGGTGCCACGCCCACTATAAAAAATTTATGAAAAAATTATAAGAGAATGACCAGGGCGATTCACCTACAAAATTATATCATTTTAGCCATTTCAGCTGCCGAGATATGTCAATTTGTGTGATTTTCGAAATTTTCGATATCGAAAGTGGGCGTGGTTGAAGGGCGATTTTATCCAGTTTCATCAGGTATACTCCCAACGATACTAGTATGCTTTGTGCCGAATTCCATCGTTCTATCGTAATCAGTTTAAAAGTTACGACCAGTCAAATTTTCAAAAACGCCTCCCTTAAAAGTGGGCGGCGCCACGCCCATTATAAAAAATTTATGGAAAAATCATAAGAGAATGACCAGGGGGACTCACCTATAAAATTATATCATTTTTGCCATTTCAGCTGCCGAGATAAGTCAATTTGTGTGATTTTCGAAATTTTCGATATCGAAAAAGGAGTGGTGGTTATCATCCGATTTCGCCCATTTTCAATAGCAACCTACCTTGGCCAAAAGGTAACCTGTATACAAAATTTCATGCAAATATCTCAATTTTTACTCAAGTTATCGTGTACACAGACGGACGGACGGACGGACAGACGGACGGACATGTCTTAATGGACTCCTCTTTTCAAACTAAGAGTTTTCATATATGGAACTCTATATCTATCTCGATTATTTTGTGCCGTTACAAACAGCCGTTATGTGAACAAAGTTAATATACCCTTGTACTAGTACTAGTACACTGAGTATAATGACTGCCTTAATAAATACATACATACATACTTAAATGAATTACTATAACTTATTCTACTTTATTACATAGATATGGGGTGCCATTTTTAGTGACAAAAAAAATTCGGGACAATCCCGGGATTGAAATTTCAAATCCCGAAGATCCCGAGAGTCTAGAAATCCCGGAAACTGGATTCCCTAATACATACATACATGTACCAAGCGTGGAGCTGTCAATAATGCAGTCGCTCATATCCACAAATATGTGGCTAGCGTATGCAAACTGATATCACTCCATAGCTTGTGCTGCTGCGTAATTAGAAATACGTTGACGCTGCAGAATGTTTACATACATTAAAAGTTGGCGTGTGACTTGCTGTTGTTAGTGACACGCTCTGATATACCACACTACATCAGCAATATACCAGTTGATTCTTTAGAAAGCAGCGACTATTTGTATTTACCCAAACACGAAAAATCATCTGTGAATTACAAGGTAAAAAAGAAAAAGTTACTAGAGAAAAAGAAAAGCAATTGCCCTCTTCTGCATCAGCACCATACCAATTGGTATACTAGTCAGCTCCGCATCAGCATTATACGTTCGATTCTCGGTAAAGTCAACACAATTTTTTTTCTATATTTTTGGAATTATGTAGTTTATTGTATTTTTACTTTAATTATTGAATTCAAATTGCAATGGCTCATTTCAAGTTGCGCGTTCGTCAAGTTTGATTATATAGGTAAAGGCCCAATAGCATTAACCTTTGTAGGATCCTCTTTCATACAAAGTTTTTTGAACGTGAAGCGAAGCGAAATTTTGGAAAATGCTCAAAAACGATGCGCGAATTGTCAAAGTTTCACAAAGTTTTATGTAATTGGGGCTTTAGGGTTGTATTTTTACGTAAGGTAAATTAAGATTACTTATGGTTAAGTTAGTCGTCTAATGCTGAGTTCCGGTCCCACATATGTATATATAGATAAAAGTAAGTCTTATTTTAACATCAAAAAGCGTCAAAGTAGGACTGCTTTCATGCTGGGCCATAAACTCGAGTTAAAGGAGCATTGTTAGAGTTAATTTATATTGTTGTTGTCAATAAACTCAAGTTTATGTCGCAACGTAAAAAAAATGGCGGTTATATACCAACAGGTTGTCATAACCTCTAACGAGATTTTTGCCGAGCTTCTCTTCCAACTTATAGTGCGCTGCTTGATTTTTTTCCTACAAGTTGGCGGGACCTGCAGTTTTTTTTAAATTGACAAACCTATGACTGTTCAATCAACAGTTGAATGCAGTTACTTCAACTAAAATTACCGTTCAAACAACCAAAATTTGGTCAAATCAACAAAATTTGGTCAACTTCAGGATAACAGTACGGGATTGTTGATTTTACCAGTGCCTTTTTTCCTACATCAGAAATATAGCAGTTGACATACTAGATCAAATATACATCAGCATCATATTTTATTTACCCAAACACGAAAAATCCTCTGTGAATTACAAGAGAAAAAAAGAAGCAAACCAAAAATTTCATATAATGAATGCACAGTACCATGTAGTATAATAGATCGTACTAATGGTCGCGGTGTAATAAGGCCATATAATAATAATGTAGTATGAAATGGAATTTTTCTCATTAGTATTTTTTCTAAACTAGATTAGACTTTTTCTTACTACACCTTTTTTAGTTTATATTCAGAAAGTAACAATTTATATTCAGAAAATTACAATTCATATTCAGAATTTCCATTTGATATTCAGAAAAATGCAAGTGACATTCAGAAAATTACAATTGTTATTCAGAAAACTTTCTGAATATAAACTGAAAAAGGTGTAGTATGATTTCAACCTTAGATTCATACATACTTGCATAATATACCATTTCAAGTTGGAGTTTAGAAAGCATCAATTGAATTTTAGAAGGCGTCAATTGGATTTTATAATTCTCCATTGGATTTTAGAAAGCGTAAGTTGGACTTTAGAAACGTTAATTGGATTTTAGAAAGCGTCAATTGGATTTTGGATCGCGTTATTTGGATCTTAGAAAGCGTCATTTGGATTTTAGAAAAATCAATTGGCTTTTAGAAAGCGTCAATTGGAATTTGGATGGCGTTATTTGGATTTTAGAAAGCTTCAGTTAGATTTCAGAAAACCGAAAAAATTTAAATTCTTGTTTTCTAAAATCAAATTGACGGTTTCTAAAATACAATTGATTGTAATTTCACAGTTTAAAAATGGCGTAGATTGGATTTCAGAAAGCGTCAATTGGATTTTAGAAAACATGAATTGAAATTTTTTCAAATTTCTAAAATCCAATTGACGCTTTCTGAAATCCAATTGATAATTCTAAAATCCAATTGACGCTCTCCAAAATCCAACTGACATTTCTAAAATCCAACTAACGCTTTCTAAAATACAAATGACAAATCTAAAATCCAATTAACGCTTTCTAAAATCCAATTTACAATTGTAAAATACAACTAACGCTTTCTAAAATCCAATTGGCAATTGTAAAATCCAATTAACGCTTTCTAAAATCCAACTTGAAATGGTGCAGTACGAACCAGGATTTTTCTGACAAGTATGATTTCGCCCAGCAAATTATAGTTGTATACTAGTATGTTTTCTGATTAGATTGATTGGTTTAAGGCATGGGGCGGCAAATTGGTAAATGCAGGTGTGTATATTTTTAACATTCGCTGACCAAACAAGCGACACCCCCACGCGATGCGGTTTCGCCCCTTGCTCAGCGACGAATAAATCATTTGGTAAACAAAGAGCGAAACGTGTTTGTGTGATGAGTCCAACTTGTTTGACTGATCTTAAGATCTATGGGGCGCCGATGCTTGGTTTAAGGGTAATCAGCAATTAACTAGTATAAAACACCAATAAGATGTATAAAAAACGAGATAGGTGTCTGCTGAGTAGTTTGGAATTGATTAGTTTGAAAAAAAAAAACTAATGGCGGCGATATACCAACAGGTTATCATAACCTCTAACGAGATTTTTAGCCGAGCTTCTCTTTCCAACTTGTGGTGTGTTGCTTTTGAGTTTTTCCTACAAGTTGGCGGGACCTACAGTTTTTTGCCGACTCCGAACGGCACTTGCAAAGCAAATGAATTTTTTGCTGAGAAGCTTCTCATGGCAGAAATACACCCGGAGAGTTTGCCAAACTACTGCCGAGGGGCGACCCCGTTTAGAAAAATTATTTTTCTAAATAATTTTTGATGTTACTTTTGTCGGGCATCGAACCGCCACGACTTGGTGTAGAAGGCCGAACACTTAACCGCTACACCACGGCGGCCGCCAATTAGTTTGATTAGTTTGAAGGTAGTCAGAAATTAACTAGTAATAATACCCCACAAAATGTATAGTCGAAGAACTATAATGTAGCTGAGTAGTTTGGCATTGACTGGTTTAAAGCTAATCAGAAATGAACTAGTACGAATACACCACAAAATGTACAATCAATAAACTATATTGTTTGCCGAGTAGTTTGGCATTGACTGGTTTAAAGGTATTCAGAAATGAACTAGAATGAATACACCACAAAATGTATAGTCAATGAACTAGAATTTTCGCTACTCAGATTGGCACTGAATGGTTTACAGCTAATCAACAATGAACTGATATGCATATGCTACAAAATGTTTAGTCAATGAACTAGTTTGTTTGCTGAGTAGTTCCGAATTTGACTGCAGGGTATTTCAATAGTTAAGACAGTCGCATATGGTTTAGCATTTTGGAAGCTTCAAAGCTTCAACTTTAAGAGTATGTAAAAATATTTTGAAAATTTTTTCAAAAATTAAAATTACCAAGGCTTATTTTCTCATCAATACCTAAAGTGGTTGAAGGGCGATTTTATCCAATTTCATCAGGTATACTCCCAACGCTACTAGTATGCTTTGTACCAAATTCCATCGTTCTATAGTTCTATCCCAACGATACTAGTTTGCTTTTTGCCAAATTCCATCGTTCTATCGTAATCAGTTTAAAAGTTACGACCAGTCAAACTTTCAAAAACGCCTCCCTTAAAAGTGGGCGGTGCCACGCCCACTATAAAAAATTTATGAAAAAATTATAAGAGAATGACCAGGGCGATTCACCTACAAAATTATATCATTTTAGCCATTTCAGCTGCCGAGATATGTCAATTTGTGTGATTTTCGAAATTTTCGATATCGAAAGTGGGCGTGGTTGAAGGGCGATTTTATCCAGTTTCATCAGGTATACTCCCAACGATACTAGTATGCTTTGTGCCGAATTCCATCGTTCTATCGTAATCAGTTTAAAAGTTACGACCAGTCAAATTTTCAAAAACGCCTCCCTTAAAAGTGGGCGGCGCCACGCCCATTATAAAAAATTTATGGAAAAATCATAAGAGAATGACCAGGGGGACTCACCTATAAAATTATATCATTTTTGCCATTTCAGCTGCCGAGATAAGTCAATTTGTGTGATTTTCGAAATTTTCGATATCGAAAAAGGAGTGGTGGTTATCATCCGATTTCGCCCATTTTCAATAGCAACCTACCTTGGCCAAAAGGTAACCTGTATACAAAATTTCATGCAAATATCTCAATTTTTACTCAAGTTATCGTGTACACAGACGGACGGACGGACGGACAGACGGACGGACATGTCTTAATGGACTCCTCTTTTCAAACTAAGAGTTTTCATATATGGAACTCTATATCTATCTCGATTATTTTGTGCCGTTACAAACAGCCGTTATGTGAACAAAGTTAATATACCCTTGTACTAGTACTAGTACACTGAGTATAATGACTGCCTTAATAAATACATACATACATACTTAAATGAATTACTATAACTTATTCTACTTTATTACATAGATATGGGGTGCCATTTTTAGTGACAAAAAAAATTCGGGACAATCCCGGGATTGAAATTTCAAATCCCGAAGATCCCGAGAGTCTAGAAATCCCGGAAACTGGATTCCCTAATACATACATACATGTACCAAGCGTGGAGCTGTCAATAATGCAGTCGCTCATATCCACAAATATGTGGCTAGCGTATGCAAACTGATATCACTCCATAGCTTGTGCTGCTGCGTAATTAGAAATACGTTGACGCTGCAGAATGTTTACATACATTAAAAGTTGGCGTGTGACTTGCTGTTGTTAGTGACACGCTCTGATATACCACACTACATCAGCAATATACCAGTTGATTCTTTAGAAAGCAGCGACTATTTGTATTTACCCAAACACGAAAAATCATCTGTGAATTACAAGGTAAAAAAGAAAAAGTTACTAGAGAAAAAGAAAAGCAATTGCCCTCTTCTGCATCAGCACCATACCAATTGGTATACTAGTCAGCTCCGCATCAGCATTATACGTTCGATTCTCGGTAAAGTCAACACAATTTTTTTTCTATATTTTTGGAATTATGTAGTTTATTGTATTTTTACTTTAATTATTGAATTCAAATTGCAATGGCTCATTTCAAGTTGCGCGTTCGTCAAGTTTGATTATATAGGTAAAGGCCCAATAGCATTAACCTTTGTAGGATCCTCTTTCATACAAAGTTTTTTGAACGTGAAGCGAAGCGAAATTTTGGAAAATGCTCAAAAACGATGCGCGAATTGTCAAAGTTTCACAAAGTTTTATGTAATTGGGGCTTTAGGGTTGTATTTTTACGTAAGGTAAATTAAGATTACTTATGGTTAAGTTAGTCGTCTAATGCTGAGTTCCGGTCCCACATATGTATATATAGATAAAAGTAAGTCTTATTTTAACATCAAAAAGCGTCAAAGTAGGACTGCTTTCATGCTGGGCCATAAACTCGAGTTAAAGGAGCATTGTTAGAGTTAATTTATATTGTTGTTGTCAATAAACTCAAGTTTATGTCGCAACGTAAAAAAAATGGCGGTTATATACCAACAGGTTGTCATAACCTCTAACGAGATTTTTGCCGAGCTTCTCTTCCAACTTATAGTGCGCTGCTTGATTTTTTTCCTACAAGTTGGCGGGACCTGCAGTTTTTTTTAAATTGACAAACCTATGACTGTTCAATCAACAGTTGAATGCAGTTACTTCAACTAAAATTACCGTTCAAACAACCAAAATTTGGTCAAATCAACAAAATTTGGTCAACTTCAGGATAACAGTACGAGATTGTTGATTTTACCAGTGCCTTTTTTCCTACATCAGAAATATAGCAGTTGACATACTAGATCAAATATACATCAGCATCATATTTTATTTACCCAAACACGAAAAATCCTCTGTGAATTACAAGAGAAAAAAAGAAGCAAACCAAAAATTTCATATAATGAATGCACAGTACCATGTAGTATAATAGATCGTACTAATGGTCGCGGTGTAATAAGGCCATATAATAATAATGTAGTATGAAATGGAATTTTTCTCATTAGTATTTTTTCTAAACTAGATTAGACTTTTTCTTACTACACCTTTTTTAGTTTATATTCAGAAAGTAACAATTTATATTCAGAAAATTACAATTCATATTCAGAATTTCCATTTGATATTCAGAAAAATGCAAGTGACATTCAGAAAATTACAATTGTTATTCAGAAAACTTTCTGAATATAAACTGAAAAAGGTGTAGTATGATTTCAACCTTAGATTCATACATACTTGCATAATATACCATTTCAAGTTGGAGTTTAGAAAGCATCAATTGAATTTTAGAAGGCGTCAATTGGATTTTATAATTCTCCATTGGATTTTAGAAAGCGTAAGTTGGACTTTAGAAACGTTAATTGGATTTTAGAAAGCGTCAATTGGATTTTGGATCGCGTTATTTGGATCTTAGAAAGCGTCATTTGGATTTTAGAAAAATCAATTGGCTTTTAGAAAGCGTCAATTGGAATTTGGATGGCGTTATTTGGATTTTAGAAAGCTTCAGTTGGATTTCAGAAAACCGAAAAAATTTAAATTCTTGTTTTCTAAAATCAAATAGACGGTTTCTAAAATACAATTGATTGTAATTTCACAGTTTAAAAATGGCGTAGATTGGATTTCAGAAAGCGTCAATTGGATTTTAGAAAACATGAATTGAAATTTTTTCAAATTTCTAAAATCCAATTGACGCTTTCTGAAATCCAATTGATAATTCTAAAATCCAATTGACGCTCTCCAAAATCCAACTGACATTTCTAAAATCCAACTAACGCTTTCTAAAATACAAATGACAAATCTAAAATCCAATTAACGCTTTCTAAAATCCAATTTACAATTGTAAAATACAACTAACGCTTTCTAAAATCCAATTGGCAATTGTAAAATCCAATTAACGCTTTCTAAAATCCAACTTGAAATGGTGCAGTACGAACCAGGATTTTTCTGACAAGTATGATTTCGCCCAGCAAATTATAGTTGTATACTAGTATGTTTTCTGATTAGATTGATTGGTTTAAGGCATGGGGCGGCAAATTGGTAAATGCAGGTGTGTATATTTTTAACATTCGCTGACCAAACAAGCGACACCCCCACGCGATGCGGTTTCGCCCCTTGCTCAGCGACGAATAAATCATTTGGTAAACAAAGAGCGAAACGTGTTTGTGTGATGAGTCCAACTTGTTTGACTGATCTTAAGATCTATGGGGCGCCGATGCTTGGTTTAAGGGTAATCAGCAATTAACTAGTATAAAACACCAATAAGATGTATAAAAAACGAGATAGGTGTCTGCTGAGTAGTTTGGAATTGATTAGTTTGAAAAAAAAAAAACTAATGGCGGCGATATACCAACAGGTTATCATAACCTCTAACGAGATTTTTAGCCGAGCTTCTCTTTCCAACTTGTGGTGTGTTGCTTTTGAGTTTTTCCTACAAGTTGGCGGGACCTACAGTTTTTTGCCGACTCCGAACGGCACTTGCAAAGCAAATGAATTTTTTGCTGAGAAGCTTCTCATGGCAGAAATACACCCGGAGAGTTTGCCAAACTACTGCCGAGGGGCGACTCCGTTTAGAAAAATTATTTTTCTAAATAATTTTTGATGTTACTTTTGTCGGGCATCGAACCGCCACGACTTGGTGTAGAAGGCCGAACACTTAACCGCTACACCACGGCGGCCGCCAATTAGTTTGATTAGTTTGAAGGTAGTCAGAAATTAACTAGTATGAATACCCCACAAAATGTATAGTCGAAGAACTATAATGTAGCTGAGTAGTTTGGCATTGACTGGTTTAAAGCTAATCAGAAATGAACTAGTACGAATACACCACAAAATGTACAATCAATAAACTATATTGTTTGCCGAGTAGTTTGGCATTGACTGGTTTAAAGGTATTCAGAAATGAACTAGAATGAATACACCACAAAATGTATAGTCAATGAACTAGAATTTTCGCTACTCAGATTGGTACTGAATGGTTTACAGCTAATCAACAATGAACTGATATGCATATGCTACAAAATGTTTAGTCAATGAACTAGTTTGTTTGCTGAGTAGTTCCGAATTTGACTGCAGGGTATTTCAATAGTTAAGACAGTCGCATATGGTTTAGCATTTTGGAAGCTTCAAAGCTTCAACTTTAAGAGTATGTAAAAATATTTTGAAAATTTTTTCAAAAATTAAAATTACCAAGGCTTATTTTCTCATCAATACCAAAAGTTTCAGGGGTAAGACCGAAAAAAGGTAAATTTTTTTAAATTTGAATCACCCTAATATACATTGTACATATCGTCGCTCCCAACGAAGACTAATACGGTTCAGTTAGCGTGGAAGACTAATACGGCTCGTTCTCCGCGTCGAAGACTAACACACTTCGTTCTCTGCGTCGAAGACTAACACACTTCGTTCTCTGCGTCGAAGACTAACACACTTCGTTCTCTGCGTCGAAAACTAACACAGTTCGCAAAAAGCGTCAAAAGCATCAAAGACAAACGCAGTCAGCATCAACGAAAAAAGTGTACGGTTAGTGGAAAATCAAACCATGTAAGCAGCCAATGCAGGTATAAAAATTTCAAGTGTCATAACTGCCAACAAAAAGGGCACATAAAAAAGATGTGTATGGCTAAAGAAACGCAATTAAAATTTGTTGATAATTTTGAAATGAATTTGTTCGCACTACAATCGATAAATGATTGTCCAATCAAATTAAATGTATGTTTAAACAAAAATTCTATTTGTATGGAATTGTACACTGGTTCTGAATATAGTATTTTATCGGCAGCTAAGTTCACTAATTTATTTAGCAAAACTGAGCTGGTAGCTACAAACATAATTCTTAAGACGTATAATAGTGTAGCAATATATCCTGTTGGTAGTTTTGACGGTCTTGTAGAATTTAAGGGTAAAAGCAAAGTTGTAAAATTGTTAATAGTTGAGAATGGTGGACCGCCATTACTTGGCAGAAATTTTGTAAGAGCGTTTGGTTTAAATTTAGCAAATATGAATTTTATGGACCGTAACAACGGTGTGGAAATGCCTAAGGTAGCTGAAAAGTTTCCGCTGCTATTTGATGGAGCTTTAGGTTGTTTTAATAAAGGCCAAGCGAGATTACAATTAATCGAAAATGCAAATCCGAAGTTTTTTAAGCCAAGGCCGGTACCGCTGGCAATTCAAGAAGAAGTTGAAAAGAAATTAGTAGTCTAGTTAAATTAAAAGTGCTTGAGCCAGTAGTTTTCTCCGAGTGGGCCTCCCCTATAGTGCCTATTCTAAAGAAAGAAATTTAGTGGTAGAGCAATACCCGTTACCGAGGATAGAAGATCTCTTTGCAAAGCTGCATGGCGGCGAAGAGTTCACAAAACTCGACTTATCTACCGCGTATCAGCAAATTGATCTGGATCCAGAATCGCGCAAATTGACAACGATTGCGACCACAAAGGGACTTTTTCAGTACACTAGGTGTATGGGCTGGCATCAGCTCCAGCAATTTTCCAAAAGATTTTAGTGGGTAATAGGGTAACGCACATGAAAAGGCTTGAATGCGTTTGAAAAATACTTCAAAATGCCGGATTAAAATTAGCTAAGAATAAGTGTCAGTTTTGCTGCAAGCGTGTAGAATACCTAGGTCACATCATAGATAAGGATGGGTTACATCCAAATCCGACAAAGACACATGAAATAGACTGCAAGCATTTCTAGGTGTCATTAATTTTTATCGTCGATTTTTGCCGGATGTAGCTAAGGTGTGTGCTCCGTTGTATGACTTGCTCAAAGCAAACACCAAATTCGTGTGGTCCCACCAATGCAAGGTTGCGGTAGACACGTTAAAAGCAGAATTAAAATAAGAAACGTGTTTAGCACATTTTCACCCGCAGCTGGAAACCAAGCTGACAGTAGATGCAAGCCCGTTAGGGGTGGGCAGTTTTGTCACAAATTTCTAAAGAGGGCATTGAAAGGCCTATAGAGTTTGCATCGCGCAGATTATCTGAAACAGAGCGCAGATACTCGCAGCTGGATCGTGAAGCGGTGGCAATTTATACGGTGTAAAGAAGTTTCACCACTTCTTGTACGGTCGCCACTTCACTATGGTCACCGACAATAAGCCTTTGCATCATATTTTCGATCCCAAAAAAGGAATTCCAGTAATGACTGCAAATAGACTGCAGAGAATAGCTTTAACGCTATCTGGATATTCCTTCGATATAGTCAATATTGGCGGCCGCCGTGGTGTTGCGGTTAAGTGTTCGGCCTTCTACACCAAGTCGTGGCGGTTCGATGCCCGGCAAAAGTAACATCAAAAATTATTTAGAAAAAGGATTTTTCTAAACGGGGTCGCCCCTCGGCAGTAGTTTGGCAAACTGTCCGGGTGTATTTCTTCCATGAGAATCTTCGCAGCAAAAAATTCATTTGCTTTGTAAGTGCCGTTCGGAGTCGGCAAAAAAAACTGTAGGTCCCGCCAACTTGTAGTAAAAACTCAAAAAGCAACACACCACAAGTTGGAAAGAGAAGCTCTGCTAAAAATCTCGTTAGAGGTTATGATGCTAACCTGTTGGTATATCGCCGCCATTCGTTTTTTTTTTTTATAGTCAATATATAAAATAATGTCAACCGAGTAGGACGTGTTTTTTTCGTGCTCCAAGATAATTGCAGTTTACCTCGGTTATATTGAAGATTTACCATTGTTTTTGTTTTTGCGTTGCGAGTTTCGTATTGCGGACTGTTTGTGGTGTTAATTATCTCATTAAAATTAAACTTCAAACTGAAACAAAAATAAATAAAACAAAAATAAATATACGTAACAAAAACAACATTTGAAAATCTGAGAAAATGCAGCAATCAAAAATCACAACGGTGCGAAGAAATCCACCTAGAGGTACAGCTTCTCCCCCTACTACCCCTCTCACACCTTCATCAACAACACTTACGGCGCAATTGGACGCTCTGAGAGAATCCATTGTCAAAGAGCTGCGTGAGTCCATTGTCAAAGAGCTGACTGCTGAATTGGGGAAAACAGAGGAGCGATTAATGCAGAGATTTGGTGAGTTGGCTGCTGAGACGTCAAATTTGAAGTTGCAGATTGCAACAATAGAGAAGAGAGTGGGTGCTGTAGAGAATGCGTGCGCTGATGTTCTCATGCTCCGAAATGAGCTCATTGCAGCACAGGGCCATATCAATGCTCTTGAAGCTAACGCGGTCGCAACTGACTTGATCATCACTGGCGTCCCACAGAGAGCAGGTGAGTGTTTACCAGAGCTGCTCTTGAAAATATGTAGCACAATTGAGCACAAAGCACCACCATTACGCGATGCGTTCCGACTACAGAACAGTGGGATTAAGAACAACAACACACATAACAAGCCAAATAATTCCCCTCCCATTGTTATTAAACTTTTCTCTGCACCTGACCGTAACCAATTGTTGAAGTCTGTTGCTGCTTTTCGCAAAGCTAAAAAGAGATCAATGGCGCTCTCTGACATAGGTTTGCCGGGATATGGGTCAGTGAACATTCACGAAAGTCTGCCAAGGAGACTGCGAGGGGTAATGACACATGCATCTCTGCTTAGGCGTCAAAAAAAGTTAGCGTCAGTATTCTCTTTTCGGGGCAGAGTCTTTGTACGGCTCAAGGTGGATGAAGAGCCTAAATTGGTCAGCAGCATAGCCGAGGTTGACGCTGTTGTTGGAGCTTGAGCGCGTTTATGTTTATTTTTTATATTAAGTATATCGTTTATATGAATATGTTCACGTTAGATACTCTATGCCTTAAATCTTTTTCTTTTTCTCAATGTTCAGAAGGGTGGAGGAGTTGCAATTTACTATAAGTCATACTTAAAACTCAACGTCTTGGCTAAATCACTAGACACTGGTACTGAGTTCATCATTGCTGAAATTTCAGATAATGCGACAAAGGTTTTGGTATCTTGCTTGTATAATCCCCATAGATGTTATTTGCTAGATTCGTTCTTTACTGAGCTATCGCGGTTCTTAATTGACTTTGAGTACTTTGTTATTTGTGGTGACTTCAATGTGAATCTTCTTTGTAATGACTCTTACACTTTTAAATTACTTGACCATGTTGCAGCCGCTGGTCTTACTGTAGTCAATCGTATTATGCCGACAAGATATGCGCATAACTCAACCCCTAGTCTGCTAGACATCATAATTACGTCAAGTTCTCAACACATTCTAAAGTTTGAGCAAATAAGCTTTATATCCGATCATGACCTTATTTTTTGTACTTTTGATGTTACGCTTAACTGCTCGGCTGACACTGTTACTTCTGTTTATCGTGATTTTAAGTCTTTAAATGTAGATGCGTTATTTGTTGATCTATCTAACATCGATTGGACATCTTGTTGGTCTCTTGCTTCGGTGGATGAGAAGCTTGATTTTTTAAATAATTCCCTTCGCGACCTATTCGATGCCCATGTGCCCTTACGCGAAGTTCGAATTACTAAAAATTCCTGTCCTTGGTATAACCATAGGGTTAGGTCCGCTATTAAACTACGCAACAGGCTTTATAATAAGTGGAAAAGGAGCCAATCTGATAATGCTTGGCAGGAGTACAAAATTGCTCGTAATAAGGCCACATACATAACTAGATGGGCAAAGCAGACCTACTGTGACGAGAAGTTAAATCCGTCATTACCGTCCAAGGATCTATGGCGTAATTTGAAAAGTCTTAATATCCATGACAAGCAGATGACTGAGTGTCATATTGACCCTAATACACTCAATGACTACTTTTGCAGTTTGAGTATCAGACAGGGCAGAGCAGTGTCTTTGAATGTAGAAAATAGATTTTCACTGGAGAAGCAATTCCAGTTCAGTGCAGTGGCTGAGAATGATGTTCTTGTGTCTCTTTTAAGCATCAAGTCAAACGCCGTTGGGGACGACGGAATATCCTTGAGGTTTGTGAAAATTGTGCTCCCGCATATCTTAAGTGCCCTCACGCATATAATCAACCACTGCTTTACGACATCATGTTTCCCAATGGAGTGGAAAAAGGCTTTAATTATTCCTGTTGCTAAAATAAATGCAGCCTCAGCTCCTTGTGATTATAGGCCAATAAGTATTATTCCAGCTTTTGCCAAAGTGTGTGAGTCCTTGATGGCAGATCAAATTTCTTCATACCTTCAAGAAAATAAACTGTTGAATCCATTACAATCCGGGTTCCGTCCCAAGCACAGCTGCTCTACAGCTATGCTGAAAATACTGGATGACATAAGAATCAACTTTGACAACGGAGACTTAACTCTTCTTTGTCTCCTGGACTTTTCCAAGGCTTTTGACTTAGTAAGTCATAGTCTTCTTTGTGAAAAGCTTAAATATTATTTCGGATTCTCGGATACCTCAGCTCAGCTTATTACCAGCTATCTTGAGGATAGAACTCAGAAAGTTGTATGTAATGGTTCTGCATCTAGATCCTGTATTGTTTCTTCTGGTGTGCCGCAAGGCTCCGTACTCGGCCCTCTCCTGTTTAGTATTTTCATCAATGATGTATTCTCTAGGTGTCAGTATGTTAATATGCATGCTTATGCGGATGACATCCAACTATATTTATCAAGTCGTGTCGGACTTGTTGAAGATTTGTGTTTTAAGGTAAACAGCGACTTGTCTGCTATCTCGACATGGGCGAGTGAAAACCTTCTTTGCTTGAACGCCAAAAAATCGTATGTGTTACCCATTTGTCATAGAGTCGTTCATGTTGATGATATTCCTAAGTTATACGTGGGTGACAATATCCTTTCATTTACTGAAAAAATTAAAAATCTAGGCTTTATGATTAACTCCAAGTTAAGTTGTGTTGACCACGTAAATAAAGTTATAAGCACTATTTATTATGTTTTACGTAGATTAAGAATCTCTGCCTCGTTTACTCCCCTAGAGACTAGGAAAAAACTAGCTGTGCAGTTGATTGTTCCACACTTTACGTACGCGGAACTCGTATACAGTCACCTTGACTCTGTGTCGCGTCAAAAAATTGAAGTTGCTTTTAACAACGTCACACGTTATGTATTTGCGTTACCAAAGTATGATCACATTTCTTTATGGAAGCGTGAAGTTCTTGGATGCACTATTCTCGAGTACCTTGCGGCACGTAATTGTATATATATCTACAAACTAATTGAATTTGAAACCCCCCAATATCTTTTTGAGAAACTAAAATTCTCCAAGTCCCTCAGGAACCGCAATTTGATAATTCCCCGACATGTATATCTATCTTCTTCGAGGCTATTTTTTATACATGCTGTAAGGCTCTGGAACTCAATTCCTGATTTTCTAAAGGGTGCCTTGAGTAGGACCAACTACAGAGGGATGATTCATGAGTACTTCAGTACAGCGAACTTAACGTGATTGCAACAGAGCTACGTGTTTCTCTATTTCCATTTCTTGTTTCTTTCTTTAATTTCTTTATTTTCTCTCTTCTTACAAAAATTATTGTTACTATAGGTTTACCTTTGTTGATTATTATTATAATTTATTTCATTATAAAATTTAGTGTTAATGTTAAATAATTTGTATTTTAAGTTTGTTGATGTGCTATAAAAGACTCTGTCTTACTGTCACAACCACTTTGTTAAATAAATAAATAAATAAATAAATAAATAAAATAAATATTAGGTCCAAGACCAACATCGACGACTATTTTTCGAGAAACCCCTCGCCTAACAAAACCGAGGAGGAAGACTGTCCGGAGGGAGTGTTTTTGAATTATGTTCAACTGAACAGCAAGGTTCCCTTAAATATTGAAAAAATTAGAACAGAAACAAAAAATGACAAGCTACTCCAACTGGTTTGTGAAATTATACAGTTGGGATGGCCCAGTTTTGTGCGGATAAAGCGATGCGCCCCTTTTTGACAGAAAGCTGGAGTTGTCTGTAGAGGATGGATGCGTTTTCTGGGGACATAGGTTGCTTGTTTCCCAATCGTTGCAAACCTCTCATCTCGGGATTGTTAAAATGAAATCAATGGCTCGAGAATGTTGCTGGTGGTCAACGCAAAGTGCAAACATTGAGAAAGAAACAAAATCATGCGAAGCTTGCCTAATGACACGACCATAACCGGCAAAACAAACGCTTAAGTCGTGGGAGTGAAATTCAATTAGGCACATAACTTCGCCTGTCGGTCATCCGGCTACTAACGGCCAAGCCGAAAATGGTGTGAAATTTATAAAAACGGCCTTAAAGAGGGGGTTGTGTCAAATTAAAGATACCGAGTTCCACGATGTTTTAAATCGATTTCTATTAGATTACCGTAACTCTGAGCACAGTAGTACTGGTTTATCGCCAGCACAGCTGATGTTTGGCAGGAAACTGCGGACTCGGCTAGATATTTTGAACCCTAAACGAGAAACGGATCGAAAATCTGATGACGCTGTAAAGCAAAAGGTAAAAAATCAGCAACATAACTAGATGCGTTATTATAATGGCAAACGGGGAAACAAGTTCAAAAAAGGTGATCAAGTTCGATGCCGGGAAAAGTTAGTTGGACCAAGGCGGAAATTTTAGAAAAACTAGGTCAGCAGACCTTCTGGGTAAAAATTGTAGCTTCTGGAAAAATTTGGAAGCGTCATGCGAATCAATTAAGAAATAGAATCATAAAATAAGCAAATGTTACCGCTAAAAAATAAAGAAATGTAATGAAATGGAAATTGATGAATTGTAGCTTGTAACTAAGTATGTAACACGAATACGAATGAATAAATATGGAAGGGCATATTTAAGTTAAGCGGGAAGTAGTGTAATGTATTGAACATGACTGTAACTCCTAACATAATTAACATCAGTGTAATGCATTAAGATACCAGAGCGTAAACATATAAGGGGTATTCATAATAAATAGCATATAGGTTGACAAAATTATGCAATTGTATTAAAATGCACCGAACCGTGAGCGCCCTTTGTCAACTCTAGTTGCATAAATTGTCATGTTGTTGCATTGCATTCATACGAACAGCTGTTGGAATATGAGTGCTGTCAGACGTTCAATATGTATCGTGATCCGTTTTGATGGATCGGCTTGAATTTAGAATAGCTCCATCTCCTTAATTAAAAAAAAATTACGGGGATCGATAGATATTAAGATGAGTACAAATATATATATTTTTTTGGCGGAAAAAACAACAACAAGAGTTATTAAGGGTCAAAGTTCATTTAAAGCGTTTTTGAAAATCAAAACTTCTCTCCGATTTTCAAAAATGTGTGCATTAGGTAGGCAATTGAATTACCTTATATTTGATTTACCATTGCTCGGCGTGCAAAACCTCGTATATGCAAAATTTAAAGCATTTTTTTATCAAATTTGTGTGGAGAGCTTAGCAGACATGTTTATAAAACCGTGACGTCACTGATTTTTTTAAATGCGAGATCTTATTAATTGGATCATGGATTCCATTTTTGCTAAAAAAATTATTCGGGGTCAAAAGTCGAGAAAAATCCACATTTGTGGGTTTTTTTGGATTTACCTCTAATTTTGACCCGAATAATGCTATTGATGAGGTCTTTTAAAGTTTTCTTTCTGACGGCGAACACAAGCTCTCCCCAAAAATTTGATAAAAAAATGCTTTAAATTTTGCATATTAGCGGTTTTGCACGCCGAGCAATGGAATATCAAATGAGAGCTAATTCAATTAGGTACCTAAAGACCTGTTTACATTGTTCAATTTTGGAATCAATTTTCGTCGCATGTGCACTTGATTCCAAATTGAGTTGACTATCCGTTTACATTAATAAATTTTTTTGAAAACTATTTGACGGTTGTTTACGTCGTTCCAATTAATAAGATCTCGCATTTAAAAAAATCAGTGACGTCACGGTTTTATAAACATGTCTGCTAAGCTCTCCACACAAATTTGATAAAAATATGCTTTAAATTTTGCATATACACGGTTTTGCACGCCGAGCAATGGTACATCAAATGAATGGTAATTTAGTTACCTACCTAATGCACACATTTTTGAAAATCGGTTCATTCGTTTTTGAGAAATTTTGATTTTAAAAAACGCTTTAAATGAACTTTGACCCTTAATAACTCTTGTTGTTGTTGTTTCCGCCAAAAGAAATATATATACATATTTGTACTCATCTTAATAATATCTATCGATCCCCGTCATTTTTTTTTTAATTTGGGAGCCGATCCATTAATACGGATCACAATACATATTGAACGTCTGACAGCACTCATATGTCAACAGCTGTTCCTATGAATGCAATGCAACAAAATGCTATGCAATAGATTTTTGGTGTTGCATTCTGCAAATTGCTTGACATTTGCATCCGCATGTATTTTGTTGTTGGCTTGACATTATTTTGCAATAATAATTTGCTATGCAACGATGCAATGCCCTTGCATCGTGATTCCGAATACCCCTATACATTAGAGTACCCGTGGGATATATGAAAAACACCAACATATCTATTTATTCGCTCCCCGCGCATTTTCGGATAGCTTGAGGAAAAAAAATAAGGTTTGCATTAAAAAAAGGATACCTTTAGTGGGAAAATCCCAGGCCCCCAGGACCTAAAGGGTAAAAATAAGGTAAAAAAAGATACTAATAGAAAGCTAGTTATAACTCTTTATTAAGTTAACCTATGTAAAAAATGCATATAAGCAATATGGTCGAGAATAATTTAGTGAACATTTCTTGGGTAAATACTTTTGACCACCGAAGTGCTTTGTTGCATTTTTGTGCACTTGAATGCAAAATTTTAGTGCAATAAATTTTTTGAAGCGCTTTTTTTAATGTTTTAAAGCCCGTGAATTACATGAGCTTGGTACTCCTGAATAAGGAATTGAATGCACTTTAACCCATGTTAAACACTTTTTGAAAATGTTTACTTTTGTAGGTGAGAAAACGAAAAGAAACAAATTTTTTTAATTAAATTTTAGTATGTTACCGATTAAATGTTACCGAAAATGGGAAATTTTGAGTATTTCATGTATTTCAAAGAATTTCAAAATAAGTTCATGAATATTTTTGGATAAACGCTTTTTACCAGTCATGCGCTTTAATGCACTTTGGTGCAGTTTAATTAAAAATTTGATTGGACAAATTTTTCTGAATTTTTTTTTTTAATTTTCAACCAAGCGAATTATATAAGATTGATATCATCAATTAGAAAATTTAATGCCACTTAACCCATGCTAGCCTTTTGAAAATATGAGAAGCGAAGAATTTTTTTTTTTTATTAGGTGGTACTAAATAGTTGGTAATTGACGAAAAAATAATCCTCACAAAAAATGAGCGCCATTGCTTAACCCTTAGGGGTCGCTATTTTTTTTTAATTTCTCCATACATTTTTTATGGAAAAAAATAATTTTTTTTTTCAAAGTGATTTTTCTCATAATTTTTAAAACGTTTTCCAAAAAAAATTTATATATTCTTAAAGTGGAAACTTTGATCTGTCCAAAACTACCTTGAACGAATTTAACATTGTCGCTACTTTATTCAAATGGACTTAGCATCCTGTGAAAAAAATAGCAAAGTAAAAAATTACAAAAAAATCGTTAAAAAATTATTGGTTGTAAATGACATTGCGGAAAGAGGAGTCTCACTTATGACCCGGTTCAATGCAGTTTTGACACATCAAGAGCAGCAAAAACAATACATTCTCCATGCGATGGAATGTTATTATAAGGCTTTGCCAACAAAACAATACTCAAAAGAAAACTTTTTAGAATATTTAAATAAGAACTTTCCCAAAAGTACTATCGCACCCTCATTGTAAAAATAAGTACCTACTTTTATTTACTTAAATTGTTTCCTTTCACTACATTTCAAGTTATTAATATTTAAATTTGAACTATTATATTTATATTTAATGGAACGTTGAACTGAAAATACCGTTTGTCTCGAAATCCTTTTCACACCATAAATTTGCAATTTTCCCATAAATTACTTACTAATTACTTACAAGCTTCTCAGCAAAAAATTCATTTGCTTTGCAAGTGCCGTTCGGAGCATTGTTTATCCCTCTATAGTTTGGCAACTTCTTTTCTTCTTCTTACGAATTTGAGTGGAAGGCACTGGCTGAGTGACTCCAAATGAAATGGAATGAAGGAATAGTATGAAGCCCAATAAGCCATTTTGTTTGATATCAATCTGAGACTCATTTGAGATGAAACCTTCAACGTCAGTTCTGACTTTTTGACAACTTAATATCAATTAATCAATCAATTAATTTTCGATTTAGTGATAAACTACCAGTAGCAGGTAAACTTTTTTGCTAAATGAGTATTAACTTGAGGTATAATTAAATATAAAAATTATACTATAAATCTCCAGCAGTTTCTACCTTCACAGTTTTTATACATATGACCCCCTCTACCATTCCCTAAAATAAATTTTGTCCAAATCATGGTACATTATTGACCCTCATTATTTACCAAACGTTTGAGAAAATATTTTTCTGTGCTTATGGGGAATATGCTGTGCATGTGTATTAGTGTGTTTTTTGCGAGTTGCGCTACTATATAAGGTATACAATGGTTCGGAGTCGGCAAAGAACTGTAGGTCCCGCCAACTTGTAGGAAAAACTCACAAGCAACACACCACAAGTTGGAAGGAGAAGCTCGGCTAAAAATCTCGTTAGAGGTTATGATAACCAGTTGGTAATTACTTACTATAAATAATATTATGAAAATATACGCAAAAATACAATACAAATACATTAAACTAAAACTTAGAAGTTTTTACAAAATTCAGGAAAATTTCTCGAGTTTTCATCAAATGGAAACTTAATTTTTCCGCTCCGATATTTTCAAAAATGGGATAGCATGGGTTAAGTGGCATTAAATTTTCTAATTGATGATATCAATCTTATATAATTCGCTTGGTTGAAAATTAAAAAAAAAAATTCAGAAAAATTTGTCTAATCAAATTTTTAATTAAACTGCACCAAAGTGCATTAAAGCACATGACTGGTAAAAAGCGTTTATCCAAAAATATTCATGAACTTATTTTGAAATTCTTTGAAATGCATGAAATACTCAAAATTTCCCATTTTCGGTAACATTTAATCGGTAACATACTAAAATTTAATAAAAAAAATTTGTTTCTTTTCGTTTTCTCACCTGCAAAAGTAAACATTTTCAAAAAGTGTTTAACATGGGTTAAAGTGCATTCAATTCCTTATTCAGCAGTACCAAGCTCATGTAATTCACGGGCTTTAAAACATTAAAAAAAGCGCTTCAAAAAATTTATTGCACTAAAATTTTGCATTCAAGTGCACAAAAATGCAACAAAGCACTTCGGTGGTCAAAAGTATTTACCCAAGAAATGTTCACTAATTTATTCTCGACCATATTGCTTATATGCATTTTTTACATAGGATAACTTAATAAAGAGTTATAACTAGCTTTCTATTAGTATCTTTTTTTACCCCATTTTTGACCTTTAGGTCCCGGGGGCCTGGGATTTTCCCACTAGAGGTAACTTTTTTTTATGCAGATCTTATTTTTTTTCCTCAAGCTATCCCAAAATGCGCGGGGAGCAAATAAATTCAAACTTTTGTGTTTAACGGGTACTCTACTATACATATGGTCAATTTTTTCCACTGCCTCGCTACGTTCGTAAACTATTTTTCCTCATATCTCTAAAACTATTGAACTTAAGTGGTTCTTGCTAAGCACCTTTAAGGATGATTAAAATAAGCCTCATAAATTGCATAAGTACTACTACTGCCGATTATCGCTTTTAAAGTAAAGCCTGATTTTCTTGCCCTGCCACGCTACTCAATTTTGGAAGTTTTTTTTTAAGCCAGTTCGCATTTTTTGAAAATCTGCGAATCTGTCTAGCTGATATTATTCGCTTTTCTGTACCACGCAGATAAGATATCAAGCCACCGCTAGAGATCTCCTGTATACCAAAAATTCTATTTCAATATACCTTACGGCAGTATTTCTGAGCACTGCCATGCTACATTAATTCACTGCCATGCTACTTGTGCGAATAGCAAGGACACTTTTTGAGCAGTACGCAGTTTGGATTTATTAAAATAAATGCACTTAAAAGAGAAACAAGAAAGAATTGAAACAATACATTTTCAGATATGTTTGTGCTGATAAGAATATATTACTCCAATAAATTGTTAACAATGTATACATTTATTATAATTAATAATAATAAGGTAACATATATTCACTAGTTATATCCTTGTTTTGAGATACAAAAAGTAACAATTTTTTTCTCACGCATTTGTATTTGGTGGATGCTGGATATTTTAGGTATCGGTTTCGAGTTTGCAAATAGCTCAATAGTTTTCGATTTCGCGTTTATCATATCAATTTGTTTCTCCGTTACCTCTTCAACCAGAATTTTTGATGGAGTCATGAGGACTGCCCGCACAAAGTCAGAAGCATCATTAACAATAATGTCACGTGCCCTTATGTGTTTGCGTACAATTTTTTTTACTGTTGCACCTATCCCATCTACACAGCCCTTTCCATGGGAGGTTGCGAAATAGTTCCAAACAATTTTAATTTGAAATATGTTTTCAAAGTGAACAATTAAAGATGCAATATATTTGTTTTTAAATTGCGAGGATGGTCCGTCACTCCAAATTTTTAAAATTCTGATAGTCCGAGGTAGCTTTTTGAATAACACCCACAAATATGTAAATATCGACTCTTTAGTATGGGATAAATTGTTGGATACGAGCACTTTGGCTTCGAAACATTCATTATAATATAGTCCGCTAGTGAAAACTGTGAGCTGCCGCTGATTCCAGTGTGCGTTTTGTACCTCATCCTGATTTGCGCAAACGAAATTTTCGGCAAAATCAACTTGCATGAGCCCTTCCACGGCATAGTCTACATTGAGAGCTCGTGAAAGATCATGCAAATTGAACGTTTCGGACTGCTCTCGTGTATTGAAGCTGTGTATCAAAAATTTCTTTGACATAGCAGCTATATGCGAAAGAAGATCAGTCATTTTTCCAGTTTGCCGACGTCTTTCAGTTCGATTCATATCACTACATTTTTTCCATTCCATCCATGATACTTTGATACCGAGATACCCAGCACCCACCAAGTCAGTCAACTTCCAGAACACTGGTTACATTGCCCATACCAACAGTCAATTGTAGAACCATCACACAAGAATTGTTGAATAAAACCATTTTTGTAGTCTCGTACTTTGCTTACAAATGTATGTAAAGCGGAGACAGCATCTACGAAATTGGAGTGGTAAGAGCATAAGCACATATTATGCGGCAATTCACCTATTAGCTTAATGTGGTCCGGTCGATGTTGATTAAAAAAAGTAGTTCCACAAGTACCTATGTAGAAGGGTCCAAGAAATATTTGAAACATCTATATTTGTATTAAGAATAGAATGTGTAAGAAGCACAAAACTTACCATTACCCAACTTTTGCTGCTCCTCGTTAAAGAGAGTATATGCTTCTTTGCATGTCACTATCATATGCCTAGTGGGTATCAAGATTTTCTCCCCAGTTTCGCATATATATTCATTGACATCTCGAATCCTGGGTGACACGCGAGAAACATCATCGCGCGCATAAAATTCCCGCACGGCTTTTGTGACCTTTAGTACATCTGGGATAGCCTTTTTTTTGGTGGTGGTGGTGCCAGGATAACAGTTCTTAAATCTATTTGGTCCGCCTCACTCATATTGCAAAAAATTTTGGCCATCACAGCTTTCTTTTTAGTTGGTGATTTTGGAAATGCACGATCTGCTTTACGCACTGCTTTGCCGAGCGTTTGTATAGACCTATAACCGTCGCGTACGACTCCAGTCAAGCTAGAGATGTTCTCCTTTAACTTCGCCGCCTTTTGTGCCCGGCATTTTTGGGTTCTTTCGAGAGTTTCTCGACGTCGTGTCACGATAGCATTAATTTTCTTTTTTAGTGGCATTTTACTTTCCTCGATTTTCTTCCTTTCTCTATATAATTTAGCTTTAGCCGCTCTGTTCTTTTTATACGCCTCGTATTTACCCGTAGCTTTAAGCTTAGCCACATAAAACTTATTTTGCTGGGCCTTACTTATGCGAACCTGTAGATTTATAAAATCTTAAAAAATTATATAAAATAATTATTATAAAATCACTGCCTCGCTACACATGTTTGGCCAGTTTAAGTCCATCTTATCTGCGTTTTTTTAATGTTATTTTTACAAATACCGAAAGTTCCTCAACCATATTAATAAACATTACGAAGGCATTATCAAGAAATCGCTAAATTTCGCAAAAAAGAAAAAAAAAACGGTTTTTTCACTGCCTCGCTACATAAAAGTTGCAGCCTAAATCCATGCATACAAACATGCATACCGAGGACATATCGATTATTTGGTAGTTGGTATTAGATAAATTAGACTATTTTCTTTATATTAAACTTTTTCACGAACGAAAAAATATTAAAAAAAAAAAAGTATTTACCTTTTTCTCCGGTGCTGAATTTTTTTCCATCTTCCCACTTCAAAGTTAATTTTTCAAAAGGGCGATATATCAAACTTAGACACTTTTAATTCACTGACACATAATGTTACTTTATATTTTATGAAATAATTTTTTATAACAAGTAGTACTTTACACAGCATTCGTCAACAAAAAAAAAAAATTTGGTTTACTTTATCACGATTTTGGCCATATATTGTAACCTATTAACTATGCTAGATCTTATACGTTACTAGTACATACATAACTCTACGGAGTACTCGCACTCTCATTAACCACCGATTCAATTGGAGATTTGCTCATTTACTTTAAGCTTAGTTATAAGTTTTAGTCTGTAATCAACTTTAAATGAATAAAGAACATCATAATTACATTAAATAAAAATTGATAATCCTGTCCCATCAATGAATATGGGTGTTTCATCAATATATTTTTGATAAATCACTATTGAAGTGGTGTCCATATTAACTATTTATAAATTCTAAATACTTGGTTTAAAAAACAAAATTGCATACAACTTGACATCTGGTATCAGTGGGACTCGAACACTGCTCCTCTGTTACGTTAGCCCAGTTTTATACCATTCTGCTACGGCATATTATACAATTTTTAGAAAAATTTCCCATCATAAGAAATAAAAAAAAATTTGAATCCAAAAAAACCTTACAACAAGTTGTAATATTGTAGGGATATCCATAGTAAAAATTGTTGAACTATTATGGTTATGCGTTCCATATATATTAATACGCTGTTTCTACCATTATTATTATGCAGAAAATATAGATATGGATATAGCAACAATAGAAATTCATATTACGACCATAGATATTGAAATGCCGTTCAAATATATTAGTATTCTATCCATAAATATAAAAAACAGTAGGTACATCATATCGAAATGGTGGACATTACAACAACCACATGAAAACTTGCAACTTTCATTGCAAATATCTCTTCAGAGAAGCAAAATATTAAAAAAGCGCTTCCGGATTCGTGATCCTGAGGCCAAGCCCCGTCTTTTGAGCCCCCTCCCATAACTTTAGCTAATTTATTAGCAGTTGACAGCTAAACTAGACAATTACCATAAAATTGCGTACAAATCTGAGCGATGCCAGAGAATCGCAGTTTTGCGCAGAAAATAATTTTTGACTTAAAGAATACTATACGACGTACAGTGTACGCCATTAAAACGAATGCCTCATCATAAGCTTGGTTACATTTTGACAAGTAACACACATAACAATCGAAAGCTAAACTTATAATCTATTATATTAATAGGCTAACAATTTTTTCATATAAATAATTGCCAAGCTTAAACCCATACTAAATATGCATAAATTTTTATAAAATGCATATGGATTTGTTGGTATTCCTCTAAAGAAGTGCATAAGCATTTAAATTTTAACCAATACTGCTTCATTAATCCGTAATAAGCGAATGGAAATTTCTCATGCCACTTGAATTGGTTATCTGACAATCAATTTGTACATAAAGCGATAGCCCAGTGTAAGCGTCGGGGGTAGTGGTCGAGCGGTAGATGGTTCAAGTACAGCTATCGGGCAAATTTTTTTTTAGTTTTTGTCATTGAACATTGCTTTTATTTTTTCAATATATAAATATTTCTTATCTTGACTTTTTTAAATTTTTTATGTTTGTGATCTCTATTTTCGAGAAAAAAAATTGCTGCGAATATTTTTAGTTGACGGAAAGCCATATGAAATAATAATTTTAGGTCATAAATATGCATACATATCACCCATTATAGAAATGCGATAACCGCTTATTCAATTTGGGTTTTTTTGTCTAATTTTTGATGATATAAGATCGAAGTTGCGAAATTTTTTCAAACACAGTAGTCTATTTATGGGACTTCGGTAGAATAGATTTAAAATAAAAAAATCGACAACACATTTAATATGTACTTAAATTTTGAACTAAACCAAGTGGTTAGCGGTCGTCTTAAATTTTAATAGAAAAATCAATATATATTTTTTCTTTAAATCAAATAAAAAATCCATATAAAGTGTCTTAAATATTGCCAAGTTATGATCAAGGAAAACAGATGGAAACCCCCTCAAGCAGTTTTTGCAAAAGGCTAGATTTTGCCCTAACCAGAATTTGTAATTTACCAACACTAAAAAGATTAAAAAACACGCCATGTATAATAAATTTCTATAAATAGAACTCATATTTCTGCAAAATGAACCTTTCAATCTTTCACTCAGCAAGCTACTACTTTTATTCGAGAATCTATTTTTATTCTCTCGTTCATTGCCCATACAGCTTGAATTGGTGATTTGACAATGAATTCGTAGATAAAGCAGGAGAGCAGTGGTTAGCGCATCGGATAGCGTGCGAACTGTTGTTGGTTCGAGAAAAGCTCCGGGCTACAATTTTTTTTTCATTGAAAATAGTTTTTCTTTTTTAAAACATCTTTAGGTATATTAGTATTTCTAATCTTGATTTTTTATAAGCTCATTAAATTTTCATAAGACATATTTTTATATTTGTGATACTTTTTTCGGCAAAAAAAAAATTACTGCGAATATTTTTAGTTAAGGGACAGCCACATGAAATAATAATTTTAGGTCATAAATATACATACATACCGCCCATATGCAATTTGGGTTTTTTTGGTAAGTTTTTCCAAAAATTTAATTTTTTTTAAACATGCCCTCATATTCATAAAAAATAAAATTGGTTTATAAAGCTTTTTAAAATGACATTTTCATACAAATTTTGAATAATAAGAGCGTAATACAACTTTTATATTTTTTATGAATAAGGGGGATAGTGTTCTGTTTATCGGACTTCGGTAGATTATTTCTATAAATTTTGGAATATAAAAATCGATAATTTTTTCATAGGTCCTTAAATTTTGTACTAAACGAAGTTGTTAGAGGTCGTCTAAAATATAACTAAAGACAACAACTTATTTCTATTCATTCAGATTGACAACCCGAATACCAAACAAGTCTAGACAAAATTTAGCACTTTTGAATAAAATTTAAAAAAATAAAATCAATATAAAATGTCGTTTTAAATATTTTTAAGTTATAGTTAATGAAAAAAGCTAACAAACCCTCAAACTGTTTTGCAAAAGGCTACATTTTGCCCGGTTTCACCACTTTTGAATTATTTTGGGTTTCACACCAAGTCCTAAAATTCGCAAATCTTTCATATAAGTTAGCATTGAAATTAAAGAAAATGTTCTATATGGAAGTATAAATATATGCATAAATGGACACTGAGAAGGGTTTACCTTCAAGCTGGGTAGTGGCCTAAGGTGTTGTGAGTTCAGCTTTCACAATTCCGGGAAGAAAAGTCCATGAAGAGATGTAATTCCAGTATCATCGAAACATATGTCGGCTTGTCTGGTTCCTGCAGCGCGAGGGTAAATTTTTCTCAAAAAACACATTTTCATACAATCCCGAAAATTGCTTCACAATACCGTCGGTTTTTACAGCAATAGACTACAAGTCAAAAAGCAACAAGAGTTTAAATCAATATACGTACAATTTTTTTCAAAAATCAAATCAAAAATCGATTCAAAAATTCAAATCGAAAAGACATTTCATTCTTTTTAAATATTTTTAAGCAGAGCTGTTAATTTTGATTAGTAATTAGTAATTGATTGATTAGAAATTTTTTTTAATTACTAATGATTATTTTAATTGCTTTCAAGAAAAAGCAATTACTAATTGATTACGATTAGAAAAAATAAAAAAAAAATTAAAAAATCAAGAAAAAATCAAAAAAATCAAAAAACAAAAAAAGCCGTTTTTGATTACTTTTGATTTTTTTTGATTTTTTCTTGATTTTTTTTAATTTTTTGGATTTTTTTTGATTTTTTTTGATTTTTTTTTGATTATTTTAAGTTTTGTTGTTAAAAGTATAAACATCTGTGTATCTTTGTATGCAAATATATACACCTACTTACACTTTGGGGCTCATGGATTTCTAGAATGAACCTTGATCGCTAAGTATATGTACATATGAGAAAAAATGCCAGGTTTGATGGTTATATGCGTAGTAGTGGTGAAAATTTGTCCCTTTTATATCTAAACGGGTAGTGTCGTGCATTTCTCGTTTAAAACCCTATGCTGCCGTCCTATTAAAGAATGTGGGTATCTACATTCTAGCTCAAACCGAAATATTCAACAAAACGTGTTTATATCTGGGCTTTTTGAGATATTTTATTTTTGCAATCAAAATTGACCGAATTAGACTATTTTTGATGTGATCTTTCCATTTATGCAAAAAAAAACACATTGATTTCGGCTTCTGTATATGCGAAACTGTAGATACTGCACTCTATTCAAAGCAAAATTTGTTAGAAAACCTTTTCAATAGCAGTATATACGCAGATACTGCTTTTTAGTAGGAAAGGCACACTCAAAATCAATAGTTTCCTACTGATGAACTAGGGTATCTACAGATTTATAATTATAATAAGTAATTATTAAGCACAGTATGCAGATACGTTACTCTCGAACACCAAAAAATTGATTCGAGCCTACTAAAGAACCTGAGACTCCTATTTAAAAAAGCAGTATCTACAAATAATATTGCAGATACGTCGCTTTTGAGTAGGAAACCGGCTTTTATTTCAACCTGTTTCCTACTAAAAGTGTAGATACTGCGGCATTTTTGTACATACCCACATTTTTTATTAGGATTTCTGGAAAATTTATGTAGATACTGCAAATGAAGGAATTTAAATCAGCAATAACTTCATATTCTCTTGCAATGTGCAACATTTTTTTGCATGAATAAATTTGGATTTTCAATACGCGTCCACATATATAACTAACTAATTTTCGAAAAAATATGTAGATACCCACATTCTTAAATAGGACGGCAGTATGTGTACGGTCGGATGGTTCTATTCGAACACTTATAAGTATGCTACACAAAGTAAAACGTGGGCATACCAACTACATATGTATGCCCAAAAGAGACTAGTAATGATCAATTGATCAAAAATTAAGTGGTTATTATCCATAGAGAGAGGTCCGGGATTAATAACTTTCGGCCAAAATGGACGACGTAGTCATTTTGTTGGAGTAGAGAATAGTAGAAGTAGAATCGTTTTCTTTTTATTCATTTTTGTTTAAGTAATGCTATTTAGTAATATTTGTGAATAATATAATAACACAAATAGTCAACAATAACGGTATTCAGTTTAAAAATAATTCATGTAGGTGGACATGAGTGCGTATCGACACGCAAATTTTCGCCGTTCAGCAGATACAGCACGCCAATACTTAGGAGTTAAAATTTGATTTTAACAATGTAAGTGCTTCAAAAGAAATGTCAGATAATGACCCACGCTTTGGAGCATTAATAATTTCAGCAAAAGAAAACAGCCTTTCAACCGGACCGGACGATATTAATGGTGTGTTGAAAAATAGTGCAGCCTCTTTTAGAACACCTCTTGTTTGCCATATGTCAGCTCCAGTTGCTGAAGCACCCATATAACTATATAATTGTGTTTGCACAACATATTTCAACGCCTCCGTCGTTGTTGTTGGGATTACACCGTTACTTCTTGCTTCACCTATACATTTGTATGTTTGTACAAGTGAATATTTATGTATGAACATATTTTTCTACAACAGTACTGGAAAAAAATCCAAAAAAATCAAAAAATCAAAAGTAATCATTACTTTTGATTATTTTTGATTACTTTTGAATTTTTAATTTTTTTTTGGTTTTTTTTAATTTTTTTGATTTTTTTTGATTTTTTTTTAATCAATTGAAAAAATAATCATTAAAAAGTGAAAGTAATTGGTAATCAATCATTAGGTGGCTTCTCAAAAAATAATCAATGAAATGCTAATCATTACCGATTACTAATCAATTATTAACAGGTCTGTTTTTAAGTTATGGTTAAGGAAAAATGATATGAAAACCTTTTTCAGTTTTTGCAAAAGGCTAGATTTTGGCCGATTTTACCACTTTGAATACATTTTTTTTTTAAATCAATATACCTACATTTTTTTTTTTAAATCAAATCAAAAATCAATTTCAAATGTCTTCTAAATACTGCTAAGTTATGGATAAAGAAAAAAGCTAGAAAAACCTTTAACTGTTTTTGCAAAGCCTAGATTTGCCCTAACCAGCATTTGTAATTTACCAACACTAAAAAGATGAAAAGAAGCCATGTATAATAAATTTCTATAAATAGAACTCATATTTCTACAAAATGAATTTTATTTTTTCACTCAATAAGCTCCTCCTATTATTAGAGAATTTACTTTCACTCCCTCGCTCATTGAGTACTTGGGTCCATTATCTATTATATTAATAGGCTAACAAATTTTACATATAAACCATTGCCAAGCTTAAACCCATACTAAATATGCATAAATATTTATGAAATGCATATTTATTTGTTGGCATACCTCTAAGGCAGTGCACAATTATCTAATATATAACCAATACTGCTTCATTTATCTGTAATAAGCGAATGAAAATTTTTCATGCAACTTAAATTGGTTATCTGACAATCAATTTGTAAATAAAGCGATAGCCCAGTGGGAAGCGTTAGTGGGTAGTGGTCGAGCGGTTGATGGTTCGAGTACAGTTAGTTACACAGCTATAGGCCAAAATTTTTTTTCTTTTTTGTCATTGAAAATTGTTTATATTTTTTATATATTTTTATATTTCTAATCTTGACTTTTTAATATTTTTATAAACAATATTTTTATGTTTGTGATCTCTATTTTCGAGAAGAAAAAAATTTGGTGCGAATATTTTTAGTTTACGGAAAGCCATGTGAAATAATAATTTTATATCATAAATATACATACATACCACCCATTATAGAAATGCTATAACCGCTTATACAATTTCTTTTTGTTTTTTTTTTTTTTTTGGTAATTATTTCAAAAAATTACCATTAATATAAGTCCGACTGCTCAAATTTTTGAAGATGAAAGCTGCAATTTGCGAATTTTTTTTCAAATTCTATCGATTGAGATAGAGTTGCTGACAAATTCCTTATTTAAAGTATAAAAATCGACAAAATATTTTATGGATACTACATTATTTTGAACTAAACCAAGTGATAATTTTACTGAAGACAACAAATAATTTCTTTTCAAATGTATATATGTATTAACTTTTAAAAGGGCAGATTTGCAACCCGAGCCCCAAACAAGTCTAGACCAAATTGAATAGAATTTTTTTAAAAATCAATATACATTTTTTTTTCTTTAAATCAAAAGAAAAATCCATATAAAGTGTCTTTTAAATATTGCTAAGTTATGGTTAAAGAAAAAAGCTAGAAAACCCTCACACTTTTTTTGACCTAACCAGAATTTGTAATTTACCCCCACTAAAAAGTTTTAAAACCACGCCATGTATAATACATTTTTTTTAAATACAACCCATACTTCTCTATTTTCGTTCTCTCGCTCATTAATACTCTTTAATATTACACGAACTCATATTTCCAAATTTCCACCCCTTCAAAATAAACGTCAAGCCAATTTCATACTCATATCTATTTATATACACATATACATATATGCGTAAACACTCCAATTCTCTCGCTCATTGAGTTCAAACAGTAGATTCGGCGTTGAACTCATATGTATATTGAAATGTTACACTCCAAATAGATGGCGTCGGCGCGAATAGCCAATTTGTTTCCGCATGAGAGTTGCCCCAATATGTGTTGTTATGTACCAAAGGATTAAAAAAAAGTGACAATTTGTTTTTCTCATATCTCGCACGCTTTATTATAAACGAAAATAGTTTAAAAATAAAATTTTTAGGAAAGAAGCAATCAATGTTTTAACTTTCTGTATTGAAATTCATCAAGAAAAAAAAAAAAAAAGAATGAGATTGAAATAGATACACCCATTGCCGTCAATTCTATATAATATGAAAATTTGCTTTTTTAAAAAAATAAAAATCAAACATCTTTTTCGTAGAATTCTATAATAAAAATGAGATAACTATCGTCGCCTTATATTCCAAAGTTTAAATAAACAAATGAAAAACTAAAAATGTTATATTGTTGTGCCATAAAATCATGAAAAAATTAAATTTTCAATTACATATACATATAATAAAATGTAATTTAACTATACAATTTTTTGGGAAAACGTTATCAAAATTATATTTATCCATAAAGCTCTAATATGTATGTATATATGTATATCTAAATAGAGATTCAAAAGCCCAATAAAGCTTCACTTAATTGTAGAATTCCATATTAAAAAAATTTATTCAAGGAATTGATTATGGACAAGACACCAAGGGCATGAGAAGTTGCAGGCTGAATTGGATATCTTGAAACCGCTAGAACTGCTCGGAAAAATTCCGATGTAATAGATTTGTTTAAAATGAAATTCTACAAAGTTTTATGTTCTCATAACACCATTATTAAAATGTGAAATAGGGCAACCATGGTCAAACTTTTAATTTGAAAAAAATATGTCGCAATCAAAGTTGGCTTGCGTACCACCAAACAAAAAAAATGTTTCAAAAAAATATAAAATAATAATTCAATATGGCTACTGTTGTTGGAGTACCACGCTTATTTTGAGAAATTTGTATATGTGTGTAAAATACCAGCAATGGAAATATTTTGATTCTCTCGCTCTTTGAGAGTTAGAGTAATAGCGTCAAACTCATATTTCGAAGTTGGCTGAACTTCAAAGGAAACCACTCTTTATCTTCATTCTCTCCCTCATTAAACACGTCCTATTATGAGAGAGAAATTATTTTCATTCCCTCGCTCCTTGAGTACTTTGGTCCATTATCTATTATATTAATAGGGTAACAAATTTTACATATAAACCATTGCCAAGCTTAAACCCATACTAAATATGCATAAATATTTATGAAATGCATATTTATTTTTGGCATACCTCTAAGGCAGTGCACAATTATCTAATATATAACCAATACTGCTTCATTTATCTGTAATAAGCGAATGAAAATTTTTCATGCAACTTAAATTGGTTATCTGACAATCAATTTGTAAATAAAGCGATAGCCCAGTGGGAAGCGTTAGTGGGTAGTGGTCGAGCGGTTGATGGTTCGAGTACAGTTAGTTACACAACTATAGGCCAAAATGTTTTTTCTTTTTTGTCATTGAAAATTGTTTATATTTTTTATATATTTTTATATTTCTAATCTTGACTTTTTAATATTTTTATAAACAATATTTTTATGTTTGTGATCTCTATTTTCGAGAAGAAAAAAATTTGGTGCGAATATTTTTAGTTTACGGAAAGCCATGTGAAATAATAATTTTATATCATAAATATACATACATACCACCCATTATAGAAATGCTATAACCGCTTATACAATTTCTTTTTTTTTTTTTTTTATAACCGCTTATACAATTTCTTTTTTTTTTTTTTTTTTTTTGGTAATTATTTCAAAAAATTACCATTAATATAAGTCCGACTGCTCAAATTTTTGAAGATGAAAGCTGCAATTTGCGAATTTTTTTTCAAATTCTATCGATTGAGATAGAGTTGCTGACAAATTCCTTATTTAAAGTATAAAAATCGACAAAATATTTTATGGATACTACATTATTTTGAACTAAACCAAGTCATAATTTTACTGAAGACAACAAATAATTTCTTTTCAAATGTATATATGTATTAACTTTTAAAAGGGCAGATTTACAACCCGAGCCCCAAACAAGTCTAGACCAAATTGAATAGAATTTTTTTAAAAAACAATATACATTTTTTTTCTTTAAATCAAAAGAAAAATCCATATAAAGTGTCTTTTAAATATTGCTAAGTTATGGTTAAAGAAAAAAGCTAGAAAACCCTCACACTTTTTTTGACCTAACCAGAATTTGTAATTTACCCCCACTAAAAAGTTTTAAAACCACGCCATGTATAATACATTTTTTTTAAATACAACCCATACTTCTCTATTTTCGTTCTCTCGCTCATTAATACTCTTTAATAATACACGAACTCATATTTCCAAATTTCCACCCCTTCAAAATAAACGTCAAACCAATTTCATACTCATATCTATTTATATACACATATACATATATGCGTAAACACTCCAATTCTCTCGCTCATTGAGTTCAAACAGTAGATTCGGCGTTGAACTCATATGTATATTGAAATGTTACACTCCAAATAGATGGCGTCGGCGCGAATAGCCAATTTGTTTCCGCATGAGAGTTGCCCCAATATGTGTTGTTATGTACCAAAGGATTAAAAAAAAGTAACAATTTGTTTTTCTCATATCTCGCACGCTTTATTATAAACGAAAATAGTTTAAAAATAAAATTTTTAGGAAAGAAGCAATCAATGTTTTAACTTTCTGTATTGAAATTCATCAAGAAAAAAAAAAAAAAGAATGAGATTGAAATAGATACACCCATTGCCGTCAATTCTATATAATATGAAAATTTGCTTTTTTAAAAAAATAAAAATCAAACATCTTTTTCGTAGAATTCTATAATAAAAATGAGATAACTATCGTCGCCTTATATTCCAAAGTTTAAATAAACAAATGAAAAACTAAAAATGTTATATTGTTGTGCCATAAAATCATGAAAAAATTAAATTTTCAATTACATATACTTATAATAAAATGTAATTTAACTATACAATTTTTTGGGAAAACGTTATCAAAATTATATTTATCCATAAAGCTCTAATATGTATGTATATATGTATATCTAAATAGAGATTCAAAAGCCCAATAAAGCTTCACTTAATTGTAGAATTCCATATTAAAAAAATTTATTCAAGGAATTGATTATGGACAAGACACCAAGGGCATGAGAAGTTGCAGGCTGAATTGGATATCTTGAAACCGCTAGAACTGCTCGGAAAAATTCCGATGTAATAGATTTGTTTAAAATGAAATTCTACAAAGTTTTATGTTCTCATAACACCATTATTAAAATGTGAAATAGGGCAACCATGGTCAAACTTTTAATTTGAAAAAAATATGTCGCAATCAAAGTTGGCTTGCGTACCACCAAACAAAAAAAATGTTTCAAAAAAATATAAAATAATAATTCAATATGGCTACTGTTGTTGGAGTACCACGCTTATTTTGAGAAATTTGTATATGTGTGTAAAATACCAGCAATGGAAATATTTTGATTCTCTCGCTCTTTGAGAGTTAGAGTAATAGCGTCAAACTCATATTTCGAAGTTGGCTGAACTTCAAAGGAAACCACTCTTTATCTTCATTCTCTCCCTCATTAAACACGTCCTATTATGAGAGAGAAATTATTTTCATTCCCTCGCTCCTTGAGTACTTTGGTCCATTATCTATTATATTAATAGGGTAACAAATTTTACATATAAACCATTGCCAAGCTTAAACCCATACTAAATATGCATAAATATTTATGAAATGCATATTTATTTTTGGCATACCTCTAAGGCAGTGCACAATTATCTAATATATAACCAATACTGCTTCATTTATCTGTAATAAGCGAATGAAAATTTTTCATGCAACTTAAATTGGTTATCTGACAATCAATTTGTAAATAAAGCGATAGCCCAGTGGGAAGCGTTAGTGGGTAGTGGTCGAGCGGTTGATGGTTCGAGTACAGTTAGTTACACAACTATAGGCCAAAATGTTTTTTCTTTTTTGTCATTGAAAATTGTTTATATTTTTTATATATTTTTATATTTCTAATCTTGACTTTTTAATATTTTTATAAACAATATTTTTATGTTTGTGATCTCTATTTTCGAGAAGAAAAAAATTTGGTGCGAATATTTTTAGTTTACGGAAAGCCATGTGAAATAATAATTTTATATCATAAAAATACATACATACCACCCATTATAGAAATGCTATAACCGCTTATACAATTTTTTTTTTTTTTTTGGTAAATATTTCAACTGCTCTAATTTTTGAAGATGAAAGCTGCAATTTGCGAATTTTTTTTCAAATTCTATCGATTGAGATAGAGTTGCTGATAAATTCCTTATTTAAAGTATAAAAATCGACAAAATATTTTATGGATACTACGTTATTTTGAACTAAACCAAGTGATAAGCGGAAATCTTAAATTTTACTGAAGACAACAAATAATTTCTTTTCAAATGTATATATGTATTAACTTTTAAAAGGGCAGATTTGCAACCCGAGCCCCAAACAAGGCTAGACCAAATTGAATAGAATTTTTTTAAAAATCAATATACATTTTTTTTTCTTTAAATCAAAAGAAAAATCCATATAAAGTGTCTTTTAAATATTGCTAAGTTATGGTTAAAGAAAAAAGCTAGAAAATCCTCACACTTTTTTTGACCTAACCAGAATTTGTAATTTACCCCCACTAAAAAGTTTTAAAACCACGCCATGTATAATACATTTTTTTTAAATACAACCCATACTTCTCTATTTTCGTTCTCTCGCTCATTAATACTCTTTAATATTACACGAACTCATATTTCCAAATTTCCACCCCTTCAAAATAAACGTCAAACCAATTTCATACTCATATCTATTTATATACACATATACATATATGCGTAAACACTCCAATTCTCTCGCTCATTGAGTTCAAACAGTAGATTCGGCGTTGAACTCATATGTATATTGAAATGTTACACTCCAAATAGATGGCGTCGGCGCGAATAGCCAATTTGTTTCCGCATGAGAGTTGCCCCAATATGTGTTGTTATGTACCAAAGGATTAAAAAAAAGTAAAAATTTGTTTTTCTCATATCTCCCACGCTTTATTATAAACGAAAATAGTTTAAAAATAAAATTTTTAGGAAAGAAGCAATCAAAGTTTTAACTTTCTGTATTGAAATTCATCAAGAAAAAAAAAAAAGAATGAGATTGAAATAGATACACCCATTGCCGTCAATTCTATATAATATGAAAATTTGCTTTTTTAAAAAAATAAAAATCAAACATCTTTTTCGTAGAATTCTATAATAAAAATGAGATAACTATCGTCGCCTTATATTCCAAAGTTTAAATAAACAAATGAAAAACTAAAAATGTTATATTGTTGTGCCATAAAATCATGAAAAAATTAAATTTTCAATTACATATACTTATAATAAAATGTAATTTAACTATACAATTTTTTGGGAAAACGTTATCAAAATTATATTTATCCATAAAGCTCTAATATGTATGTATATATGTATATCTAAATAGAGATTCAAAAGCCCAATAAAGCTTCACTTAATTGTAGAATTCCATATTAAAAAAATTTATTCAAGGAATTGATTATGGACAAGACACCAAGGGCATGAGAAGTTGCAGGCTGAATTGGATATCTTGAAACCGCTAGAACTGCTCGGAAAAATTCCGATGTAATAGATTTGTTTAAAATGAAATTCTACAAAGTTTTATGTTCTCATAACACCATTATTAAAATGTGAAATAGGGCAACCATGGTCAAACTTTTAATTTGAAAAAAATATGTCGCAATCAAAGTTGGCTTGCGTACCACCAAACAAAAAAAATGTTTCAAAAAAATATAAAATAATAATTCAATATGGCTACTGTTGTTGGAGTACCACGCTTATTTTGAGAAATTTGTATATGTGTGTAAAATACCAGCAATGGAAATATTTTGATTCTCTCGCTCTTTGAGAGTTAGAGTAATAGCGTCAAACTCATATTTCGAAGTTGGCTGAACTTCAAAGGAAACCACTCTTTATCTTCATTCTCTCCCTCATTAAACACGTCCTATTATGAGAGAGAAATTATTTTCATTCCCTCGCTCATTGAGTACTTTGGTCCATTATTTATATTAATAGTCTAACTTTGTTGTTGGTATATTGTTAATTCTTAAACTGCTTTGTGCATAAGGTAATGGCGCGGCGGTGAGCGTATAGAATACGGTGTGCACAGTTGCAAGACCCGGTTGCGGAATATTCCTTTTTTTTCTTAAATTATGTTTTTTTTTTATATTAAAAAACCTTTAATCTTAACTATTACAATATACTTAATTTTCAACCTAATATTTTTTTGTTCTTCCCCTGCTCAAAACGATCGCATAAATTAGTGGCTATTTGTTAAGCACAATGTCATCATCCGATTATTCAAGTGCAACATAAAATCTCGAATATTTGCATGGCATTTGCCATAAATAATTTTGGAAAGGGCTGCTGTAATTTAATATTTTTATCATATAATAACAGCCGCTATTTTTTAAATTCTTTGATGGCCTCATTTTGCCTATAGATGAGTTTTTAATGTATACATTTAAGTTGGTCGAGGTTCGGCCACGGGTCCTAAAGGCAGCTATTGACAAAAAGTTGATCAGATGTTTGAATAAGTTCAACTATTTTAAATTGGTCGAATTTCGACCACGGGATATACTAGTTTATATTAATAGTCTAACTTTGTTGTTGGTATATTGTTAATTTTTAAAATTCTGATTCTAATTGCAGAATTTGATAACTGCTTTGTGCATAAGGTAATGGCGCGGCGGTGAGCGTATGGAATATGGTATGCAAAGGTGCAAGACCCGGTTGCGGAACCTAATATTTTTTTGTTCTTCACCTGCTCAAAACGATCGCATAAATTAGTGGTTATTTGTTAAGCACAATCTCATCATCCGATTATTCAAGTACAACATAAAATGTCGTAAACCGAATATTTGCATGGCATTTGCCATAAATAATTTTGGAAATGGCTGCTATAATTTAATATTTTTATTGTATAATAACAGCTACTATTTTTTAAATTCTTTGATGGCCTCATTTTGCGTATAGATAAGTTTTTAATGTATACATTTAAGTTGGTCGAGGTTCGGCCACGGGCCTAAAGGCAGCTATTGACAAAAAGTTGATCAGATGTTTGAATAAGTTCAACTATTTTAAATTGGTCGAATTTCGACCACGGGATATACTAGTTAAAATAATTTTTCTACACCTTTTCCACTTGTACTTCACAAACCGTAGAATGTACCTCAAAAGAGTAAATTAAAAGGTTAAGGCCGGATTTCTCGACTGCCGGTTATCGTCACAGTTCACTGTCAATTCACTGTCAGTTTAACAGCCAGTTCATTTGCTCTTTATTTAACAGGAGGATGAACTTCCCGACAAAATTTAAAGTGAGCATTAAGTTGACGGCTAGTTAAGAAATCCGCCCTAAATGCTTTCAAGAATAGCCAATGGTAATTCAAAACCCGTAAAATGAATTTCGGAATGGTCAATTGTACTTTAGAAACTGTAAAATGTACTTCAGAATAATAAACTGTACTTCAAAAACCATAAATTGTACTTCATAAACTGTAATTTGTTCTCGAGAGACCGTAAATTAGACTTCAAAAGCTTTAAAATGTACGCTAGAATAATCAGTTCTACTTCAGAAACAACAAATTGTAATTTAGAAGAGGTTTCTGAACTACATTTGATTATTCTGGAATACATTTTACGGTTTCTCAAGTACAATTGACTTTTTCGTAGCACATTTTACGATTATTAAGTACAATTTACGGGTTCTGTCGGAAATTTCGAATTTTCATATAAAATAACTCGAAAGTCCGAAATTGGTTTTGCGTGAAATTTTTTATTTGTGATGTTATAGTGATGGATTATAGTGATCGGTTTATTTTTATGAAATGTTATTGGTTTCGCAGACATTTGCGTGAAGACTCCTAACGTTGTGCGTTGATACGTGGTTGTTAAAATAATTTTTTTCACCTCATAAACTTTGCAACACAACACCCTGAAATCCCTGAAAATAGTTGACTGCAACCCCGAGTACTCTTCGCAGGTAAATATAGCGACGTTGTTGTTGGTCAGTGCAACTACTGATTATACTGTGGCTCAAACCAAATGAGCAGTTAGTAACATATACCACTGAAAAAAGAAATTGAGAAAGTAATCAGACGGCAGAAAAAACATTATATTTTGGTCCATATTTTGCAGGGCAGCTCTGACGTAGACAAAGTACAATAATAGATTAAAATGTGTGGTGAACTATATTTACTGTTTTGAGTAACAAAAGATTTGTATTTAATTACAACTATAATATTCTTAAAAGCATAATTTACATATGTACATCTTACTAATATTATAAATGTGAATGTAGCGATGGATGTCCAGACCATTATTTAATAATATAAGGTTAAGCAGTCCGAGACGTTTTTGACACTTCTCGGCTTCATGCTTCCTTCTCTGATTGATAGTGCTACTTCTTTTCAAAATCGTATGAAAATGGTAGTTAAAACCAATATTCTTGATACGAACAAAATTACAGCAGCACTGAAAGCTTTTGAAGTTTGTTTTATTTTTATTTTGAAAAATTAATTGTATATTTGGTAAGATTTTTATGAAAATTTATTATTTTAACTAAATAATAGCAATTTTTCCTGTTCTGCAGCCTTTACAGCATGCAAATATGTTACCTCATCGTTTGAAGCTGAATTCAAATCAAGGAAAAAGCTTGTGTGCATTCTTACAAGAAGCTCACCTTTCACCAAAATGCAGATTCTGACCTTGCCCTCCTGGCTAACTCGAATGAGCTTGAAGCCAATAGTCTCCAATCCGCAGATCCTCAAGCTGATGACCCAGGGTTCTTGGATGGGGACCACATCCATGTCGCATTTAGAAAGCCGAGAATACTTTAGATTTGTGCAGATTTATCTGAAGCACCACCAACATGAGAGCGTTCAGACTTCCCTGACGTACGACGAGTTGGCGTAACGGGAGCCCTGCTGACTGAAGCATCAGAGATAATGCGCTCAGGATTGGTTGCTCCCTGTCCAGCAAGCTGTCTTCCATCTCTGAGCTGTTCACGTCACTTTGCGAAAGTGATTGTCCTTGTGCTTTATTTATGGTTACAGCAAATGCAAGACGCAACGGGAATTGAAGCCGCTTGAATTCGAATGGTAAATCATTGGAAATCATCGGTATGCGTGGAATCAGCACGTCTTCCCCTTTGAATTTACCGCTGATGATTGTTGCCTCTATTAAGTTCGGTGTTAACTTTTTATTACTACCCTGGTTCCGTTGCACAGTTTTTGCGCGTTCAAGTTGCGAAGAAGTATCACTGGCGATCCAACTTTTAACGTCAATATGTGAGGAGGCATTCGAAAATGATGATTCGCATTCGAAAATGATGATTTACCCCCCGATTTCTGGTTCACTTCCCAGAAGAAAAATTATTCTATGTATCAAACCAAGCAGAATTCTACCTCCATACGAATTGGTCGGTCCCTGACCTACTTCTCGGAAGATATATTATCGCCAGCTACACGCCAAATATCAAGCACATTGAGTCATAAACATGATTGTTTAGAATATATCAGGCTCTGGTCCACTTCCCGGAAGAAAAATCATTCCATACTTTGATCTAGGCATAACGCTACCTACATATCAAATTTCAAGTAAATTGAACCATTTTCACGATAGTTTAGAATAAATCAGCCCTGGGTCCACTTTCCGGAAGAAAAATAATCCCAATACTTTGACATAAGCATAACGTTACCTACATACCAAATTTCAATTAAATGCAACCATTTTTACGATAGCCATTTATACTATATTTTCGAATAGGGTGGTCCCGGGTCCACTTCCCATAAAAAAAAAATTTACAGAAACACTCTCCAGGCTCCTACTAATCTATGCCCAAAATTTCAACAAAATCGGCCGAGTAGTAGCCACATACATACATACATACATACATACATACATACATACAATTTTATATATATAGCGAATTTTTACTTAAAATGCTGAAAGGGTACTTGTTGTTGTTGTTGTTGTTAACAATGCATTGCCCTGTCTAGAGTGTATGATCATTCCGAAGATCTTCATCAAGCTCTTCTAAGGAGAGTCCAAGGAAACGTGCAGTTTCAACAGGGTTTGTCCAGAGAGACAGAGGGGTTAGAAGAGTAGGTTCAGATGAACAATTGAAGAGATGTAGGGTATCATGGGGGGTCCTACCACATGCAGGGCATGTGTTTAAGATTGTATCATTAAGTCTGGATAAGTAGGAGTTTAACCTTACACTATACCCAGACCTAAGCTGTGCCAAGGTGACTCTTGTCTCCCTTGGTAAGGAGCGTTCTTCTTCAGCAATATCCGGTGGAGGACTGTTCAGAACGGGATTCACAGGTAGAGATCCGACAAAAGTTTCTACCGACTCGGTGTGGATGTCGGTTAGAGCCCGCTTATGATTCTGCAGATGAAACGGCAAGGTAATATGATGCCGGATCTCATCATAATGCTTACGGAGATGTTTCTTTATGTTTCTCGGGGGCGGATCTATGCCCAAAAGATGACGGTTTGGATGTGCTGGCTTGTGGCAGTTCAGAAGGAATTGCCTGCTCAGCATATCCGCATGCTCTTTTACATTGAGCAGTTTTGCCTCCTGATGGAGGTGAGACTCGGAAGACATGAGGATTTGGCAGACTTGTAACTTCGTCCAGTTGGTGTTATGTATATTAGGCGACCATGTGGGTGCAGCATAGTCAAAGACTGGTCGGCCAATGGCCTTATATGTAGTCAGCAACGTTTCTTTGTCTTTTCCCCAAGTACTGCCGGCAAGTGACTTGAGGATCTTGTTGCGACCACGTACCTTTAAGACCATTGCAGACTCATGACCAGCAAATGAGAAAGTATTATCCAGTGTCATCCCTAAAAACTTTGGGTGGCTGACGGTTGGTAGCTTAGTGCCATCAACGAAAATGTCTAATTCATTTCTCACCTGGTGCGTCCATGTCGTAAAAAGCGTCGCCGTTGATTTAGTCGGGATATCGTCAGATCTCGCTCAGTGAAAAACCTGGAAAGGTCGCAGAGTTAACCGTTGATTTTCTCACAGAGTTCATCAGTATAGGGGCCCTTCCCCGTCGCCATTATTGTACAGTCGTCAGCATATGAAACGACGGAGACGGCCTCTGGTGGTGGGGGCATCTTCGATAGATAGAAATTAAACAGTGTCGGGGATAGGACACCACCCTGTGGCACCCCCTGTCTAATACGTCTAGGTTTTGATGTTGCGTTTCTAAAGTTAACCGACGCCTGCCGTCCATTCAAGTAATTAGCGGTCCATCTCTTTAACCCATCAGGTATCTGTGTTTCAAACAGATCTTGCATGAGAGTGGCATGGTTGACTGTGTCAAAAGCTTTCGACAGGTCAAGTGCCACTAACACAGTCCTGTGATTTGGTTGGTTTTGATTTAGGCCACTATTTATTTGCGTTGTAATGGCATTGAGTGCGGTGGTGGTGTTGTGCAGCTTACGGAAGCCATGTTGATGACTAGCCAGGTGCAAATTTGCGGTATAATACGGGAGCAAAATGGGCTCTAGCGTCTTCACTACCGGCGACAAAAGTGATATAGGGCGATATGAATCGCCTATGTTTGACGGTTTTCTAGGTTTTAGTAATGGAACCACTCTCGCCTTTTTCCATATTTCAGGAATGATGAAAGTGTTCAGTGAAAGACTGAATAGAGCCGCTAAGTATTTGTGTCCCTCCTGGCCTAGATGTTTCAGCATCTTCATGGCAATGCCGTCGGGGCCGATGGATTTTGATAACTGCTTTGTGCATAAGGTAATGGCGCGGCGGTGAGCGTATGAAATATGGTATGCACAGGTGCAAGACCCGGTTGCGGAATATTCCTTTTTTCTTCTTAAATTATGTTTTTTTTTTATATTAAAAAACCTTTAATCTTAACTATTACATTTTACTTAATATTCAACCTAATATTTTTTTGTTCTTCACCTGCTCAAAACGATCGCATAAATTAGTGGTTATTTGTTAAGCACAATCTCATCATCCGATTATTCAAGTACAACATAAAATCTCGAAAACCGAATATTTGCATGGCATTTGCCATAAATAATTTTGGAAATGGCTGCTATAATTTAATATTTTTATTGTATAATAACAGCTACTATTTTTTAAATTCTTTGATGACCTCATTTAGCGTATAGATACGTTTTTAATGTATACATTTAAGTTGGTCGAGGTTCGGCCACGGGCCTAAAGGCAGCTATTGACAAAAAGTTGATCAGATGTTTGAATAAGTTCAACTATTTTAAATTGGTCGAATTTCGACCACGGGATATACTAGTTAAAATAATTTTTCTACACCTTTTCCACTTGTACTTCACAAACCGTAGAATGTACCTCAAAAGAGTAAATTAAAAGGTTAGGGCGGATTTCTCGACTGCCGGTTAACGTCACAGTTCACTGTCAATTCACTGTCAGTTTAACAGCCAGTTCATTTGCTCTTTATTTAACAGGAGGATGAACTGCCCGACAATATTTAAAGTGAGCATTAAGTTGACGGCTAGTTAAGAAATCCGCCCTAAATGCTTTCAAGAATAGCCAATAGTAATTCAAAACCCGTAAAATGAATTTCGGAATAGTCAATTGTACTTTAGAAACTGTAAAATGTACTTCAGAATAATAAACTGTACTTCAAAAACCATAAATTGTACTTCATAAACTGTAATTTGTTCTCGAGAGACCGTAAATTAGACTTCAAAAGCTTTAAAATGTACGCTAGAATAATCAGTTCTACTTCAGAAACAACAAATTGTAATTTAGAAGAGGTTTCTGAACTACATTTGATTATTCTGGAATACATTTTACGGTTTCTCGAGTACAATTGACTTTTTCGTAGCACATTTTACGATTATTAAGTACAATTTACGGGTTCTGTCGGAAATTTCGCATTTTCATATAAAATAACTCGAAAGTCCGAAATTGGTTTTGCGTGAAATTTTTTATTTGTGATGTTATAGTGATGGATTATAGTGATCGGTTTATTTTTATGAAATGTTATTGGTTTCGCAGACATTTGCGTGAAGACTCCTAACGTTGTGCGTTGATACGTGGTTGTTAAAATAATTTTTTTCACCTCATAAACTTTGCAACACAACACCCTGAAATCCCTGAAAATAGTTGACTGCAACCCCGAGTACTCTTCGGAGGTAAATATAGCGACGTTGTTGTTGGTCAGTGCAACTACTGATTATACTGTGACTCAAACCAAATGAGGAGTTAGTAACATATACCACTAAAAAAAGAACGTAGAAATAAAAATTCCTAAGTAAAAATTGAGAAAGTGATCAGACGGCAGAAAAAAACATTATATTTTGGTCCATATTTTGCAGGGCAGCTCTGACGTAGACAAAGTACAATAATAGATTAAAATGTGTGGTTAACTATATTTACTGTTTTGAGTAACAAAAGATTTGTATTTAATTACAACTATAATATTATTAAAAGCATAATTTACATACATCTTACTAATATTATAAATGTGAATGTAGCGATGGATGTCCAGACGTTTACTTCTGTTCCTCAATAACGTGAGAATGGCAAGATTTTGTTGAAATTTGGCACGCAGACAGCTAATAGTCTGGAAGGAGGTATAGGCAATTTTTTTTTTAATTTTGGGGGGTCCGGCCATGCTAGGGACCGTTACTTTTCGTTTTTTTTATTTTTCCCATATAATTCTGAGTACACTTGACCTTAACTTATGATATTTCGCATACAGGTGTAGAAACTTCGTGCAACATGGGTATCAAACGAAACTGGAAGGTCTTAGGTCTCATTTGGGCTTCGATATATTTCGATAAATTTATCGATAAGTGAGTTATCGGTGAAAATGTGATTGCCCAAAAACCTTAAATTTGCCCTACAATATTTGTATCCAACGAAAAGGGATGGCTCCAGGTTTCATTTGGACTTCGATATATTTCGATAAATTTATCGATAACTAAGTTATCGGTGAAAATGTGATTGCCCGAAAACCTTAAAATTGCCCTACAATGTGGGTATCCAACGAAAGGGGATGGCCGCAGACTTCATTTGGATTTCGATATATTTCGATAAATTTATCGATAACTGAGTTACCGGTGAAAATATTATTGCCCAAATACCTTAAAATTGCCCTACAATATGGGTATCCAACGAAAGAGGATGGCTCCAGGTTTCATTTGGACTTCGATATATTTCGATAAATTTATCGATAACTAAGTTATCGGTGAAAATGCGATTGCCCAAAAACCTTTAAAATTTTCTCACAATATGGGTATCAAAAGAAAGGTAATACCCCAGGTTTCATCTGGAATTTGATATATTCCGATAAATTTATCGATAACTGAAAAGGAGGGCTCAAAAGCCTTAAAACTGCCTCACAATATGGGTATTAAACGAAAAGTTATCGATCAAAATGTGATTGCCCAAAAACCTGAAAAATTTTGAAATTTTTAAATACCCTTGGCAAATGCTTCAGTATTCAATATAATATTATATAAATGTGGCGTTACAATCTGGCAACACCATTTAAATCTACCAAATAGTGGCTACTCAGTATTATTTCAAAGGAAGAGAACGAGTTGCGTACGAGTCGGGAGTCAAGACGGTCGTGTTTCAATTAAATCGTTTTAAAACTTGTTAATCATATATTAATATTCATTTGTTCTATTCAATTTATATAAAACCAATAATAAACTACATTCATTTCTTATATTGAATAATAAAACCTACATTTTGGGGGCTCAGCCGAAAAAAAAATTTGATATAAAAAATTTGTCAAAAAATAATTTGTGAAAAGTAAAAAAATCAAAAATGTCTTTAGTTTCGTTTGAGAATGTTCGAGAAAATTTACGACGCAGCAGCAAGCAAAGCGTAGCGGCTTTACACAAATTAGTTTTCGAAGCAGAGGGTGACAGAAATAATCGAAAGCGTTTACGTGAATTTTGTGGTTTTGAGTTTGAGAAAAACTCCGACTCCTATAAAAAGAAAATAAAATACGTGGAAGAAAATTTGAACGCAAGCGATCTTGTTTCAATTTGTTGCATTTTGGGGTTGAATTATAAAGTAAATAATTTGCAAACGCACATTGTAGACAATTTGCAAAAGGGACGCTTACTTTGTGCTTGCGCAGAAAACAACGATGACGATGACGGCAACGACGACGATGGCAGCAGCAGCGAGAGCGCCGACGACGACGGTGAAGGCGTAGAAGACGGTGCAGGCGTAGCAGACGGCGCAGGCGCAGTAGTAGGCGCAAGCAGCGAAGTTGGCGAAGTAGCTGTGGTGAGCAGACGAGAGAGTGCAGCAAGAGAGCAAGCGCAACGAGAAAACGACGATTTCTTTCTGTCATTTGCTAACAACAACGACGGCGCATGCGCAGCGGGAGGCGCAAGCAGAGAAGTTGGCGAAGTAGCTGTGGTGAGCAGACGAGAAAGTGTGGCAAGAGAACAAGCGCAAAGAGAAAACGACGATTTCTTTCTGTCATTTGCTAACAACAACGACGGCGCAGATTCAAATTTAATTTACGATAAAGAGCGACGACAAATGTACGAGTATGAAAAAAGACAAAGAAATAGAAACTGTTTAAATGAAAGTAATGACCAAAATAATACAGTGATGGCTAAAACTAATAGAAACCATAGATTTGCTATGAATTTTCGTGATATCGAAGACTCTATTAAGCCTTTTGATGGCACTGATAAACAGTCAATTGAAATTTGGGTAAATGAGTTTGAGGAAACTTCCGTATTAATGCATTGGGATGAATTTGAAAAATATGTGTTCGCTAAAAAATCATTAAAGGGACTTGCAAAATTATTCGTTTCTACGGAGAGAGGAATAACTTCCTGGGAAAAATTAAAAGAGAATTTGTTGAGAGAGTTTAAATCAAACACAAACAGTGCACAAATACATAAATTACTAGTAGAACGAAAAATGGGTAAAGAAGAAAATGTTCAAGAATATTTTTTTCATATGAAAGACATTGCGTCGCGGGGTTGTGTGGAAGAAAGTGCGTTAATTCAGTACGTAATAGATGGAATAAGAGACATTAATGTAAACAAAGCAATTCTTTATGGTGCATCAAATGTAACTGAGTTTAAACAAAAATTAAAGTGTTATGAAATATTTCGCGAAAAGAACAAACACGTTGCGGATACGGATACAAAAGAAGGTATGAGAAAAGAAAATGGTCAAAAAGGCAAAAGTAATGAAAGGAGTGTCAAAACAGAATTTGCATATTAAAATGGTTAATATTGGTAATCAAAAGTGCGTTGCTTTGGTTGACACGGAAGCAAGTTTAATATTTTAACCGAGAATATTTATAATAAACTAAATAAGCCAAACATTACGCGTTCAAACATTTATCTCGTCGGGTTCGGTTTGAACTTAAATGAAAATAAAATAAGGCCAATCGGTAATTTTGAACATGACGTGGAAATAGATGGTGAAGTATACAAAGTAAATTTTCATATCGTTCCGACTAAAGGTATGGATATTGACGTGATAATCGGTGAAGAGTTTTGTTCAAAAGTTGAAATAAAAATTAATTGCGAAGGTATACATATAAGCAAAATTAATGATGAGCAAAACGAAACAGCTTCTTTAATGAAAATAGATGTGTCTTATGATGACGAAAATCTTAATATTAACGAAAATGCAAGCGCATTAGCAAAAGAAACAGTGCGTGAAATGATAAAAATATATCGTCCAAATCATAGTAAAACAACTCTGCCGTCCTATTTAAGAATGTGGGTATCTACATATATTTTCGAAAATTAGTTAGTTATATATGTGGACGCGTATTGAAAATCCAAATTTATTCATGCAAAAAAATTTTGCACATTGCAAGAGAATATGAAGTTATTGCTGATTTAAATTCCTTCATTTTCAGTATCTACATAAATTTTCCAGAAATCCTAATAAAAAATGTGGGTATGTACAAAAATGCCGCAGTATCTACACTTTTAGTAGGAAACAGGTTGAAATAAAAGCCGGTTTCCTACTCAAAAGCGACGTATCTGCAATATTATTTGTAGATACTGCTTTTTTAAATAGGAGTCTCAGCTTTTTGATGATGGGGCTCCTTTTATTAATAGCAGTATGTACATACCCACGTTCTTTAGTAGGCTCGAATAAATTTTTTGGTGTTCGAGAGTAACGTATCTGCATACTGTGCTTAATAATTACTTATTATAATTATAAATCTGTAGATACCCTAGTTCATCAGTAGGAAACTATTGATTTTGAGTGTGCCTTTCCTACTAAAAAGCAGTATCTGCGTATATACTCCTATTGAAAAGGTTTTCTAACAAATTTTGCTTTGAATAGAGTGCAGTATCTACAGTTTCGCATATACAGAAGCCGAAATCAATGTGTTTTTTTGCATAAATGGAAAGATCACATCAAAAATAGTCTAATTCGGTCAATTTTGATTGCAAAAATAAAATACCTCAAAAAGCCCAGATATAAACACGTTTTGTTGAATATTTCGGTTTGAGCTAGAATGTAGATACCCACATTCTTTAATAGGACGGCAGAACTGAGGTGAAAATGCATATTGTTTTAAATGATGAAACTCCGATTTTTACTAGACCACGCAGATTGCCCATCGCCGAAAGGTGCATTGTTGACGATCAGGTTGAACAATGGTTGAATGATGGTGTTGTTGAATGCTCAGAATCTGAATTTTGTAGCCCAGTTGTGCTAGTGAAAAAACGTGACGGAACGCCGCGTTTGTGCATTGACTATCGGAAAATAAATAAAGTAATAGTAAAAGATCGTTTTCCACTACCGCTAATCGAAGATCAACTCGACCGTTTGCAAACCGGCAAAGTGTTTAGCACGATAGACTTAAAAAACGGATTTTTCCATGTACCCGTCGCGGAATCAAGTCGTAAATATACGTCATTCGTAACCCATAATGGACAATACCAATTTCGAAAGGTACCATTGGGTTTATCAAACTCACCGGGAGTTTTTCAAAGACATATTAATGCGATTTTTCGCGAGTTATCACGTAAGTCCATAGCTTTAACGTATATTGACGATGTTATCATTCCTGCCGAAAATGAAACGCAGGCATTGTGTAATCTAGAACTTGTTTTACAATTGTGTTCCGAGTATGGGCTTGAACTTAACTTAAAAAAGTGTCAGTTTTTAATGAACAAAGTAGAGTTCCTTGGACATGTCATTGAAAATGGGGAAGTATCACCATCGCCAATGAAAGTGGAAGCATTGAGTAAGTTTAAAATACCACAGACTATGAAACAATTAGAAAGTTTTATCGGGTTAGCAAGTTATTTTAGAAAATTTATTCCAAATTTTTCCATTATTGCAAAACCTTTAACTGATTTAAAAAAGCAAAATTCTAAATTTGAAATCGGCATAGAACAAATCAATGCGATCAATATACTAAAGAATGTTTTGAGTGAAAAACCAGTACTAAATATTTTTAGACAAAATTGTGAGACTGAGGTGCATACAGATGCGTCTTGTGATGGTTACGGTGCAGTATTGCTCCAAAAGTCAGTCGAAGATGGAAAATTGCATCCGATTTACTACATGAGTAAGAAAACTACAGAAGCTGAGAAGAAATATACAAGTTATGAGCTGGAAATCCTGGCAGCCATCGAAGCATTCAAGAGATTTAGGGTATATCTGTTAGGCATTCACTTCAAATTAGTAACAGATTGTGATGCTTTTACAAAGACCTTAGAAAAAAAGGATCTATGTACTCGAGTGGCTAGGTGGATATTGTTTTTAGAAGAATATGACTTCGATGTAGAGCATCGATCGGGATCGCAAATGAAACACGTTGATGCTCTGAGTCGCAACCCTGTTATGATCATTGGCGAAGATAGCATCATTCCGAAAATCCAGAGGGCGCAACTAGAAGATGAAGACTTAAAACAAACAATAAATATTCTACGCGAAAAGCATACACACAACGATTTTTTCATGAAGGGTGGTGTACTGTACAAATTGCAAGACGATCTAGAGCTGGTAGTAATACCAAAAAATATGCAGCCTGAAATAATTAGACTTGCACACGAAAGGGGACATTTTGGCGTAAAAAAGACGAAGGAGCTAGTATGTAAAGAATATTTTATACCAAATATCGACGATAAAATTCAAAAGTAAGTATATTGCTAATTGCATAGCGTGTATCGTAGTTAATCGCAAGCAGGGAAAGAAAGAGGGTAAACTACATTCGCTAAGCAAAGAAGAGATCCCATTACACACCTATCACATCGACTTCCTTGGTCCTCTAGAAACGACATCAAAACAATACAAGCATATTTTTGCAGTTATAGACGCGTTCACAAAGTTTTGCTGGATATATCCGACGAAGAGCACCACAACAAAAGACGCTATTTCAAAACTAAGAGCACAAAGTATGATTTTTGGCAACCCATCACAAATTATTTCTGATCGAGGATCTGCCTTTACCTCTGAAGGTTTTTATAAATACTGCGAAGAAGAAAATATTAAACACCATAAAATTACGACCGGTCTGCCCAGGGCGAACGGGCAAATTGAACGTCTGAATTCAACAATTGTAGCAGTTCTGGCGAAGCTTAGTATAGAAGATCCAACGAAATGGTATAAAAACGTCGATAAACTTCAACAAGTATTAAATTCGACATACTGTAGAAGCGTAAATACTACCCCATTCGAACTTCTTATTGGCGTAAAAATGAAAACCAAAGAAGACCTTCAAATCAAAAATCTTATTGAAAATGAAATTAAAGCAAATTTTAATGAAGACCGCTGTCAAATTCGACAACAAGCAAAACAACAAATATTAAAAATTCAACGAGAAAACAAAAACTCATATAATCTCCGACGAAAACCTTCAAAAAAATATAAGCAGGGCGACATCGTTGCAATTAAAAGAACACAGTTTGGTGGTGGCCTAAAGTTAAAGCCAACGTATTTCGGTCCTTACAAGGTGGTCAAAATTAAAAGTTGCGATACGTATGATGTTGTAAAAATTGGCAACAGTGAAGGCCCTAACCAAACAAGTATGTGTGCCGAGTACATGAAAGCTTGGCAAGCTGCAGAAGAGGACGATATTACATTCGGGTCGAATGCCTCGTAGGATGGCCGAATTGTGGGGTTACAATCTGGCAACACCATTTAAATCTACCAAATAGTGGCTACTCAGTATTATTTCAAAGGAAGAGAACGAGTTGCGTACGAGTCGGGAGTCAAGACGGTCGTGTTTCAATTAAATCGTTTTAAAACTTGTTAATCATATATTAATATTCATTTGTTCTATTCAATTTATATAAAACCAATAATAAAACTACATTCATTTCTTATATTTAATAATAAAACCTACATAAATATCAAAGTTTGAAGTTTAGATGAACTATTCGATAAATGCTTTCTGAGACATTAATATCAAGACTTAAAGCCAAAGCAATATTGACCTTAAGAAAACTCACTATCAATCGATTTTAAGGATTTGTATGTATATTAAAACTTTTGGAAACCGTTTTTCAATACATACTATTTTTTCAAAACTCTAGGAACATAGAGACAAATTATTGATCTTCCAACAGTTTTTTATTTGACCAACACTATGCGACAAATTTTCCCTTCAAAAAATGTACCTCTACAAAAAGGTAGTTTTTAGGTTAATTTGAGGTCGCTGAAAACAAAAATGGCCAGTGTTTAATTTTTCAAAGAACCGTTTCTGTGATATGAGGAAAAAGGTGTTTTTTGAGCCCTGATCCAGATATTGCCGAAAATTTCGAACAGGATGTTCGTCATTCATTGTAAATGTATTTTTTTCCAGAGGAACGTACTTATTGTTAACGGCTTTACGTCACTGGTTTCAATTGAATCGATACTTTTTGCAAAACTGCTTTGAAATGCGAAAAATGTGTAATTTTTATAACTTTTTTTAAAAGTATCACAGTTTATTTGTTGTTTAACAGGGTTATAAAATTTTAAATGCGGTAATTATTCTATGATTTCTTAAGCGTAATTAATTAATTAACTACCGTCAGTTAATTCAAACAATGATGAAAAACTTCAGTGATATTTGTAAGTATGAGGCACTTTAGCGCTTCTTAATCTTTTTCTCAAATTGTTTTACTTAAAACTGATTGATCATAATTTAATGTTTCATTACTTACAGGTTCTCGCATGTCCTTTAAAATGCACTTACTCCATAGTCATTTGGGCTTTTTTCCGCAAATTTGGGTGCCGAGAGCGACGAACAAGGCGAGAGATTTCACCAAGACATTGCAACTATCGAAAAGCGGTATGAAGGTTCCTGGGATCAGGCCATGATGGGCGACTATTGCTGGATGCAACTTCGAGAAGACAACATGCAACACAAGCGAAGAAGTTTCACAGAAAAATCATATTTTCGACCTGAAGTGTCAAAATGTAAAAAACCGCGAATTGCTTGATTTTACATAATGCGTCATAACTTCTAAATTTCTTCTTCGATTAAAACAATATAAAGCTTTAATTGTTTGCGAAAGAATTATCTTTAAATTATAATTATGCATATCAATATGAATAATTTTTATTTCATTAAAAAAAGTGAATAAACTTCACTAATTTCTAAAAAATCTTAAAAAATTACCTTTTTTTCGACTTTAAACGACGGTTTCGGAAGTAATACTGAATAGATTAACAATAATGATATATTGCTGTGAAGGGGAGGTCAATACCTTTCTAAAATTGTATATCATTGTTTGTTAGCATCAACTTTCGCGAAGAGTTCGATGAAAAACTGGAATAAGTCCTGGAAAACACGTTTTTTGCGAAAATCGAAAAAACCGTTCTTTGGAAAAATAAATGAGTATCATTTTAGTTTTCAGAGACCCCAAATAAGGCTAGAAAGTACTTTTTTATCGAGGTACATTTTTGGTGTAGCGTAGTGCAATCTACTTAACTTGGTGAACTTCGACGACCGAATTTTTACTTAAAATGCTGAAAGGGTACTTGTTGTTGTTGTTGTTAACAATGCATTGCCCTGTCTAGAGTGTATGATCATTCCGAAGATCTTCATCAAGCTCTTCTAAGGGGAGTCCAAGGAAACGTGCAGTTTCAACAGGGTTTGTCCAGAGAGACAGAGGGGTTAGAAGAGTAGGTTCAGATGAACAATTGAAGAGATGTAGAGTATCATGGGGGTCCTACCACATGCAGGGCATGTGTTTAAGATTGTATCATTAAGTCTGGATAAGTAGGAGTTTAACCTTACACTATATCCAGACCTAATCTGTGCCAAGGTGACTCTTGTCTCCCTTGGTAAGGTGCGTTCTTCTTCAGCAATATCCGGTGGAGGACTATTCAGAACGGGATTCACAGGTAGAGATCCGACAAAAGTTTCTACCGACTCGGTGTGGATGTCGGTTAGAGCCCGCTTATGATTCTGCAGATCAAACGGCAAGGTAATATGATGCCGGATCTCATCATAATGCTTACGGAGATGTTTCCTTATGTCTCTCGTTGGCGGATCTATGTCCAAAAGATTACGGTTTGGATGTGCTGGCTTGTGGCAGTTCAGAAGGAATTGCCTGCTCAGCATTTCCGCATGCTCTTTTACATTGAGCAGTTTTGCCTCCTGATGGAGGTGAGACTCGGAAGACATGAGGAGACATCTCTTAGCAGTTCTGATGGCAGTATTTTGGCAGACTTGTAACTTCGTCCAGTTGGTGTTATGTACATTAGGCGACCATATGGGTGCAGCATAGTCAAAGACTGGTCGGCCAATGGCCTTATATGTAGTCAGCAACGTTTCTTTGTCTTTTCCCCAAGTACTGCCGGCAAGTGACTTGAGGATCTTGTTGCGACCACGTACCTTTGAAACCATTGCAGACTCATGACCAGCAAATGAGAAAGTATTATCCAGTGTCATCCCTAAAAACTTTGGGTGGCTGACGGTTGGTAGCTTAGTGCCATCAACGAAAATGTCTAATTCATTACTCACCTGGTGCGTCCATGTCGTAGAAAGCGTCGCCGTTGATTTAGTCGGAGATATCGTCAGATCTCGCTCAGTGAAAAACCTGGAAAGGTCGCAGAGGTAACCGTTGATTTTCTCACAGAGTTCATCAGTATAGGGGCCCTTCCCCGTCGCCATTATTGTACAGTCGTCGGCATATGAAACGACGGAGACGCCCTCTGGTGGTGGGGGCATCTTCGATAGATAGAAACTAAACAGTGTCGGGGATAGGACACCACCCTGTGGCACCCCCTGTCTAATACGTCTAGGTTTTGATGTTGCGTTTCTAAAGTTAACCGACGCCTGCCGTCCATTCAAGTAATTAGCGGTCCATCTCTTTAACACATCAGGTATCTGTGTCAAAAGCTTTCGACATGTCAAGTGCCACTAACACAGTCCTGTGATTTGGTTGGTTTTGATTTAGGCCGCTATTTATTTGCGTTGTAATGGCATTGAGTGCGGTGGTGGTGCTGTGCAGCTTACGGAAGCCATGTTGATGACTAGCCAGGTGCAAATTTGCGGTATAATACGGGAGCAAAATGGGCTCTAGCGTCTTCACTACCGGCGACAAAAGTGATATAGGGCGATATGAATCGCCTATGTTTGCCGGTTTTCTAGGTTTTAGTAATGGAACCACTCTCGCCTTCAGTGAAAGACTGAATAGAGCCGCTAAGTATTTGTGTCCCTCCTGGCCTAGATGTTTCAGCATCTTCATGGCAATGCCGTCTGGGCCGATGGATTTTGAGGGCTTAGCCTGTCTGATGGCTTCCTTGACCTCTGAGGTAGTGATGACAATGGGCGTATTTTGGTTTTTATATTTACGCGCCTGTCGCATGGTTCTACGTTTAGCTCTATCGGGCGGGGAATGTAGTACAAATTGTCTACAGAAGGAGTCTGCACATCCCCTAGGGTCCTTCTTCACCCTGTCACCGAAAGTAATATCTACTTTATCCTTGTGTTGCGTTGGATTAGATAGAGCTTTGACCGTAGTCCATAATTTACCAACACCATCAGAGAGGTTGCATTGCTCTAGGTGTTGTTTCCATTTGGCCAGTTTATGTTTATCGACCAACCTACGAATTTCCGCGTTGAGATCCCTTATACGGGGGTCTTCGGGATTGAGACTTCGCACGTCATCTCTTTCTCTAGCCATGGCCGCTGCCTCCGCGGGGAAATTTGGTCTTATTTGAGATATTCGCCCCGCAGGAATGAAGCGTTTAGAGGCCAAGTCAATGATGTTGCGGAAGTCTCGTTCGCCTTTGCGTACGTCCGTAGGAATGGATAGAACAGCCAAGGATTCGTCCGTATATGTCTGAAAACTGTCCCAGTCCGCCTTGGTAAAGTTAATATATGTAACATCATCATCATCATCATTTATTGGCGCTTAACCGCCTAAGCGATTTTGGCCGTTGCATATCAAAGCACGCCAGTTATTCCTTTTTAGCGATAACTGACGCCAATTGGAAACCCCAAGGGAGTTCAAGTCATCCTCCACCTGTTGTTTCCATCTCAGTCGAGGCCTCCCCCTTCCTCTGCTGCCGAATTCAGGCGACGACAGGAAAACCTTCTGTGCTGGAGCTTCTTTGTCCATTCGCATAACATGGCCCAGCCAGCGGAGTCTTTGGGCTTTAATTCGCTGGACTATGGTCAGATCTGCGTAGAGCTCGTACAGCTCATCGTTAAATTTCCTTCGATACTCGCCGTTGGCATCACGGGAAGGACCATAAATCTTCCGGAGAACTTTTCTCTCAAATACTCCAAGGGCCATCTCATCTTCTCTTGACATTGTCCATGAATCTGAGCCATACATCAGGACAGGTATGATGAGAGACTTATAGAGCGTGATCTTTGTTTTTCGAGAGAGGACTTTACTTCTCAATTGCCTACTCAGTCCAAAGTAGCACTTGTTGGCAAGTGTGATTCTCCGCTGGATTTCTAGACTGATATTATTTTCGGTGTTGATACTGGTTCCCAAATAGATGAAGTCCCTCACAGTTTCAAATTTGTAACTATCAACAGTGACATGGCTGCCAAGGCGCAGGTGCGCCGAGTCTTTCTTTGATGACAGCAAATACTTCGTCTTGTCCTCGTTCACGGCAAGACCCACTTTTTTCGCTTCCTTATCCAGTCCAGAGAAGGCAGCGCTTACGGCGCGATTGTTAAGGCCAACGATATCAATATCATCGGCATACGCCAGCAATTGCACGCTCTTGTAAAAGATTGTACTATTGCGGTTTAGCTCTGCTGCTCGAATTATCTTCTCCAGCATCAGATTGAAGAAATCGCACGAAAGGGAGTCGCCCTGTCTGAAGCCTCGTTTGGTTTCAAATGGCTCAGAGAGGTCCTTCCCGATTCTGACGGAGCTGTTGGTATTGCTCAACGTCATTTGGCAAAGCCGTATAAGCTTTGCAGGGAAGTCAAATTCAGACATGGCGGCATACAGGCAACTCCTTTTTGCGCTGTCAAAAGCGGCTTTGAAATCGACAAAGAGATGGTGTGTGTCGATTCTTTTATCATGGGTCTTCTCCAGGATTTGGCGTATCGTGAAAACCTGGTCGATGGTAGACTTACCAGGTCTAAAGCCACACTGATAAGGTCCAATCAGTTTGTCTACGATGGGCTTCAGCCTTTCACACAACACGCTAGAAAGAACCTTATATGCAATATTAAGAAGACTAATTCCGCGGTAGTTGGTGCGGTTAGCGGGATCGCCTTTCTTGTGGATTGGGCAAAGCACACTTAAATTCCAATCCGGAGGCATGCATTCGTCTGACCATATTCTGCATAAGAGCTGATGCATGCTTTTTACCAGCTCTTCGCCTCCGTGTTTGAACAGCTCGGCGGGTAGTCCGTCTTTTCCAGGCGCTTTGTTGTTTTTGAGCCGGGATATAGCTATCCTCACTTCATCATAGTCAGGTGGTGGGACGACTTTTCCATCGTCAGGGATTGGGGTATCGGGTTCGACGTCTCCCTCGCAATTTAGCAGTGAGGAGAAGTGCTCCCTCCATAATTTAAGTACACTTTGTACGTCGGTTACCAGGTCGCCATTATTGTCCTTACAGGAGCTTGCCCCGGTCTTAAAACCTTCCGTCATCCGCCGGATCTTTTCATAGAATTTTCGGGCATCATTCCTGTCAGCCAGCATCTCAAGCTCCTCACACTCACGCCTTTCGGCCTCACTTTTCTTTTTTCTGAAAAGGCGTCTCTCTTCCTTCTTTGCCTCACGATATTGTTGCCATACACTGCGGGTTGCGCCCGTTCGCAACGTCTCCTTGTAGGCAGCGTCCTTTTTTTTCGAGGCAATTTTGCATTCCTTATCGTACCAGTTGTTCTTGCGGGCTCGCTGGAACCCTATAGTGGCCTCAGCGGCGGTACGCAATGAGTGAGAGATATGCTTCCATTGCTCGGTTACATCGTTAGGTCGGGGATTGCCCTCTGCTAGCAGGTGTGAGAGTCGAGTTGTGAAATTATCAGCTGTCTGTGTCATGCGCAGCTTCTCGACGTCAAACTTTCCTTCCGTTACTGTGCGCACTTTCTTCGTTGCACAGAGGCGTGTGCGTATGTAACATGCTCAGGTGTAATAAAGTCCGTCGGTCGTTCGATGGTAATGACTATTGGGAGATGGTCAGACGCCAACGTGAGTATGGGTCGCCAATTTGTGTTGTTCAATAGTCCTGCACTTACGAACGAAATAGCAGTTACCCGATACTCTCGTTGGGGCGTCTCCGTTTAATGTACAGAAAGCCGTATCATCTATTTGTTCTGCAAGTACATGCCCCCTATTGTCTGCTGGCAAGTTTGAGTGCCACATGTCGTGGTGCGTATTGAAGTCCCCCAGGATCACGCGGTTATCTCCTCGTAATAGCAAGCTAATGTCGGGGTGATAACCGGTGGGGCAACTTGAGAATGGGGTATGTAGATGTAAATGATTTGCAGATCGACATCTCCTGTACGGATGGTAATACCTTAGCTTTCTAAGATATCAACCGTTCCTTCGATGTCGGTATCAAATAGATGATACTGTACAGAGTTGTACGTTATGAACGCTAGACCACCTCCCAGACCTCCTGTTACTCTATGACGGTCTTTCCGGTGGATGTTATCTCCGCCATAGGTAATGAGGTCCGACCTAGGACTGAGCTTGGTTCCTTGGACTGCGGCAAGTTTTATGTCATATTGCGTCATCAAATTAGTTATCTCTGCGATCTTACCAGTTAATTCGTTACAGTTGTGCTGTAAGATTTGGAAATGCGCCGGTGGGGTCGATGTCGAGTTAACCATAGGCGTGAGAGACGGATGTGTTCGCCCAGGTGTTGGTAGGCTAAGACCAAGGCTGTGCCTCAGCCTAGTTAGCTGTGGACCTGGTGTAACCGGGTTGGCTGGCGTCGTAGGTTGAGGTGTGTTACAGCATGGTGCGATGAACGCATCCGTCCAGAGGTTCCTGTTAGCGAGCCCAGAGCATAGATGTACGTGGCATTGGCCTAAGAAGTTATTGCATTTGACCGATGACGCGAGCGTGTATAATCTTTGCCGACAAACAGTACACGTAGAGACAGGTGCGAGAAGATGTTGATCCTGACTCACGTGAGAATTTAAACGGGAGGGTGAGGGTGTGATGTAGAAACAGAGAGAGACTGGTGCTCGGCACGAGAATTTGTGTGGCGGGTATAGCAGCTAGCTAGTCGTTAAGACATTATTATTATTATTATTAGTATTGCTACTAGAAAGTGGTGGTAGGGGTGCGCTTGAACGGCGCTGACCGCGGGACGCCCGAGGGCGCAAACAACAAGGGGCTACGAAAGTACTAAAGAAAGTACGGGATCTGTGGATGTTAAGGTTAAGCCCTGAACATCCAGATTTATGGAGCCATCTCTTACACGAGAAGCATTGCACAGAATGCGACCGTTTAATATATATCTTTTTGCAACAGACACTGCATATCCATTCTTTTGGTCCGGGGTTCGGCTCAACGCCCGCCCGTAACAATACAATATCTTGCAGCCCTGCTGCTAGTCGTTAAGACATTATTATTATTATTATTAGTATTGCTACTAGAAAGTGGCGGTAGGGGTGCGCTTGAACGGCGCTTACCGCGGGACGCCCGAGGGCGCAAACAACAAGGGGCTACGAAAGTACTAAAGAAAGTACGGGATCTGTGGATGTTAAGGTTAAGCCCTGAACATCCAGATTTATGGAGCCATCTCTTACACGAGAAGCATTGCACAGAATGCGACCGTTTAATATATATTTTTTTGCAACAGACACTGCATATCCATTCTTTTGGTCCGGGGTTCGGCTCAACGCCCGCCCGTAACAATACAATATCTTGCAGCTCTGCTGCAAGGGGGGAGGATGATAGTTTGGGAATGGGACAAAACATACTAAACAGGGTTACATTGAAAGTGACAGTCCTTGGCCGAGGTAAAACCCCGGGTGGTTCCACTGCGCAGAGATCCATGGCGATGCCCTGGGTTTTTTGCTCTGAGAAGTAACTGTACATAGGGAAAGGGTACTTCGCTGGGGCGGGCAATGCCGCGGGTATATACTAGTATTTATATATTCTTAAAAATACAATGCAAATGTCGTATCTACTGCCAGTATGGAGAGTTCACCAAAGGTTCGTCGAGGAATTTGCGCGTTCAAGTAGATTGAGATACTGGTAAGTAAAACGCCTTATAGTGAATATTTACATTAAGATTTTAAGTAGTTTACTTACTTACTTAAAATAGCCTTTAATCGCCTAGGCGATTTTGGTCGTAAAACATGTTACGCCAGACGGTTCTTTGTTGAGCCAACTGGCGCCAATTAGAGACACCGCGTGCTCGCAGGTCTGCCTCTACTTGGTCCTGCCATCGAAGTGGTGGTCTCCCTCTTCCTCTACTTCCACCGGCGGGTGCCGATAAAAATACCTTCTGGGCCGGAGCGTCTTCTTTCATTCGCACCACGTGTCCTAGTCAGCGGAGCCGCTGGGGTTTAATTCGCTGAACTATGTCCACGTCTGCGTAAAGCTCATACAGCTCATCATTATATCTTCTTCAGTACTCGCCGTGGCCAACTTTTAGGGGTCCATAAATCTTTCGAAGAATTTTTCTCTCGAATACTCCCAAAGCCGCCTCATCAGATGCTGTCAGTGTCCATGCTTCTGCTACATATAGCAGGACGGGTGTTCGTCCAGAGAGAACTTTACTTCTAAACTGCCTACTCAGCCCAAAGTAGCATTTGTTTGCAAGAGTTATCCTTCTATGGATTTCCAGGCGTTTTAAGTAGTTTAACCTACCATTTATTTGGGTATCTCCAAACCACAGAAATAACAAAGCGCAATTGGTCGCACTCTCAGAAGACCTTCGGTATATATAGCCAGACAAGCATTGCGATGGAATCCACAGTGAAGTCGACCTGGTGAACCACCGAAAACCTGTCGGAGAACTGTGGAGAAAACAACTAGAAGAAGCAGCACGCGGAGTGATGTCACGAGAACAGCACAAGTCGGTGTTCCCGGCACTATGCTCCAATAGGAGTTGAGGAAGATTATGATGACTACGCCTTTATTACGCGTTGTTCACAGATCTTCTCGGTGTTTTGCTTATTTAATTATTTTATTATTATTATTATTTTATTGCCACTTTTAACTTTTCACATTTACAATTAATTTTCACATGTTCCGCATTTTGTTAGTATAGTAGTGCAGGAAAAATATTTTCACCAAAAGTAGTCGCTAATGGTATAATTTTAATTTTATAGAAAATAGTACCTGTATTCAACGAATACTAGGTTCTTTTTCCAGTTTTTTACCCGAATATTATTTCCAGCAAAATGCAACCCTGTCACACGCAAATGTGTTGGTGAAAAGTGAGTATGTGTTGGTTCTATCAGTCTTGTCCAATACTTCTCATAGGACCAAATCTGAAAAAAGAGGACCAGTGGATCAAACATTAAATAAAAAATAGAATAAAAAAATATTTTTTAATTTAAAATGAACTAAAAACTGGAAAATAATTTCCCTCTGCCTACATAGATTCTTCACCACGTAAAGCTTATCTGGAACATTTGTGAGTGAGAATTCTTATAGGTATTAAATAGTACTTGGAATTTGAAATGTATAAAAACATTGGCGCACGCTAAAGATGGTTCGCATTAATTTCTAACAATCTTATTACCGATATGAGCTTTTCTAAAAAAAAACATCTTTTCACGATATAGCAAGCGCCACATGTTTTTATACACTTCAAACTCCAAGTACTATTTAATACCTATAAGAATTCCCACTCACAAATGTTCCAGATAAGCTTTACGTGGTGAAGAATCTATGTAGGCAGAGGGGAAATTATTTTCCAGTTTTTAGTTCATTTTAAAAACATTTTAAATTAAAAAATATTTTTTTATTCTATTTTTTATTTTATACTTTTTAGTTGTGAGTCTGTGAAAATTTCTAAGATTGTAATTGGATATTCTGTGTCATATTAGTGGTACTCATGTAACCATATAACTTAACAAAAGCGTAAATGTATACATTTAACAGCTCAGTTAGATGAACGATACAGATAAATTTATGTGAATACTTTTTATTTTGAAATTCTTATTAATTTAATTTTTGACCCATTTTTTAGCACATTCTTCTATTTTTGTCTAGTGTGCATTGACTGCTTTGAAAAACTGCATGTCGAACAGCGTAATCGAATTGGGTAACTTTTCGAGGTGTTTACACACTAAACTCCTCGCGGAAGCTTACCGAATTTGTGTAAACTTCGTTCCAAGGTGAATTCATTACAGGTGGCATCCTCCCACCATATGGTTTCTTCTTCTTCCCTGAAAATCAAATCGTAGCTGTCAAATTGCTTATGTTGTTGCTTTGTCTGACATTTACAGCCACAAGGAGTGTGTGCGTGCGTGTAGATCTGAATTCGCTCGAACACACCTGTATGAATTCGCCTTGCTTCTTTCCATAAAATTTTGACAGTTCATTTACGCATTCGACAATTTTCTACGTTTACACGCTTTACGCGGTGTGTCTATGGTTACATGAATAAAATTATTCTTTTTTAAGCATTATAAAGCACATTATCCTTCCTTTGTGCAACAGTGACTGCGCCTAAATGTATGCAGATGAAATATTCGAAATTTCGATGCTGTTTATGGCGCTGAAAACGCATTATAGCATGCGCATTATAGCATGTGTACGAAATATTCAGATAGCAATAAGGAAGATAGGCCGATAAATGGGACTTTTGCAATTAAAGCAATATTTTGGATTTTTTTTGTATAATGCATTGTCAGCGAAACCTGAACGATGGTGAAAATTTCAAAACCCCAGCTCAATGGGAAGTTAGTTCAAAATCCAAAGCAAAATCTCTGGAAATGAAACTTTTCAAATATCTCTACCCGTGCGCCACCTATCGGAATTATTTTTTTGTTATACTACGTGGGGCCAGAAAACTAAACGACGATGAAAATTTCAAGATTCTACTCCAACGGGATGTTCGTTGAAAAACAAATTAATCGACACCGAAAACAGACCTTCGCATTTCGTAAATAGAGCGACTCACCCGCCACCTAGCGAGTGCAATTTTTTTTTGAACATTTGGAAATTGATTAAGTAATACACACGCTAAATATCAGCTAAATCGGTCCATAATTAGGATTTTCAAATTTTATTACCCCGATATCAGCTCCACCGAACGGAATTTTTTTTTAGGAAAATATTTCTTTTCATAGTAGTAATACATGTTCCGAATTTCAGCCAAATCGGACCATAAATGCGATTTTTGAAAATATAGCACCCACGCGCCACCTATCGGAATTTTTTTTTTCATAATATTGCATTGTCATCGCGACCTGAACTGTGGTGAAAATTTCAAGACCCTAGCACAACAGGAAGTTGGTTCAAAATCGAATGCAAAAATCCGGGCACAAGAACGACGAAAGCGACCTAATAAAAACATTTTTTTTTTTTTTTTTAAGACATTTCCATTCTTCAGTCAAAATGATTATTATCAAGAATTATTATGAAGAAAAAATATTATGTTTTAAAGTTAGAAAGTTAAACCCATTTTTTTGCAGCCTTCTTGCCGTTGCTTCGTTCTTGAACTAAATTTATTCCCCAAAAATGTATGATCAAGTAATACATGTGACCATCATTTTTTTCTTACTTTTTTACTTTTCTAAAACCAAACCAAAAGAGTTAAATAGCTCGAGATGGTTCTAGGCTAAAAAATAAAGGCATTTGAAAAGGTTTTGGATATATCCCTCAAAATGTGCACCAGGGTAACCTTATAAAGTGTTCATTCAATATGGGCATCAAATGCGAGGTATTGATAAGGGTTTTAAAATGGTGTAGTTTTTAGTCCAATATGACACCCCGTTTTCGAGATATTGATCGAAATGTCAACCCGGAGGGGCCTTCGATGGTGTTAGTGCGATATGGGTATCCAATGAAAGGTGGTGACAAGTGATTTAACATGTTTTAACTTTGTTGACGTTGTTGTGTTGATAAGAGTTTTAAAGGGGAGTTATTTGAAATTCTTTTGGGAGTGGGATTGAGAAAGGGATAGGGATATGGATTACAATTAGAAAAATAATATGAAAAAAGAAAAGCATATGAAAGGATGAAGGTGGGGGTGGACGGACAAGTTAATGTTTGGACAGGACAACGTCTGCCGGGTCTGATAGTTTAATATATGAATTTTGTGTTACTTGAAAACGCGAGTTCCAACTTGAGATCTTTAACGAAGAAGAAAGTAAACAGAGAGAAAGCAAAGTAAAATAAAACAGAGTTGCCTCTTTATTCTTCTGAATTTTGTACCACAGGTTCCTAAATTCCACAGATTCCAAAATCTTTTGTACTGATATATCCCGTAATAAGTTACATAAGTACATAAGTACATACACACATAAGCCTTGAAAATTAATTTTAAATTGACATTTCTTTGCAATATCATATTCACACCTTTCCCTCTTGCTACGACTTTGTTTCGATGTATGAACACCAATACGAGCTGTGATAATATTCAATTTGTATCAATACTGCGCACAATCAATTTAAGTATCTGAAATTTCCTGATTTTTGACCCACCAGGCCTTTGTGTACTGTTTTCTTTAACTAGTTTTCCAGTTTTGTTAATATTATTTAATGCCGTAAATGCGAATTCATTATTGTTGCATTTAAATTTAATCAAAATGGGTTTCACACCACTTTTAACGTAAAATATTAAACATTTCTTTGTTTTATCAATGGCTTGGTCAATTTCCAATAGACGATAGGGTAGATTAGTGCCATGTGATATTTTTCTTTGATATTCTATCGACCGTAATATTTGTGTACATTACCTAATGATAATTTTATTTAGCATAAGTAGTAATGTATAAGTAAGAGTAAAATTACAAGGCTCAAAAAATAAATTAATGTTGCATTTTACTCTGTTTCCGCATTTAGACGGTGACTTGCTTTGCTAATGAAATTTGGCTTTTCGTTTCTAAATATAAACTCACGTACATATATCGTAGATGTTGCTGATATTTTTTTATCGTCGCCAGACATTGGGATGAGGTTTTTTATTAAAAATATGCATATATCAACAAGAGAACAAGAGCATTTTTACTTGTTTTAACTGCTTAAGTGTTAATGTAATTACAAATAAAATACCTACCCCAGCATGTGATTTTGTTGAAGCCGCAAGAAAATTCTGGATAGATTAAAAAAAATGTTAATCAGGTAAATCAGCTAAATTTTGTATTTTTTTTGTATGTATGTATATTAGTTCGACAACCATTAAAACGAAAATTTTCCAAAATTACTTGCAATTATAAAGTACTAGCAGACCCGGCAGACGTTGTCCTGCCAAAAGTTTGTCTGTCTGCATTCTTATCCCCACATCCCTATCCCTATCCATTTCCACTTCCTTTTCCCTTTCCATATCCCAATCCCTATCTCTATCCCTATCTATTGATACCCATGTCGTAAAAACACAATCTGGGTCACCCCTGGTCCACATTTTGGTCAATATTTCAGGATTCCACAAATTTGTTTAACTTTTTCTTTTATAAAAACCTTCTCCGGGCAAAAACAAATACCATAAAAAAAATAGTGAAATCGGTCCATCCGTTCAGGCGTGATGTGATCACCAAGGGAAATGGGCATTCTTTTTTATATATATAGATAAGGCAAACACCTCTATGAACAAAGCGTTTATATAATAATTTTTATCTTGGGTTCAGATGAATCTAAAATCCACTCTTACGGACACACTCATCAGCACTTTTGATTTGAATATGAACATATTCTTGGGTCAGCCTTGGTGCACCAAATGGTCAATATTTTGGAAACGGTTCACAGATGAACCTGAAAACTGCTCCTGCTGAAAACTCTCATCAACACCTTTTATTTGATACCCATATCGCAAAAACAAATTCTGGGTCACCCCTACTCCGCAGTTTGGTCAATATCTAAGGATTCCACAATTTTTTTTTAACTTTATCTTTTTTAAAAACTTTCTCCGGGCAAAAACAAATACAACAAAACAAAATTAGTGAAATCGGTCCATCCGTTCAGGCGTGATGTGATCACCAAGGGAAATGGGCATTTATTTTTATATATATAGATTAAATAGGAACTTTGCTCTGATATGTACTTTAGGGTGGTCACAATTTGGTGGGAGACAATTTTATCATCAGATTTCCAAAGTCTCAACCCATAAATCGATAGTAATATAGCCGAAGATATCCTACAAAAAATTGTATCCCGATTGGAAATGGTTTGGGAGCGTCGCAGGCGGGTCAAAGTTCAGATTGCTCTATGTCGACTTAAAAAATAAAAGTGATTTTTCTTTTTATCGAATCGATATGAAACAACTCAGCCAGTCAGTTTTTGCTGAGAAGCTTCTTATGGCAGAAATACCCCCGGAGAGTTTGCCAAGCTACTGCCGAAAATGCTTTTTCTAGATAATTTTTGATGTTACTTTTGCCGGGCTTTGATCCGACACGAAGGCCGAACACTTAACCGCTACACCACGGCGGCCGCCAATGTCATCCAGTTGAAAATACCGCTTGGTTTGAGATCTTAGCTACCATCCTTTAGAGCAGCTAGGATTTCATAAAAAAGTGATTTGTGAATGGGACAGCATCCCAGACAATGTGGCATTTTCAGTTTTTGGTGTCAGCTTAGGCCAACCTATTCTTCATTCTGTAGAACTGAGTTATCGGCCAAATGTGATTGCCCAAAAACCTTAAAATTTCCCTACAATATGGGTCTCACACGAAAGGTGAAAGCCCTAGGTTTCATTCGGACTTTGATATATTTCGATAAATTTATCGATAACTTAGTTATCGGTAAAAATGTGATTGCCCAAAAACCTTAAGGGCCGCTTGCATAAAAGCTGATAACGACTAACCGGAGTTTAATTGACGTATTTTGTATGGTTAGCTGTCAAGTTAATCACCGATTAGGCTTAATCGGCTTTTATGCAAGTGGCCCTAAAATTTCCCTACACAGTAAAAAGAAAAGTCTAACTTTAATACCATTTTGGTGTTTATATATAACAACGCCAAAAAGTATTAAATTAATACCATATTCGGTCTAATTAAGAAAGAGAGGAATTCAGTCGAAGATTCTCTCAGGCAAAAAAAAAAAACAAAAATTTACAGTTTTAATATATTGCCTTTACCGAAAGTCGAACTCACAATTTATTGAATGCTGAAAGGAGATGTCTGCTATCAAGCCATCGAGTACTTATGCTTGCCAGCGTCTAATTGCACTGTTGTTCTTAATGTAGTATCGCAATAGCGACGAACCGCGTGCTCTGAAGAACAAACCACCGGACTTAATTTAATGCTAAAAAGTAATTAATTTAATACTTTTCCGGCTTTGTTTTTAAACAAATAGTACCTAAAACATTATAATGAGGGAGAGCGCTATAGAGAGAGCGCTTTAGTATTATTTTGGTATTATTTTAAAACTATTTGGAATTAAAAAAATTTCAGAGTCTTAAATTAATACTATTTAGTATTAAAACTAAAATTTAATTCCAAAAAGGCTTAATTTCAATACCGACTGGTATTAAAAGTAATATTTCATTTTTTACTGTGTACTATATGATTATCAAACGAAAGGGCAAGGCCTCAGGTTTGATTTGGTCTTTCATATATTTCGATAAATTTATCGATAACTGAGGTATCGATCAAAATGGGCACCACTAGCCCAAGCCTTAAGATTTCCTTACTATGGGTAGGGAAGGCCCCAGTGTTCATTTGGACTTGCATATATTTCGATAAATTTATCGATAACTTAGTTATCGGTCAAAATGTGATTGTCCAAAAACCTTAAAATTTCCCTACCATTCAAGAGAAAGGGGAAAGGCCCAGGTTGATTGCCCAAATTTGTACTTCGATATATTTCGATACATTTATCGATAACTCAATTATCGGCAAAATTCGATTGCCCAAGACCTCAAAAAATTCCCTACAATATGCATATCAAACGGAAGGGGAAGACTCAAGGTTTCATTTATATGTCGACGAATTTATCTATAACTAAGTTATCGGTCAAAATGTGATTGCCCAAAAACCTTAAAATTTCCCTACCATTCAAGAGAATGGGGAAGGGCCCAGATTTCATTTGGACTTCAATATATTTCGATAAATTTATAGGTAAATGAATTATCGGCAAAATGCGATTGCCCAAAAACCTCAAAAATTCCCTACAATATGGATATCAAACGGAAGTGAAAGGCTCAAGGTTTTATTTATATTTCGATAGATTTATCGATAACTCGTTTGGACTGCGGTATATTTTAATATATTTATCAATATTCATAGCAGATTTAACTAAAAAGGAAAAAAATAAATATACCTTGTTTTAAAAACTAAAACTGACGATTTTAGATATTATTGAACTAAAAAGTTGAAAATATTTTAAAAACCCTAAGTAGTAGTATTTTGGAAAACTCGTGGTCCGCTTTGTGCCATAATATTCGTATATCGAGCGCTCGACGCTTTTCCCGCATAATCAGGGGTGGGCACGACCACATAGACACGTTTGAAGAAATGCGAGTGCGTTAGTAAGCACGATCACCCATCGACCACGAAAGCAAATTGAATTATTAATTGACAGAAATGTGAAAACACTTCAACCTCAATCAAAACACACATCCATGTCAAAAATCTGGGTTGCTGTTGTGGTTTCTGCAAACCAGGGTTTTGTGCAGGACCGTAAAACAATGAGACAGGGTTCTTGTTTGCAAAAAAGTGTTGCTGTGTTGCACAACTTTTTCATTCCAATTTGTAGGGAAATTTTTAAGCGAATCTTTCAGCTTACACTTTTATTATATTGTGCAAAAAAATACAAAACTTAAAACGATTAAATTTTTTTTATTTTACAGGAAAAATTTGATTGTTGGAAATAAGAAACCAGAAAATGAGAACACAATTTTTTTATATAGATTGTTTTTAATTTATAAACCAAGTACCAACATTAAAGCCGTGGAATTTCGCCAGCATAATGCAATTGGCCTGTCGTGAAATGTTGTTAGCAGTTTTCATTATTTTGTCGCCTTTTGCAGTACGTTTTTAAATCTTTACAAATTCTAAGAAGTAGCAAATAATTTCTGAAAAGAGAGTGCTACAAGTTCAAAATGTAAAATAAACTTTATAAATTACAACTCTAAAGGCTGGTTTTCATTAAGTGAAAAGGTGACAAATTTCATCGACTTTATCGAGATTCGGTAATTGTCTACTTTAGCTGCCAACTGCTAATAAATTAGCTAAAACAAGTAAGGAAAGCTGTCTTCGGCTATGCCGAAGGCTAAATACCTTTCATGAATAAGCGTCACGATCCCAGTGCAGCCTGTGTGAATTTAACTTAAGCTCATACCGAAATTATCGGAAATATCGATTACATAGGGGCGATGTGTTATATTGGTCCAATCGCATTGAATTTTAACATCGACATTCCACATTCTAAAATAGCAATAAGTACAAAATTTCACGTTCCTACCTATATACATAATTACAGGAGTTATCTACCAAAATCCGTTTATCGGAACAATCGATTGTATGGGGGCTATGTGAAATATTTATCCCATCTCGATGATTTTCAGCCGCTTTTTTTAATATTTTGCTTCTCTGAGGAGATATTTGCAATCCAAGTTTTCATGTGGTTGTTGTATTTACATTAGACTGCGCCTATAAACGTCCAAAAAGTGCGTACCGTGACACGGTTCAGGCAACACCCCGGACTTGGGATGGCGTAGCCCAGGTTATTTTTTTATAAGCGCGGCCGAAGGTCGCCAGGTCAGAAAGATGTTCTGCACAAAAATACCATGGATTCCGCCCCAAATTTTGGTATCGAACCCGGGTCAATTTTCGGTTTTTTGACCAGTTCTTTCACTGCAAAAAATTAAAAAATCGCTTCCGGTTCGTGATCCTCGAGCCCCCTTCCATAATTTTAGCTAACATATCAGCCGTTGACAGCCAAAGTATACAATTACCGCTAATTTCGATAAAGTCGATAGAAATTATAAAAATTTGACCTAATGAAAACCAGACTTAAGAAGTTTTCAACTATTATTTTTCACTTTATTTTATAAATTAAGAGAACTATTACCCCTTTATTTACTACTAATTTTTTTATGCAACTCGGCGCTAAATGATACTATTTTCCAAAAAAGCAAAACATTGAAAAATTAACGTCTATGCAGAAGATTCCACACTTGTACTGATACACAATGATTTTAGCGCTTGTAAAGGTAACACGTACCACGCGCAGTTGCTATCAGACTAACAACAACAACGTCAGACAGTGGGCGATCGTACAATACGTACATGTTTATGAAAGTGTTTAAGGTCGAATGGATAATGGAGTTTTTTTTTGTTTTAAAGCTACAAGTTAGCCGCAATTCTTGATTTGCGGAAAAATATTGAATTACGTCTGCAAGAAAAGCTTAAGTAGGCATTTCGCTTCACAACACAGAGAAGTAAATACCCTAAGTGCTGATGAAAAAACGATTAAGTTTTTCGAGTATAAGCTCGAGCTTATGCAAATCTCTTATATTGATGAAGTAGAGGATAATTTTAAAAATGCTAAATTGATAGCTTCTTTAAAAGTTAGCTTGGCTTTATCTAAAAAAGGAAAGCCACTCGAAGACGGTGCTTTTATTAAAGACCTGTTTGTAGACGTTTTAGAAGGTTTTGGAGAAAAAGGGGCTGAGCTAGCCAAACATGTTGGTGATATACCCTTATCATGTCGCACAATAACGCGACGTATAACAGATATCTCAAAATTTAGATATGTATTCGAAATTGAATCAAAAAATTATAAACGCTAGGTCCTATTCCATTGCTTTGGATAAAAGCACTGATATTACCGATACTTGTCAACTTTTGGTAGCCATAAGAACTGTTGATGCTAATTTTAATATAGCAGATGACATGTTCTGTTTGCGGGGACTTCAATCTAATATAACTGGAAGAGCGATTAACGCTTGCATTGAACGCGAATTGTTTGGATTTGCGAATAAAAGCAAACTATCATCAATTTGCCCGACGGTGCTCCCGTAATGATTGGAGCCAAATGCCGATTAGTGGGTCAGCTAATTAGCAACGGCGTAAACGTGCCAACCTTTCATTGCATTTTGCATCATGGAGTAGGTACATACATTTAATTCCAATATTACAATGTATACGTCACACAAGATTGCATACATAATTCGAATCCTTAAGTGATTTATTAAATCCTCAGCTTCAGTAACAAAAAAGTAAATTCTTCCCTTAACTTTAAGAGAAAATACACGAAACTTTTTGTGCTTGACCCACCTTGAAACTTTTGCTCTCGATGCAGAATTGAAATGTTGGCACGTTTATGTCGTTACTAAAATACTAACCCCCAGATTCATTCATAAAAATAAAATTGGTATATAAAGCTTTTTAAAATGACATTTCCATACAAATTTTGAATTTTAAGAGCTTAATAAACCTTTTATATTTTTTATGAATAAGGGGGGGGGGGGTTTGTTAAGTCTTCAAATCAACTTCCAACCCAACCTAAAAAACTTAACATTCATATGTACGTACGTTTTTTCAGAGTGAATGTTGTTTTAATTTTTGAAACTTTTTCAAAATATTTTTACATTGAAGCTTCCAAAATGGTAAGCCATGTCAAAGAGAATATATCAACAAGAGCCGACACTCGTTATAAAGGCAAGGAAAAAGATGGGTACTGTTTTCTTTCAGGGTTTCAGTAATTTTGTTTTCCTCAGTTTTGTGAATTCGACAGCTGGTAAATTTTTGTTTCGACTCTTGTGTTATTTCAGTTCTCGTCTATTTTCTTTTACACATTTTGTTTTGATTAGACAATAACATATTTATATCGAAATTACCGAAACCCTCCATCTTGTTCGTTGCTTTCATAACGAGTGGTGGCTCTTGTTGATATATTATCTTTGGCCATGTGCGATTATCTTAACTATTGAGATAATTACAGCCATTTTAAATTGGCTGAGTTTTGTACTATTGCACACACACACACAGTAACACGTATACAATTTAGTAAATTTTAAATGGCTGTAATTATAGTAATAGTTAATATATTCGCACATGGCTTACCATTTTGGAAGCTTCAAAGCTTCCACTTTAAGACTATGTAAAAATATTTTGAAAAAGGTTTAAAAAATTTAAAGAAAATTCACTTTGAAAAAAAACCATTTTCCCCATACAAAATGTATGGGAAAGGGCGAAAAAATAGCCACCCCTAAGGGTTAAGTTAGAGCGGTAATTTTTGCAAGGCTTTTTTTCTCATCAATACCTAAAGTTTCAGGGGATAAGACCGAAAAAAAAACCAAATTTTTTTTATTTGAATCACCCTATTGTACATATTATTATTATTATGAGCAATTATTACACCGCGACATTTACCCGATAGGGGGGTTTCATTTGGACTTCGATATATTTATCGATAACTGAGTTATCGGTCACAATGTCTTTGTGCAAAAATCTTGAAAATTGCCTACAATATGGGTATCAAACGAAAGAGGAGGTCCACAGGTTTCTATTGGACTTTGGAATATTTCGATACATTTATCGATAATATAGTTATGGGTCAAAATGTTTTTACAAATATTTACAAAAAACATTTATAATTTCCTACAATATCGGTAACACAGGTTTCGTTTGTACTTTGGTATATTACAAAATATTTATCGATATCTGAGTTATCGGTCATAATGTGGTTGCCCAAAACCTTGAAATTTGCCTACATTATGGGTATCATACGAAAGGGAGGTTACCAAGCTTCGTTTGGACCATGTTATATTTCGATATTTTTTATCGATAACTGAGTTATCGGTCAAAAAGTGGTTGCCCAAAAATCTACATTTATCGATAACTGATTTATTGGCCAAAATGAGTGGAGGCCCAGAGGATTCGTTTGGACTGCGGTATATCTCGATATACATATTTATCGATAACTTCATAGCACATTTAACTGAAAATAAAAAATAATTATAGTTTAAAACTAAAACACACGCCTTTTAAGAATACTGTACTAAAAGATTAAAAATAACTTAAATAACAAATAAAAAGAACTAAGGAAGTCTAAGTTCGGGTAAACCGAACATTAAATACCCAGCGGTAGTTTTCATATGATTCCCGAAATTTTCCATTTCGGAAGTGGATATGGTTGGGAAGCGATTTCGTTCAATTACAACAGGTATACTCCCTATTATGCTAGTATGCCTCGTACCAGTTTCCTCGTTCTACCGTAATCAGTATAAAAATTTTGACCCATGAAATTTTCAAATATGCCTCCCTGAAAAGTGGGCGGTGCCACGTCTACTTTCAAAAATTTATCAAAAGATTATAATATAATGACTAGGGGATTCATCCTACCAAACTATATCATGTTAGCCGTTTCCGTTACCGAATTACATATGTCAATTTAGGAGATTTTCGAAGTTTTCGATATCGAAAGTTGGCGTGGTCGGAGGGCGATTGTATCCAATTTCCCAACGAAACTAATATGCTTTGTGCCAAATTTCATCGTTCTATTGTAATCAGCTTAAAAGTTACGACCAGTCGAATTTTCAAAAATGCCTTCCTTAAAAGCGGGCGGTGCCACGCCCACATAAAAAATTTATGGTAAAATCATAATAGAATGACCAGGGCGCTTCACCTATAAAATTATATCATTTTAGCCGTTTCCTTTACCGAATTATGTTAATTTAGGTGATTTTCGAAATTTTCGATATCGAAAGTGGGCATGGTTGTAGGGCGATTTTATCCAATTTCATCAGGTATACTCCCAACGATACTAGTATGCTTTTTGCTAAATTTCATCGTTCTATCGTAATCAGTTTAAAAGCTACGACCAGTCGAATTTTCAAAAATGCCTTCCTTAAAAGCGGGCGGCGCCACGCCCACTTTAAAAAATTTATGGAAAACTCATAAGAGAATGACCAGGGGGATTTACCTATAAATTTATGTATATCGTTTTAGCCATTTCAGGGGACGCCCCTTATCATCCAATTTCGCCCATGGCCAGAAAGTAACCTGTATACAAAATTTCATGCAAATATCTAAATTTTAAGTCAAGTTATGTCAGTTTATGGGATTTTCGAAGATATCGATAAACGTGCCCCCCATAAATTCAGACAGAAAAAATTCAGAAATACAATTTTTCGGAATAATTTATTCAGAAATCATTTTTCAGAAACCAAAATTCAGAAGGAAAAATTCAGAAAACTTTTTTCAGAAACCAAAATTCAGAATCAAAAATTCAGAAACATATTTTTCAGAATATTTTTTTTTCAGAAATCAAATAATACATATAAACACATAAAAATGATAGTTATAAATTAGAATTTTAAATTGTGGGCAATGGCGAGCATGTAATTAACTAAATCGTTTTCGCGATTGTCTTTTTCAAATGAGTTTTGACATGGTTCACCTCAAGCTAAAACCTGCTGTACTTTTTTTCTGTTAGTGTCTGTTCATTTTTTATTTTACTTATAAAACCGAATATATTAGGGTGTATCCCAAAAGCACTTCGAATGGCGTTGTGCCAACCTTCGACGGAATTATTTGTTCTGGATTCACCCGATTTGGTAATGTTGTACATATTCCATAATTCGATGGGATATAATGCCTTCTTTCGACGTTGCTGTGTTCCGTGAAGTAGTGATCCAACCTACATTGGACCTCGAAATAGCTCAACAAATTTTGTATCTCAGAATTGTATCCATTTTCTTCATTATCTACGAAAAAGTCAATTTCTTATATCAACCCGAACGCTTCGAGTACTTTTTTCACTGGAACAAAAGCCAGAGCTAATAAATATTTTTGGTTGATAGCGAAAATTGGACACTTTTTATATTGTGTTTGACGACCTATTGATTGGATATGCCTCCAAACGTTTTGGCCGAAGTGAAAAAAAGAACCATGAACCTGTGCTTCAGGAAATGTGTGCTTCACTGCATTTATAGCCACCTTCTCAAAATCCAAAATCACATGTTTGGGTTTAATGCAAATGTCTTGGTCTAATAAGGTCTTTAGAATAAAGCTATAAGTTTCTTGCTTTTTGTTACACGCCAATATGCAAACCAAAGGAACTATCAAACCATTTAAACCACCTAAAATGTCAGAAGTACCAATAGAATGTACATGTTTAATCAAACGTGTATTAGGGTGGTTAAAAAAAAAATCGGGTTTCTTTTTTTTAAGGGCATACAGAAATATGGGTATATGGACCAAATTATAGTTTTTCCGATAACGGGAACAACAACAACAATCGGAAAGTGGCGCTCATCGACGTGTTTCATTTTCGCTATAAGCTTCTAGTAGAATGAATATATCTTAGCACACTGAACCAAAAAGTACGTGCATTCTAAGAAAAAGTTCATTAAAACCTCTCCAGAAACCGTTCTCCATAGAACTCAAAGGTTTTTAAATGCTAAGATATATATAAGAAAAAACTCTTTTTTGGTCCATTTTTTCCGAACAGGAATCTGAATTTCTGTATGCCATTTAAAAAAACACGAAAGTGGATTTTTTTTTGCCCACCCTAATGTGCATGAATGATATGCTTACCATGCAGCGTATATAGTTGAGAAAAAAGTGGAGGAACAACAGAAAATTTCCGTCCATATACATCGAGTTGCCGTTTGCTAAAAATTTCAAATTTTCTTCGGTGCCTTTGCTCGTTTGGTCCACTATCAAAAATTGCTTTCCTTCTATTGTTTTGGTAAATTCATTTGTAATTTCTAGTTCTTTAAGATTATTAGGGTTTTTCGGAAGCAAATTTTTAGCACGCGTTCGCCTGACGGAGCGCAGCATTTGTTCGACTGGCGGAGAATCGGCTTAACCGCTTCATTTGCATTTGATGTAATTTGTCCTACAATATCTCTCGATGTAGAAGGCTCTTCAGCAGCTTTCCGTTTTAATTCTTTCGCACATCTATAAAGTTCTACTTTTCTAGCATCTGGTACATGTAAATGTATCCCTTTGACCTTCACATTGTCATTATGTTCAATCGGTGTCACGTTGTTATATCGAATCAATCGGGCCCAAGACTTCGATTCACGTCTTTTTCTAAAAAAAAGATTAGTAGAAATGAAAAATCCATTTGATTTTTTTGCAACAGAATTAAGAGCTCACTCGCTACAAAAAAAGTAATCTGTTTCGCCACGCGAACAATCGGACGTATATTCGAACCCATCAAAAAAAATCGTATCGTGTTTGTTTTGATTACTTTTAATGCACTCCATTCTGAAAACATCATCATCATCATTTATTGGCGCTTAACCGCCTAAGCGATTTTGGCCGTTGCATATCAATTGGAAACCCCAAGGGAGTTCGAGTCATCCTCCACCTATTGTTTCCATCTCAGTCGGGACCTCCCCCTTCCACTGCTGCCGAATTCAGGCGACGATAGGAAAAGCTTCTGTGCTGGAGCTTCTTTGTCCATTCGCATAACATGGCCCAGCCAGCGGAGTCTTTGGGCTTTAATTCGTCTTGTCCTCGTTCACGGCAAGACCCACTTTTTTCGCTTCCTTATCCAGTCCAGAGAAGGCAGCGCTTACGGCGCGGTTGTTAAGGCCAATGATATCAATATCCTCGGCATACGCCAGCAATTGCACGCTCTTGTAAAAGATTGTACCATTGCGGTTTAGCTCTGCTGCTCGAATTATCTTCTCCAACATCAGATTGAAGAAATCGCACGAAAGGGAGTCGCCCTGTCTGAAGCCTCGTTTGGTTTCAAATGGCTCAGAGAGGTCCTTCCCGATTCTGACGGAGCTGTTGGTATTGCTAAGGGAAGTCAAATTCAGACATGGCGGTATACAGGCAACTCCTTTTTGCGCTGTCAAAAGCGGCTTTGAAATCGATAAAGAGATGGTGTGTGTCGATTCTTTTATCATGGGTCTTCTCCAGGATTTGGCGTATCGTGAAAATCTGGTCGATGGTAGACTTACCAGGTCTAAAGCCACACTGATAAGGTCCAATCAGTTTGTCTACGATGGGCTTCAGCCTTTCACACAACACGCTAGAAAGAACCTTATATGCGATATTAAGAAGACTGATTCCGCGGTAGTTGGTGCGGTTACCAGGATCGCCTTTCTTGTGGATTGGGCAAAGCACAATTAAATTCCAATCCGGAGGCATGCATTCGTTTGACCATATTCTGCATAAGAGCTGATGCATGCTTTTTACCAGCGCTTCGCCTCCGTGTTTGAACAGCTCGGCGGGTAGTCCGTCTTTTCAAGGCGCTTTGTTGTTTTTGAGCCGGGATAAAGCTATCCTCACTTCATAATAGTCAGGTGGTGGGACGACTTTTCCATCGTCAGGGATTGGGGTATCGGGTTCGACGTCTCCCTCGCAATTTAGCAGTGAGGAGAAGTGCTCCCTCCATAATTTAAGTACACTTTGTACGTCGGTTACCAGGTCGCCATTATTGTCCTTACAGGAGCTTGCCCCGGTCTTAAAACCTTCCGTCATCCGGCGGATCTTTTCATAGAATTTTCGGGCATCATTCCTGTCAGCCAGCATCTCAAGCTCCTCACACTCACGCCTTTCGGCCTCACTTTTCTTTTTTCTGAAAAGGCGTCTCTCTTCCTTCTTTACATCACGATATTGTTGCCATACACCGCGGGTTGCGCCCGTTCGCAACGTCTCCTTGTAGTCAGCGTCCTTTTTTTCGAGGCAGTTTTGCATTCCTCATCGTACCATTTGTTCTTGCGGGCTCGCTGGAACCCTATATTGGCCTCAGCGGCGGTACGCAATGAGTGAGAGATATGCTTCCATTGCTCGGTTACATCGTTAGGTCGAGGATTGCCCTCTGCTAGCAGGTGTGAGGTTCGAGTTGTGAAATTATCAAAAACTTTCCTTCCGTTACTGTGCGCACTTTCTTCGTTGCACATAGGCATGTGCTTATATTGGCTGCGACAAGATAATGGTCAGAGTCAAAATTGGGACCACGCAGTGTACGCACGTCCAGAACGGTGGAGCTATGTCTGCCGTCAATCATGTCATGATCAATCTGGTTTCTTGTTCTTTGATCAGGTGACAGCCAGGTGGCTTGGTGTATTCGTTTATGGTGGAACCTAGTACTACTGATGACCATATTGCGAGCAGCGGCGAAGTCAATCAACCTAGTGCCGTTGGGCGATGTTATATCGTGGAGACTAAATTTTCCAACTGTAGGACCAAAGACTCCTTCCTTGCCCACCTTGGCATTAAAGTCGCCGAGCACGACTTTGATATCATGTTGGGGGCAGCGATCATAAGTTTGTTCAAGTTTATCGTAGAAGGAGTCCTTCTCTGCGTCGTCCGTCTCCTCAGTCGGCGCGTAGGCGCAGATAAATGTTATTTTGAAAAAGCTCGCCTTGATGCGGATCGCAGGGAGACGCTCGTCCACAGAAGTGAACGCTAGTACTTGGCGGCGAAGTCTCTTTCCCACCACGAATCCTAAACCGCGCGAGTCACGTTCACAACGTATGGTGAACCGGGGGCAGGTGTTACTTGCGGGGTTTTTATTCGTATTTTCCGTTTATAAATAATTAACACAAATTTTTTTATTATTATTATTCTGTTTTATAAACTTAGCTTTATTGAGCTTTAATAGAATGTTTCTTAAAGTATTTAAAAAGCAAATCGAGCTTGCCGTCTCTACGAGCGGTAAGTAGGACGGTCTTTCTGGGACTCACTTTGCTGCTCACAAAGCCGTCCTCACTAACCGTTACGATCTAATTAATACATAGCATACCTAAATGTACATATGTACATACCTAAATGTACATATGTACATGTATAGTCTATCCAGCAAACAAACTATTCTGCTCACTCAGCATTCTCATGGATTTCGAAGTGTCGAGTAAATCAAGCACTTGAAAGGATATGTGGGTGTGTATATATGTATACACAAATGATTTTTGGACATCAGAAACCTACTTAGCTTTTGATGTCTTGGAAAATATATATGAAGTTAAGCTGGGCTACATTGTTGCTTGCAACATTAGACTTATTGCAAGGCCAGCCATTTGTTTATACAAAATGTGGAATGCCGAGTATCGTCTTTCGGTTTGTTCCCCATCAAGCAACCAAGTCTCAAAATACACTTGGCTTCTTGCTAGCTTTGCTGGTTGTGGGTCATTCCACATAACTCCCCCACGGTTTGAGTAAGAACTCTGCTGAGTTCTTTTATCAGCTAAAAGGATTTCTACGCTACTTGGCGTTTCTTGGGTTATCTTATTGACAATTTTAATATTTTTTCTTTTGTAAAATATCATCAGTACAATTATTACTATTGCCAAAATCAACAAAACTATTACAACATTTATTCCGTATGAAACATTTCTATGATACACCAGCTCTTTAATTTTTTTTGTGTTTTCTATTTCATTTACATTAATTTCTTTAAATTTTAGTTCATTATAGCTTTGATTTAACATTTTGGCTGGGTAATAAAATTTCTCTGTAAATTCGACTTTTCGATTTTCAAAAATTTGGTCATTTATATTCAGTTTACAATTTGCATAATGCACCAAGTAATTTCCTTTTATTTTTAAATCCCTATTATCACAATTTTGACTTATCTGTTCTTGGTGTGCATTTATTATTAATAATGTATCATCTTCCAAGGTATTTATTTTAGTCTTGTTATTGAATCTAAATATACAATCATTTTTGAATATGCAATGTTGGCTTATTTTTAAATCTTTTACTACTGTATCTTTTTTATACTCGAAATTTTCATTATCTATTGTTACAATTAATTCCCTATCTGTTTCAACCTCTAAATGATTTTTATTTGGTAAAGGTACGAGCAAACTTAAATCTGTTTGTATGATTTTTATATGCCAAAACTCCTATTTTAGACAGTTTCAATTTATAAAAATCTATTTTGAAATAATTTATTTCTTCCCTGGTTAAAATTCCAGGGTGTATCAAGTTATATTTGGCTGCCGCTATATTATTTTGTATATCGTCTACTTTATCTTTTACAAATCTTATTTTATTTATTATGTCATTAAATAGCAATTGGTTAAAAATCTCCGCGTTTTGTTTGCTCATACCTTCAAAAAGTTTAATAATTTTTTTTCTATCTTCTACTATAGTATCCCTGATTAAGTGCAAGGTGTCATTGAACTGCCTATTTATCGAAATTTGCTGATTTAAATTTTTTATTATATTGTGCTCATTTTTCTGTTGGACCTCCAGATAACCCAATATCTCCTGACGATCCTCATCGTCCATTAGTCCGAATAGCCAATTATAAGTTGTTCCAACAAAATTTATTAAACCCCTCTTATTCCTGCTAACCTTTTCTGGTTGTATTGTTTTTACCCTTGACTCTAATGTTTCTAATTCATTGAGGAGGAACCTTTTCCCTTTAAAGGCATTCCCCTCAATGTCCTGCTTAATTTGATGCAATACATCCAGAATCTCCTGTGGTTGTATTACATGTAATATAGTAATGGTCTTATTAACTATTTCTACCTGTCCCATGTGGTTCATTGTATATCCCGCTTCATCCAGTATTGGTGTCACTTGAAGGTGTCCCTTTACTATTCCTTCAGCCCACCTCATCTGGGCTACAAACATTAAAACAATCATGGAAAACATCATCTGAAATGGCAACAATAAGCAGTATGTAACCACACCATCAATTTTGTACGAATTAATTTCTTATACTGTTCCCCCATAACTACACCTATTTAGCTAATTATCTTATTAATAAAAAAAAATATATTTCTTTTTCTTTTCATGTATCCCCATTATGAGCAGTGACACTAAGCCTATCTTCTTCTTCATTCCCATTAATCAAATTTGGTATTCCCGCAAACTTCTTCGGTCTTTTGGTATTTGCAGGATGAACATTCTGCAAAGGGTTTATTCTGTAGTAAGTTTCATCTTTGTGCCTTACTCGTTTATAGTTTTTTATTGGGCCTGTTTCTCTGAGTTCTTCATATTGTTCTCTGGTTCTATTTGCTTTATCTATGGTGTTTTTCTTTACTTGGTCTATTCTATTTTTTAAAATTGTTGGATCTGAACTGTATTTTGCAAACCTGGGTGAACATTGTATGGTTGAGTGATAGCGTTCGTTATAGTTGCCTATAACGATCTGTATCCTCATTTCTGTTGAAAGACTCGGGTCATCAATTCCTGTTAGTTTTTCCAACAGGGTTGAGTGGAGCCTCTCAATATCTGCGTTACCTGTGTGATTATTTGGTTTTGTTAGGTGAACTTCGACGCCCTCCGAACTCAGAAACTGCACCAACTGCTCTGCTCTAAACTCATTATCCATGATTACTTTCTTCGGCTTACCCAACTTTGCAAAATGTTCAAGTATAATTGCCTTTTTTGATCTCCAATTCCTATCCGTAATATTATACCCCGCTGCAAATTTGGTCGCTTATCAATAACCGTTACAAACGATAGCTTCTTGAAGTGAAAAATATCTATATGTATTACCTCATTTTTTTCCTTTGGCGTTTCAGTTAATTGAAATTTTGGTTTAATGGGATCCCTATCGTATTTAATCTGTTGGCATTTTTCACAATTATTTATTATCAATTGAATATGTTCTCTAAATTTGGGATAGAAAATTTTATCTTTTAATGTATTATAAGTTTCCCCAATGCCACTATGCATAGACTCAACACTATGATACAAAGAAATTTGCCTATGTAATTCTTCCTCCTGCAAAATATCTGTGGCTCATTTTGTACATTTTATAAATTCCAGCTTACTGTTACAGGAAAACATTGACATCAACAGCAATTGTATTCTGTGATAATCGTGTTCCTCTACCTCAGAAAAAATTCCCACTTTACTATTTTTAATATTCCTTTCTAATACATTCCTTAAGGTATTTCCGTTATCTCTAGGGTTTACTTCAATAATTTTTCTTCCATGTACCATCATAACTTCAGCTTGTGGGCTGTATGTTACTATGATTTGAGTTTTATATTTAAGAACAATATCTTCTTTAATCACAAAGTGATCTAGTAGCTCCTCTTCAGCCGAATGTATCGTGTCGGACATCTCCAAATTCGATTCTTGATCATTGTTTTCATCGATTTTCGGAGAATCCTCTATTCGGCTTAAAAAGTCCGCTACCACGTTATTTTTGCCCTTTACATATTCAATTTCATAATTGTATTCCTGCAGCTTTAAAAGCCATCTTTGGTGGCGCTGCGAAAATTCCTTCCACTTGTATTTATTATTCAAATGCATAATTGGGCAGTGGTCATTATTGCCAGAAATTCTTTGTCAGTAGTAGCATAGTTCTGCTCATGGTTGTTAAGAGTTCGAGAGATGTAGCATACCGGCTGTCCCTGCTGAGACAATACTGCCCCAATAGCATAATCACTTGCATCTGTAGTGATCGAAAATTCCTTGTCATACTCTGGGTATTTAAGGATTGGGTGAGAGGAAATTAATGATTTGAGATTCTCAAAACTCGAAATATATTGTGGATCATTGGTATTTATTTTGCATCCCTTCTTTAAATATTTAATCATCGGGTAAGCAATCCTAGAATAATCCTTTACAAATTTCCTGTAGTAACCGGTAGCTCCCAAAAAACTTCTTAGCTGTCTTTCGGTTTTTGGAATTTTCAAATTTAGAATAACCTCGATTTTCTCTTTGTTGGGCTTTATTCCTTCCTTCGTTAATGTATGGCCCAAGAATTTGGTTTCCCTCCTTAGGAAACTGCATTTGTCAGCCTGGATTTTCAAATTATGCTCTTGCAACTTCGAAAAATTTTTTTTCAATGAACTTAAGTGTTCTTCCAATGATGTGGACAACACCAATATATCATCCAGATATACAACACATATTTTATTTATATACTCCCTTAAAATTTCGTTCATTAATCTTTGAAATGTAGCCGGGGTGTTTTTTAGCCCAAACGGCATTCTGACGTATTCATACAAACCCAGTGGAGAAACAAAGGCCGTCTTTTCAATATCCTTAGATGCCATTAAAATCTGATGGTAACCCTTTGCGAGATCAAGAGTGCTAAAGTACTGTGCTTTGCCCAACTTGTCCAAGATTCCGTCGATATTTGGCAAGGGATATTTGTCGTCGATAGTTATCTGATTCAACCTCCGATAATCAACGACTAAACGAAACCGTTTATTTCCCGCACTATCCTCCTTTTTAGGTACTATAATGATAGGAGAACTATATTTGCTCCTACTTTTCTTAATTATCCCCTGTTTTTCCAGGTCTTTCATTTGTTTTATAGCCTCCTCCTCATGCTTTGGGGGCAGTCTATATATTTTTTAATTTATTTGTTGATTCGTGGTAGTCCTTATTTCGTGAACCACCGCTTTTGTATTTGTTAATGTATCCCCCTCTTTATATATCAATTTCTCATATTTTTTTAATAGCTTTTCAACTTCTTTACGTTCATCTGATTTTAGATGATCAAGTTGAACACTTTTCATTTCCCCACAATCCAGAGCATAAACCTGCTCCTGTATTATTTTTGAACAAAATGGAATTTTAGCCCCATTACAGAGAACAATTTCCTCCCTTTCAAAATCTATTACTTTCACATTGTTTAAGCGACATAACATGGTTTCGTTTATTTCATCTGCATTACATATTATTGTAATTCGCAGATAATTTATGGAATATTCGGAATACATAGCTTATAGTCGCAGTCACAACAAGTGGTTTTTCACAAGCAAAATGGGGTAAGCCAATAGTCGCCAATGCCTCAGAGCCCAAGTGCTCACCACCAACAATTTTGAGGGGTCTTCTAAGGAAGTGAGAATAGCCAACAATGCATTCTCAGAGCCAAAGTGCTCGCCCCAATTAATACATACAGAGTGTCAAAACACAAGTGGTTTTTCACAAGCAAAATGGGGTAAGCCAATAGCCGCCAATGCCTCAGAGCCCAAGTGCTCACCACCAAATAATAAATATAAGGTGTAACAAAACACAAGTGGTTTTTCACAAGCAAAATGGGGTAAGCCAATAGTCGCCAATGCCTCAGAGCCCAAGTGCTCACCACCAACAATTTTGAGGGGTCTTCTAAGGAAGTGAGAATAGCCAACAATGCATTCTCAGAGCCAAAGTGCTCGCCCCAATTAATACATACAGAGTGTAATTACCAAAACGGGTGGTTTTTCACAAGCAAAATGGGGTAAGCCAATAGCCGCCAATGCCTCAGAGCCCAAGTGCTCACCACCAACAATTTTGAGGGGTCTTCTAAGGAAGTGAGAATAGCCAACAATGCATTCTCAGAGCCAAAGTGCTCGCCCCAATTAATACATACAGAGTGTAATTACCAAAACAAGTGGTTTTTCACAAGCAAAATGGGGTAAGCCAATAGCCGCCAATGCCTCAGAGCCCAAGTGCTCACCACCAAATAATAAATATAAGGTGTAACAAAACACAAGTGGTTTTTCACAAGCAAAATGGGGTAAGCCAATAGCCGCCAATGCCTCAGAGCCCAAGTGCTCACCACCAACAATTTTGAGGGGTTTTCTAAGGAAGTGAGAATAGCCAACGATGCATTCTCAGAGCCAAAGTGCTCGCCCCAATTAATACATACAGAGTGTCAATACCAAAACACAGTCCGCTAGACTTGATGGTACATACCAATAATTAAAAAGAACCAAACACAGTCCATGAGACTTGATGGAATATAAAAATAATAAAATAAATAAAATTAAAAGGTCTTTGGCAACCCCGGCCAACTCCCTCAACCATATAATATAGCAACAACAATAATAATAAACTGCTCGCCGCCCACCATTTAACTCCAGCTTAGATATGGTCCTTCGAGCCGGATCAAACCAGCAACCCATGGCTCTTTACTAGACGACTAAGCCGTCTAGGGCGGGGAGTATGTTTAAGCGACATAACATGGTTTCGTTTATTTCATCTGCATTACATATTATTGTAATTCGCAGATAATTTATGGAATATTCGGAATACATAGCTTATAGTCGCAGTCACAAAATGTGGTTTTTCACAAGCAAAATGGGGTAAGCCAATAGCCGCCAATGCCTCAGAGCCCAAGTGCTCACCACCAACAATTTTGAGGGGTTTTCTAAGGAAGTGAGAATAGCCAACGATGCATTCTCAGAGCCAAAGTGCTCGCCCCAATTAATACATACAGAGTGTCAATACCAAAACACAGTCCACTAGACTTGATGGTACATACCAATAATTAAAAAGAACCAAACACAGTCCATGAGACTTGATGGAATATAAAAATAATAAAATAAATAAAATTAAAAAGACTTTGGTTGAGGTGGGATTCGAACCGGAAACCCCGGCCAACTCCCTCAACCATATAATATAGCAACAACAATAATAATAAACTGCTCGCCGCCCACCATTTAACCACAGCTTAGATACACATTCTTCAATATAAAATCGTTTCCCAACAAAAGGTCATATGGTTTATCAAAGTCAACTTTTACCCATTTCATTCTGGCATTATTTACACACTGAAACTCGGACGGACAGGGAGTACTAACTCTCTCATTTGGTCCTTTTATATTACCACTCAGTGTATTCACTATCACATCGTTTCCTTTAATTATCGGGAGATTATATTCGCAAAAACTTGTTTTTTTCATTATACTTATAGTGGACCCCGGGTCAACCAACGTCAACCATTTTTTATCGAACATTGTTAACATTATTAAAATTTTATTTTCGTGTTCCGAGGCTAATTTATAAAAAAAAAAATCCTCGGTCGTATTTGTGTCTTCTGCTGTGCTTTGAGGCCCATTTGAACGCCTTGTTTGTTGAGAAGCATTTTGCCTATTATTGTTATTATTATCATAATTATTACCGTTATTATTATTGCTGTTATTATTATTATTATAACGGCCCGTTTCATTCCGCGATCGAGCATTTATTTGGGCATTATTTTGCCTATTCGAGGTATTATACCGGCCCGACTCGTACCGATAGGCACCATTCACCTGTTGTGAATTGTTCTGCCTATTTGTGTTATTATAATTTCGGGATGAACCCGCTATTTGCCCATTATTTCGGCCCATATTGGCTTGTGAACGATTGCTGTATTGCCCGGAACCGCGATCTACCCAGTTATTATTTTGATATCCCGAATTGGGTCTATTATTTAAATTATTCTGCCCCTGGCTTCTGCTTCGTTGCTGAAAGCCATTATTGGCCATCTGTCTACCTGGATATCTATTTCCAGTTGTAAACATTGGATTCAGATTTCCCGCATCCAATCCTATAAAATTATAAATACTATTTGCCATTGTTGGCCAATCAAGAACGTTTCTAATCGTACAGGCAAAGGTACCTGCTGCTAATTGCTTTATTCTCTGAATTAGCATTCCCGTTAAAATTTCCTTCATCACGTCCCCATTTTCATTAGGACGCTCAATTCGGTAATATTATCAATAATCTCCCTGGCCCTTCTGCCAAGTTCCATCATATTGGCCACCCTTAAACTTGAGATGTCATTTGTTATTGACATCTGGTCTTTTGTGAATTTTTGTTTACTGAATTTTTGTTGTCTGAATTTATGGGGGGAACCATCGATAAAAGAGGAGTGGTTATCGTCCGATTTCGCCCATTTTTTACTCAAGTTATGTCAATTTGTATGATTTTCGATATTTTCGATATCGATCATTCATCATTCGATTTCGCCCATTTTCAATAGCAACCTACCTTGGCCAAAAAGTAACCTGTATATAAAATTTCATGCGAATATCTCAATTTTTACTCAAGTTATCGTGTATAGTGTACACTGTACACAGACGGATGTACGAACGGACATGCCTTAATGAACTCCTCTTTTCAACCCAAGAAGTTTCATATATGGAACCTTATATCTATCTCGATTATTTTGTGCCGTTACGTACTACCGTTTGGTGAACAAAATTATAATACCCTTGTACTAGTACGCTAGGTAGAAAATATTTTCTGGATACGCGCCTGGTCAAAATCATGTTTGTGTCGACAATTTCCACGGGTTGAGAAGCTTTGTCCTTCTGCAAACTTGTATGCGAATCTGTCTCCCTCCTCTCCTCTACTTTTCGCGGTATCTCTTACACATCAGGACCAAAATCATATTAGTCGACTTTGGCCTTGCTCAACCGTGACTGCAGCTTATGTTTATTACCGACTGTACTCAGTTCTCGTAGTGGCAATTCTTGCTTAAGTCGCTGGCTCTTCAGTTCAGTTAATTTCGGCATGTCCTTTGTTGTCCTTGATCCTTGAATTTATTTAACAATCCCACTTCTGACACCAATTGTGACGAAGTTATCATCGTCCTACTCTCTTTTACCGGATTCCACCACTGATTGTTAAATAAAACTCGCGCCCGTTACAAAATTAACAGTAAGTTTATTTAAGTAACCGAACTCTGTTACCACTCAACTAGAACTAACTTACGGCTAGGTATGAATGCGTATTTATATATCTTGAACGCGTTCTCGAACATTCCATAAAATAATGAATTTTGAAATAGTTACTCAATTTGAAATACTCATTTCGAAATAGGAAAATTCTATTTTCTACTCAAATATAAAAAGTGCACTACTTTCCATAGAAATAAGTCTTATACATTTAATTTTCGTCACACTATCATTGCAATAGTAAAAAAATTGCTGTTGAATACCATTCAAGGTTTGTATAGGCTTCTTATAAAATAGTGCATAGGGATAGCGCTAAAGTTGGCCAACCTCGAAAAAAGACGAAAAAATGTGTTTGTGGTGCAAATACTACCACTTTTACCCATTGTTTTCGATTCACATATAAATCGTTGGAAAGGTCTATATTTCTTCTATCGAAATCAAGAAAAAATAAAAAAAAAATTTTAAAGATAACCTTTATATGAATGCTGTCAAAAAGCCGCAGCAAATTGGTCGTTGAACAAAGACATGGTTTCGGTGTTTTTGGTTTTGAAATTTTAGTCATACCAATTGTAATCAATTCCCGAGATTTGAAAATATAAAGGTGTAGTGTACTTAATAGACTTTTAATGTTTTGCCGATATCCGAACGTCCATTTAACTCTAAGAAACCACCTTTATAAGTAGTATGGATAAGTATGTTCTAGCCCACAATTTGAATTTCCCATACATCGGGGAGAAGTTTTGTAAATTTGGACCACGCTAATTAATTGATTTTTTTAACATGTGTTTGTTTGTATTTTATTATTTGTAGTACATGTTTGTATGTATTTTATAAATCCGATGAATATTTTTGAGGGAAGATACCCTAATGGTTGCTTTTGTATATACCCAACAAACAAAAACCAAGTGACTGATCTCTAAAGAGAGTGATTCGTGACTCATCCCTTTCGTCTATAGTAGGACTGCTCTCGACTAGTACATTTCGAGTATAGTAGTGCTTATTCTATCAAAAGAGTAGTCCGCAACTTATCCCTTTCGTCTATAGTATTACAGATCTCGAGTAGTATATTTGGAGTATAGTAGTGACTCCAAATAGTATAGTAGTGACTGATCTATGAAGAGATTGATCTATGTAGGACTGATCTCGACTATTATATTTGGAGTATAGTAGTGCCTGAGCTATGAAGATATAATTTAACAACTCATCGCATTTGCTGCAGGGTAAATTTATAAAACCTGTAATTTAATTGTTTGTGTTAGTGTAGTCTCAGAATGAGCTCTCTGATTGGTTGTTGTTTGCGGTGTGGTTGTGTTGACGTTAACATGAAAGAAAAGGCGATGTGTTGTATGTGTAGGTTTGTAGTGTATTTGTGTGTAGATCATTAAATTTTTATAGCATTTTCCTCATTAAAACTCTAGTGAGAACCCTAAGATTGGATCGAGGTTTTTAATGTTTATGTGTTGATCATTAAATTTTTATATCGTTTTCCTCAATAAAATAATGGGAACCCTAAGATAGGATAGAGGGTTTCACTTGGAGGTGAACAAAATGTATGTGGCTGTGGATAGAATCACACAATCACACAAACATATACTTACGTAATAGCAAAGTAGATTAAACAACGTAATAGTGAACTTGACAGGTCTCTCTTTTCTGTAGGAGTTTCCCCGTCAAATGGTAAAAAATATTAACCCGTTCTGTTTAAGATTCTTAAATTTTTTCAATAGTGTGAAAAAATAACAAATTGTTTCATTTAAATACAATACCGCTTGCTGATTTGAGTAATCATTGGGCTTACGTCCTTTCTAATCATGGCTTCCTCAATGGCCTGATACGTCGTATTATCGAAAGCGCCTGATATATCGATAATTGCACACAGGGCTATGTTTTTAGACTCTATGGCCTTTTCCATTTTTTCCGTAAGGCAATGGATAGTAGTCTCTCTAGATTTTCTGTGTTGGTAGTCAAATAAGTTTTTACACAGAGGAAGTTTCTTTAAGTTTTCTTCTCTAATGTGCTGATCCAAAATTTTCTCCATTTCTTTTAGGAGAAAGGAACTGAGACTTATTGGTCGATAAAGTTACTCCGGAACTGTTTGGGCTAGCATATTTCGCGGTATTGATAATTTTTTGGGCTGAGCAAATGTTATCTAATTTTTCAGTAAAGCAGTTGTATGGGACACAAAAACTGTGCTTGGGTGGCAAAGGGTTAATATGCTTGTTTACATTTTTTTTGAAGGAAAAACTCCTACAAAAACAAAATATTGTTGAATTTGCCTTGCGTAATAGTAAACAAAAGCAAGAGAAATTATTGGAAGAGACAAAAATAAATACAATCAGTTTTTGAGATTTTATTTAATTTTTTTTTTTTAATTTATACGTTTATATTATTAGTTACTTACATTTTATAAATATAAACTTTACTTCTAACTATGTCTAATAATCCGTATTTATCATATTCATATATTCTAAAATTAGCTGTTCGATTAAAAGCGTTGTATGAATCTAAAATAAATTGAAAATCGAGAAGTTGGGGAACTTAATCTAGAACTGAACAAAATCCTTCTTCAACAATTTTTTTATTTCACTGAAATTTTTTGTAGTAGATTCCGAAAGTTGAGATGATTCAACTATAGATTTTGCACGTCAAGCAATGGATGATCTCCTTCATTCAGCCAATAATACACAATATTCTAGTGTCCGATCGAAACTGGAATTTTAGGCCGAAGGCGAAGCCGTATCCCAATATTCGGCATAATCCTATATTCGGCCGAAAACCGAAGCCGAAGCCGAATACCAAAAAAAGAAGAGATTTTTTTTTTATTTCATAACAATTCATTATGTTTGTTTCATGAATAAACAAAACTCCTTACAAAAATACATTCATACATAGTTGTAAACAAAAATAAAACAAGTAAGGAAATCTGTCTTCGGCTGTGCCGAAGGCTATAAGTTCAATAAACGTTTGTTTATTGTTAGTTTATTCGGGCAGCGTGGCCGCCTTTATTGAAATCCAAAACCAGACTTAGCCTAAATTACAATTTTTCGTCTTATTTATGCTAAAATTAAGCCTGCTCTGCAACCCAAATTTCTTTATGTAAAAATAATTTATTTAATTCCTATATGTTGGGAAAGAATTCATTTATTTCCTATGTATTGGGAAAGAGCTCATTTTGGAGAGAAATTCGTTTACAACGCATTTCTCTATTTGACCCATTTCCAATAGTGCTGGCTTAGCATATTGCCATTGGATAACCATAGTATGGGTGATTGTAGTATGTCACTGTGTGACAATGCATTTCTCCATATGACCCATATTTAATGAATGCCGACTCGGCATGTTGCCTTTGGGCAAGCATAGTACGTATGATTGTGATATAGCGCAATAGTTAAATGCCGCTTGAAGTGAGTTTTACTTGGTGCGGCTGAAATGTGATGAGTAGTCATATTTCAGGCGACTTATGAAATTAATTGTTTTAAAATGTCTTGCCTTTGCATAAATGCATTGCACTTAAAATTTATGAGGTGCGATCGGATTTGGGTAAATGATCGTTGTGCGCCAATGCATTTCATGGGAATTTATTTAGGTCGGCCGAATTATGACTGATCATATTTCGGGCGGAAATGTTCGGCACGGGTTTACTTTATTGTAAGTAATTATTATGAGTAATTTATGGGTATTTGGGTCGGCTAGTTTATGATGTGCAATCATATTTCAGACGACGTGGGTGGCAGTAACTTATGTTACGTTAACTCTTCCCCTCTTAAGTCGAGTGTCCGCAATCGACATGAAAAATTCTAATTGATTAAAAAATTATTACGAATTGGTTTTTAGTTGCAAAAATGGACCACTTGTCATGTGTGCGGTGTTTCGCGTTGGCAATTGCAGTTCAGGCGATATATAGAATTTAATTTTATATTTGTAAATGTATATGAAAATAAAGATTGACATAATGATAATGAATGTAATTAGTAGGTCTGAACTTAAACTAATTAGGTGTACATTTTTATTTTTGTCTACTAAGAACTTAATATGCTCCTTTTGTTTTACTTGTTCAATATATAGTTTTTCTAATTTTAGCTCAGTTGTTGTGAAATTAGAGTTTTCTTTAATTTTTGTAATTTTGCTGGGTAAGACAAATGTGTCGTAAATTTTAATTTTATTATTCTCGTATGTATTATTTGCAATTATTAATTTACAATTTTCAAATTTAATTATAAAAGTTCCTATTTGTTTAATTTTTAAACTATTGCAATTATGGTCAATATCTGAATTGAAATTTTTAAATATTAATATTCCTGGTATTACTTCGACAATACTTGTTTTAGACGCTAGACCTAACTTACAGCTAGCTTCTTTAAGTTTCAAAATATTTATAATGCATTCATCTTCTAAAATTTTTTAATTTTTTTCCATGTTGTCTTCTACAAATGTGTTATATACATTGTTACTTTCGTCTAGCAAAATTTGATAATCATCTAATTTTATTGACATATTGTTAACATTTGGAATTGGTACAAATATTATTTTGGAAAGAATATTAGAGGAAAATTGTGGAATTAATATAGTTATTATAATGTTATTATTTTGAAAAATAACTGCTATCTTTATGTCCCTATAACTATCAAAGTCATGAATAAGGCTGAGTTCAGTTTGCGTTAGGATGTCTGTGGGGATTATGCCTATTTTACTAGAAAAAATTATTTGTCCAATATCATTTATATGGTTTTGCAAAAGGGTTATATCATTATTTATTTGGTAAGTGTGCTGCATAAATTGCAAATCGTCTTCTAACGTCCTGATTTTATTTTGTGTTGTTTTTCTAAATTCATTTATGTAAATTTGTATGAGGTTTTGTTGTTTATTTATGTGCATAGTGATATCATCAATCTGATTAGCTAAGAATTTGTTGTTGTAAATTATATTGTCCGTCGTGTCTTGCACATTGCCCTGCATTCTACTTAATGTATTGGCTATTTGGTTTTCGTCATCACGTTGACTTCTGAGGTTTAAAAAATATTGTGGTCGTAGAACTAAAAAAGAGAGAGAAAAAAAAATATGGAAAAAAATAATATTCAACTCTGTTTGATATTATTTTTATGGACTATTCTCCCTGATTGTGTTTTAACTGTAGTGTTGTAGTTTTGAGCGACTACCTCTTTCTTATATCTAGGTGTAAGTTTATTCCCTAATCTTTTATTTATTTTAACGTAAATTTGGTCTCCTTGGTTATATTGCTTTAATGATACTCTATTCTTGTTGTGGTAAGCAAGATCTGTGATTTGCTTCTCCTTAATTTTATTTGTTGTTTCCAATCTATGTTTATCTAATAGTGAAGGGTCACTGCAGACTCTTCTGCCAAAATATATTTCCATTGGTCTTTTCCCTGTTGTGGAATGTATTGTATAATTATACTCTTTGATTGATCTTTCTAGAAGTTCAATGAAAGACTGGTGAGCTTTTTCGCGTTGTAGGCATCGCATTATTTCTTGGAGAGTGGAATGAAATCGTTCCACCTGTCCATTAGAGCAACTCGTATATGGTGCCGTTCGGTAAATTTCTATACCAAATTCGTTCTCCATCATAAAGTTTATCTCCTCCGATTTGAATGACTTCTCGTTATCCATAACTATTGTTTCCGGAACAAGGGAAAAAAGAATATCCCTTAGGGGTTGTTTTATATCCTCCGCTGACTTGGACCGAATTAGTTTTGCGATTGCATACTTTGAGAATTTGTCAATTGCGGTTAAAATTAATTGTTTCCCCATATGCAATATATCAATATGCACAATTTGACCCGGGAAAGTGGGTATTGGCGTTGCTTGAATTTGTGGCTTTGCTGGATGACGATCATATTTATTTCCTTACACGTCACACAATTTTTTATGACCTTTTTAATTTTACTGGCCATTCCAGGAAAATAATATTTTTTCTAAAATTTGAATTTTATTTTCTCTGCAATTTCTATGGGCTCTGTTGTGTTCCTTAATTATTATCTCCTGCTGTCTATGGTTACTGGTTATGTCCTCCACCATTCTTTGTGTAAATCTTATTTTGAAATTACTAAAATGTAGAGGGTAAAGTATTTGTATTTTTCCCATGACAGGCTCCTCCGCTTTTATGCAGTTTATAACTGACGGGTTCAAATATTTTTTTAAAATTGTTAATAAAATCTGTTCCGAATAATCCGGTTGCGTTACCATATGCCGGTGATATGTAGGAAACACGATTTTAAATTGATAGGATGGCTCACTATCAGTATTTAAAAAAATTTGATTTTTGAAGGCATTTATTGGTCCTTCAATACTGTAAATCAAATTATGAGATGAACTGTCATCCGATCTTGATGCTACTGATAAACTATTGACCTGTGTCTCTTTGACGGGTATTCGCGATAATGCATCAGCGACCACATTTTGTTTACCTGGTTTGTAGCATAGCTCATATGAATATTCTTCTAGAGCTGCTTTCCATCTTTTCATTTTTGCATTATTATTTTTATTGCTTAATGCATATGTAAGCGGTTGGTGATCAGTAAATATTTGTATTCTAGCTGATCCATAAAGATAATTTCTTAGTGAGTTCAAAGCCCATATTATAGCCAACATTTCCTTTTCATTAGCTGCATAATTTTCTTCAGCTTTATTTAATGTTCTTGAAATAAATGCTATTGGCTTTGACTCTTGCGACAGCACAGCTCCAATAGCAAAATTGGATGCGTCTGTCGTCAATTCAAATTTTTTGCTATAATCAGGGTATGCAAGAGTGACAACCCTTGAAATGAGTGAGTTTTTTAGACTGTTAAAAGCATTTATTGCTTGCTTATTTAAGTCGATTTTTACTTTTGAGGATTTATTTTTTGATATCCTACCTTCTTCCCCTCTTAAAAGAGTTGTTAGGGGTTTTGCCATTTTTGCATAATCCTTTATGAACTTCCTATAGTATACGGACATACCAAGAAAACTACGGAGTTCCTTTAAAGTTCTTGGTTGTGGGAAATTCGCAATCGCCTCCACCTTTGCGGGGTTGGTTTTTACACCGTCTGCTGATATAACGAATCCCAAAAATTCGACCTCTTTTTTAAAAAAATGACATTTGTCTAGTTGCACTTTCATATTTGCTTCTTGCAACGTTTTAAATATGTTTTTAATGTGTTCAAAATGCTCTTCTTCTGTTTTGCTGAAAATTATAATGTCATCGATATAAACATAAGCATATTTTCCAATGTGCTCATACAAAATGTCATCAAGCGCTCTTTGGAAAATTGAAGGTGCATTCTTCAATCCAAATGGCAAACGAGTGAATTCGATTTTACCATTATTTATTGAAAAGGCAGTCTTCTCAACATCTGATTCTTTTAACGGGATCTGATGAAAACCGCTTTTTAAATCCAATACCGAGAAAAATTTACTTTCTCCTAAATTAGAAATTACCTCAGAAATTTCAGGTATTGGGTATCTATCTGCTGTCGTTACCGAATTCAGCTTACGATAGTCTATTACCATACGGTATTGTTTATTACCCTCTGAATCCGCTTTTTTCGGAACAATCCATATTGGTGAATTGTAGGGTGACCTTGATGGCCTAATAATTCCATCAGCTAACAGTTCTTTTACCTGTCTCTCTACCTCTGGTTTGAGAGAAGCTGGATATGGATAAAATTTTGAGTAAATAGGAGTTTTATCTAACGTCCTTATTTCTCCAACAACTTTTGTTGTATATGTTAATTTCTCATTCGGTTCTGAGAACAGTTTTGGGTATGCATGAATTATCTCGTTCATGTCCCTCTTTTGTTGTGACGATAAATGCTCGTCTTTTATTTGGATGGCATTTACTGCCTTGCAGGGAAGCCGTTTGAGTTTAATCCTTTTACCATTTCCCAATATTAGGTAATTTTCCCTTGTGTGGATTACAGCCTTTAAATCCCTTAATGTATCGTTTCCTAAAATTCCATCAAATGTCCTTAGAGATGGCATTAGGAAAAATTCTATTTCTTTATTAGTATCGAATAATTTCGCATACATGTGGTTTTCGATTTTTATGTTTCCTACTACTGACTTGGCGTAGAACGGAATTTTATTTTTAATAATTGTCTTTGCTAAATGTGGTTGGATATAGTTCTTGCTAGATCCTGTGTCCACTAGAAATTTTAGTATTGCGCCCCCCTCTGCCTTGGCTTCGAAATAGGGCAACGAGGAGCTCATAAAACTAAAAAATTGACATCCGATGGTTCATCTCCTAGTTGATGTCCCCTTTTTGTTCCGATATATGGAAGGTCCTTTGAGCCTTGTTATTTCTTTGCACAAAAGATTCTGCAGGTCTTTTTCCCTGGAATTGGCCTTGGTTATTCGCAGGTTTATTCATATAGTTGACTCTACGAGAGTGTATGCTTTCGTCCACATCCATGGGCTCGGGCCTTGGTTGCGGTTTGGGTGGCCTGGGTGGTGCATTTGTATTCGTGTTTGGACGATTATTTTGCCATGTTTTTTGATTTGGTTGCGGGTTATGGGCTAATTGGGGGTAAAAATTCTGCTCTTGTTGTGGTGAGGAATTGTATTTCCTTACTGGGGTTTGGTATTTTTGGTACGATTGCCTTATATTATTGGCATGGTTCGTCCTAAAGTTTTGATTATCCAATTTTTGGCACAGATGCAGAGCCTGAGGTAAATCAACAGGTTCCTTCATACCTAGTAGCCTTGGTAGATCCCCATTTAAACCTCTTATAAAGGTGTCTAGCGCCTTATTACGGTACGATTGCGTCAGCATACGTAGCGTTTCATTGCTTGTACCCTCATAACCTAGCTTATTTAATATCAACGAAAGGTGTTTGTATACTTGTTGATAAAATTCGTTTATTGTCTTGTTACCTTGCACCAGTGTCGTCATCTGGTACTCCAAGGTTGACAAGTCGCGTCTGTCGGCATAATGCATCGCTAAGCATTTTATTATTGCCGGCCAATCAAGTGGAGTGTTGTAGGATTCTAAGGCTGTGTCGGCTTGACCAGTTATCTTATTCCTAATCACACTCAGGATTCCATAATATTTGGGAGTTCCTTTTATTGATTCGTAAACATTGAGTATACGATCCACGCATTTTTTCCAGGAATTAAATTCACCTGATTTTCCTGAAAATTCCTTCAGACATATTACTACGTCTGGTATTTTGTCTAATTCATTTATATTTTCCCTATGCCTTTCCTCTATGACCTGGTCAACTGCTGTGGCCAAGCTTGCGTTCGGATTCAGCACATTTTGGACTACCCGTGGTCCTTCTTGTGTCAATATGTTTGTAGCGATGTCTGATATTAGGCTCCTCAGCTCATCCATGCTTATTTGAGAACCATTTGCCGCCTGAGGGGCGTTGGCGTTTAAGATTGGGGAGCCTGATCAAATTGTTTTGGTTTGCCATTTTCCCCTATTTTTTTATTCCTTCCCAGAAAATTTTATTTTATTAAGGCAATTTCTTATTCCTTCGCAAAAAATTTTATTTTATTAAAGCAATTTCTTATTCTTTCGCAAAAAATTTTATTTTATTAAAGCAATTTCTTATTCCTTCGCAGAAAAATTTTATTTTATTAAAGCAATTTCTTATTCCTTCGCAAAAAATTTTATTTTATTAAAGCAATTTCTTATTCCTTCGCAGAAAAATTTTTATTTTATTAAAGCAATTTAGTCCTTTAAAAGCTACCTACAATTTCTCGAAAGCTCTGATCATTCGAACAGTATGCTCTTCCATAGTATCCCAGTTATAATAGTCTTCTATTGTAGCTTCTTTATCTTCTCCTATAGTATTAAATATCCACTGCATAAACTGAACTTTGCCTTCAATGTCTTTTATATCTTTTAAATTTCTTACTTCTTTTTCTGTAAAGTCACTTTCCTCTAATTTTCCTATTATTCTATCTAACTCTTCGTTATCTACATCTATTGGAAGAGCGTCGTCCATTTTATAATTATTTTGTAAACATGGGCAACAATATTAACTAATACATAACTAAATTTAGATTTATTTCTTAGTTTCGATTCGATATACCTTATATTTTGTCTTTCCTTGCTGGGGTTGTATTACACCTCTATTATGCCAGTTGTCTTCGTTGTTGCTGACGTCGCTGGTACACCACGAGGGATTGCCCTTCAGTAGTCGCAGTTTTCTTCCCACGTATATGTATGTATAAATAAGTTCCGCTGCTGACGTCGCTGGTTCACCACGAGGGATTGCCCTTCAGTGGTCGCAGTTTTCTTCCCACGTATATGTATGTATAAATAAGTTCCGCTGCTGACGTCGCTGGTTCACCACGAGGGATTGCCCTTCAGTGGTCGCAGTTTTCTTCCCACGTATATGTATGTATAAATAAGTTCCGCTGAACTTGTTTTACCACCGTATTTTTGCTGCTATTTGATTTACCATAAAATTCCTGTTGATCATGATATTCCCGCTGAACTTGTTTTACCACCGTATTTTTGCTGCTACTTGATTTACCATAAAATTCCATAAAATTCCATAAAATTCCTGTTGCTTGCTTTTATTTTGGTTCTGAACTTGGAGTGGCTGATACGTGATATCTTCTCTTTTGCTGCTGCTACTGGAGTGCCGTCTCTCAAAGTTCATGCGATACAATTTTCTCGCGTTTTTATTATTTTTTTTTTCGTTATCCCCTTTTATTTAAAGGATTTTTTTTCCACTCCCGTATCCTTACTTTTTTTTTTTCTTTTTTCAGGATTTCTAACTTCGGGTTTTTACACTCCGTATTCTCGGGATTTATTAAGCTCGGGTTTTCCCACGCGAAACTATCCTTACTTTTTATTATATTTCAGGATTTATTTATCCGCGACTTTGGCATCGGGCGCCAGTTCAATAAACGTTTGTTTATTGTTAGTTTATTCGGGCAGCGTGGCCGCCTTTATTGAAATCCAAAACCAGACTTAGCCTAAATTACAATTTTTCGTCTTATTTATGCTAAAATTAAGCCTGCTCTGCAACCCAAATTTCTTTATGTAAAAATAATTTATTTAATTCCTATATGTTGGGAAAGAATTCATTTATTTCCTATGTATTGGGAAAGAGCTCATTTTGGAGAGAAATTCGTTTACAACGCATTTCTCTATTTGACCCATTTCCAATAGTGCTGGCTTAGCATATTGCCATTGGATAACCATAGTATGGGCGATTGTAGTATGTCACTGTGTGACAATGCATTTCTCCATATGACCCATATTTAATGAATGCCGACTCGGCATGTTGCCTTTGGGCAAGCATAGTACGTGTGATTGTGATATAGCGCAATAGTTAAATGCCGCTTGAAGTGAGTTTTACTTGGTGCGGCTGAAATGTGATGAGTAGTCATATTTCAGGCGACTTATGAAATTAATTGTTTTAAAATGTCTTGCCTTTGCATAAATGCATTGCACTTAAAATTTATGAGGTGCGATCGGATTTGGGTAAATGATCGTTGTGCGCCAATGCATTTCATGGGAATTTATTTAGGTCGGCCGAATTATGACTGATCATATTTCGGGCGGAAATGTTCGGCACGGGTTTACTTTATTGTAAGTAATTATTATGAGTAATTTATGGGTATTTGGGTCGGCTAGTTTATGATGTGCAATCATATTTCAGACGACGTGGGTGGCAGTAACTTATGTTACGTTAACTTATATACCTTTCATGAATAAGCGTCACGATTTTCATTGTTCGATCCCCAGTACAGCCTGTTTCAATTTAACTATATTTACTATACACATTACACACAATTTAAAAAAAACTTACAAAATAATAGGATCCTAGTTATCGGAACAATCGATTGTATGGAGTCTATATATTATACGTGTTCAATTTTACTGACTTACACTATACACATTACATATGTAGAAAGTACTAAAGGTGCAATATTTTACGTTCCTAACTTTTTAATTGGCGGTAGTTATGGCCCAAATTTCTTATACCGGAACAATCGATTGTATGGGAGGTATACATATGTATGTCATAATGACTCGATCTTATTGATTTTCACTCTACACACAACATAAATAGAACGTACTCAAGTTGCAAAATTGTATGTTCCTAACTTTTTAAATGCGGAAGTATTGGCCAAAAAACCTTATATCGGAACAACCGGTTGTATGGGGCTATATGTTATATTTACCCGATCTTCTTGATTTTCCTCTACACACTACATAAATTGAAAGTACTCAAGTTGCAAAATTTTATGTTCCTAACTTTTTAATTGCAGAAGTTTTGGCCAAAAATCCTTATATCTGAACAATCGGTTGTATGGAGGCTATATGTTACATTTGCCCGATCTTGTTGATTTTCACTCCATACACTGAATAAATAGAAAGTACTCGAGTTGCAAAATTTTACGTTCCTAACTTTTTAATTGTGGAAGTTTTGGTTAAAAAACCTTATATCTGAACAATCGGTTGTATGGGGGCTATATGTTACATTTGCCCGATCTTGTTGATTTTCACTATATACTTTACATAAATAGAAAGTACTCGAGTTGCAAAATTTTACGTTCCTAACTTTTTAATTGCAGAAGTTTTGGCCAAAAAACCTTATATCTGAACAATCGGTTGTATGGGGGCTATATGTTAAATTTGCCCGATCTTGTTGATTTTCACTATATACACTACATAAATAAAAATTACTCGAGTTGCAAAATTTTACGTTCCTAACTTTTTAATTGCGGAAGTTTTGGCCAAAAAACCTTATATCTGAACAATCGGTTGTATGGGGGCTATATGTTATACTGGTCCGATCTTGCCAGTTCCGACAAATGATTCCTATATTACAAAATGGTGGCCACATACAAAATTTCAGCCAGATATCTCAAAATTGAGGGACTAGTTTGCGTTCAAACAGACAGACGGACAGACGGACATGGCTAAATCAACTCAGCTTGTCATCCTGGTCATTTCGGTATACTTATTGATGGGTCCATCTCTTCTTCTTCTCATACTTGCAAACATCGGACCAAAGTTATAATACCATTTCATGTTCAAGAAAGGTATAAAAATTCAGTCTTTTAGTCTGGTCAATATAGACATAAAAGTACCCTGCAGTCAAATTCCGAACTACTCAGCAAACATACTAGTTCATTGACTAACCATTTTGTGGCATATGCCTACCAGTTCGTTGTTGATTAGTTATAAAAGCAGTCAATGCCAAACTACTCAGCGAAAATTCTAGTTCATTGACTATACATTTTATGGCGTATGAACTAGTATTCATTGCTGATTAGCTTCAAACCAGTCAAGGCCAAACTACTCAGCAAACAATATAGTTCAATGACTATACATTTTGTGGTGTATTCATACTAGTTCACTTCTGATCACCTTTAAACCAGTCAATCAACTACTCAGCAAACAATATAGTTCAATGACGATACATTTTGTGGTGTATTCATACTAGTTCATTTCTGATCACCTTTAAACCAGTCAATGTCCAACTACTCAGCAAAGAATATAGTTCACTGACTATACATTTTGTGGTGTATTTATACTAGTTCATTGCTGATTAGCTTCAAACCAGTCAAGGCCAAATTACTCAGCAAGCAATATAGTTCATTGACTATACATTTTGTGGTGTATTCCTACTAGTTCATTTCTGATCACCTTTAAACCAGTCAATGTCGAACTACTCAGCAAACAATATAGTTCATTGACTATACATTTTGTGGTGTATTCATACTAGTGCACTTCTGATCACCTTTAAACCAGTCAATGTCGAACTACTCAGCAAACAATATAGTTCAATGACGATACATTTTGTGGTGTATTCATACTAGTTCATTTCTGATCACCTTTAAACCAGTCAATGTCCAACTACTCAGCAAAGAATATAGTTCATTGACTATACATTTTGTGGTGTATTTATACTAGTTCATTGCTGATTAGTTTCAAACCAGTCAAGGCCAAACTACTCAGCAAGCAATATAGTTCATTGACTATACATTTTGTGGTGTATTCATACTAGTTCATTTCTGATCACCTTTAAACCAGTCAATGTCGAACTACTCAGCAAACAATATAGTTCATTGACTATACATTTTGTGGTGTATTCATACTAGTTCATTTCTGATCACCTTTAAACCAGACAATGTAGAACTTCTCAGCAAACAATATAATTCATTGTGTATACATTTTGTAGTGTATTCATACTAGTTCATTGCTGATCACCTTTAAACCAGTCAATGTCCAACTACTCAGCTAACAATATAGTTCATTGACTATACATTTTGTGGTGTATTTATACTAGTTCATTGCTGATTAGTTTCAAACCAGTCAAGGCCAAACTACTCAGCAAACAATATAGTTCATTGACTATACATTTTGTGGTGTATTCATACTAGTTAATTTCTGATCACCTATAAACCAGTCAATGTCGAACTACTCAGCAAACAATATAGTTCATTGACTATGCATTTTGTGGCATATGGATACCAGTTCATTGTTGATTAGCTTTAAACCATTCAATGCCAAACTACTTAGCCATAATTCTAGTTCATTGACTATGCATTTTGTGGTGTATTCATACTAGTTCATTTCTGATTTCCATTAAGCCAGACATTGCCAAATTACTCAGCAAACAATATAGTTCATTGACTGTACATTTTGTGGTGTATTCATACTAGTTAATTTCTGATCACCTATAAACCAGTCAATGTCGAACTACTCAGCAAACAATATAGTTCATTGACTATGCATTTTGTGGCATATGGATACCAGTTCATTGTTGATTAGCTTTAAACCATTCAATGCCAAACTACTTAGCCATAATTCTAGTTCATTGACTATGCATTTTGTGGTGTATTCATACTAGTTCATTTCTGATTAGCTTTAAACCAGTCAATGCCAAACTACTCAGCAACATTATAGTTCTACGCCTAAAAATTTTGTGGTGTATTCATACTAGTTAATTTCTGACTACCTTCAAACTAATCAATTCCAAACTACGCAGCAGACAACTAGCTCGTTTACTATACATTTTATGGATGTTTTTATACTAGTTCTTTGCTGATTACCCTTAAACTAATCAATGCCAATCTAATCAGAAAACATGCTAGTATACAACTATAATTTGCTGGGCGAAATAATACTAGTCAGAAAAATCCTGGTTCGTACTAGTATGCAAGTATGTATGAAACTCGGGTTGAAATCATACTACACCTTTTTCAGTTTATATTCAGAAAGTTTTCTGAATATCAATTGTAATTTTCTGAATGTCAATTGTATTTTTCTGAAAATCAAATCGAAATTCTGTAACTGCATTCAGATCTTTTATGATCCCTCTAGATCTTTTATGATCCCATTTTGGCCAGGTTTGTTTAGATGTCCGGCACCCTGGGGATTGTTGCTACTTTTCGTTGGCTTGACGGAGTGTGTACTCCAAGCCAACGAAAGGTGGTAACAATCCCCAAGTTGCCGGACATCCAAACAAACCTGGACGAAATGGGATCATAAAAGATCTAGAGGCATTCACGCCCTAAGAAGGAGAGAAATCTTTATATTAATAGGTGTTCTAACTGGGCACTGCCTTATTGGTAGGCACGCAGAAGGGGTGCCCTATCGACGATGCTGTAGGAGCTGCAAAGATGATCAGGAAGAGGAAACGGTGAAGCACCTCATCTGCAACTGCCCGGCCTTAAGCGGCGCGGGAACGCGCTTTTTGGGAGTTCCCTTCCTGGATAGTCTAAACCAGACCGCTGGGATTTTCCAAATGGCCGGGTCCCGGGACTGATTTTCCTAGTGCTGGTGGTATCACAAGGGGCTTTTCAAAACTGGCCTAAGTGTGCCTCTGCGGCAGCCACTAACCTAACCTAACCTAACTGCATTCAACTGTTTGAACAGTCACAGATTTTTAAATTAAAAAAAAAACTAGGTCCCGCCAACTCATAGGGAAAAAATCAAAGCAGCACACTATAAGTTGGAAGAGAAGTTCGGCAAAAGTCTTGTTAGAGGTTATGACAACCTGTTGGTATATAACCGCCATTTTTTTTTACGTTGCGGCATAAACTTGAGTATATTGACAACAACAATATAAATTAACTCTACCAATGCTCCTTTAACTCGAGTGTATGGCCCAGCATGAAAGCAGTCTTACCTTGACTCTTTTTGATATAAAAATAAGACTTAATTTTATCTATATATAATATGTGGGTCCGGAACTCCGCGGTGGACGACTAACTTAACCTTAATTTACCTTACCTAAAAATACAACCCCAAAACCCCAATTACATAAAACTTTGACAAATGCGCGCCTCGTTTTTGAGCATTTGCAAAAATTTCGCTTCGCTTTACGTTTAAAAAACTTTGTATGAAAGTGGATCCTACAAAGTTGAATGCAATTGGGCCTTCACCTATATAATCAAACTTGACGAACGCGGAATTTGAAAGGAGCCATTGCAAGTAGAATTCAATAATTAAATTAAAAATACAATAAACAACATAATTTTAAAAATATAGAAAAAAAAACTTATGTTAACTTTACCGAGAATCGAACTCAGAGCCTTTAGCTCATTTTTGGCTGTGTATGAACTAGTATATCAACTGGTATAATGCTGATGCAGAGGCTGACTAATATACCAATTGGTATGGTGCTGATGCAGAAGAGGAAAATTGGACTATGATACTGGTGCATAGACCGACTAGTATACCAACTGGAATGAATGTCAAATTCGTGGACTGGTATGACAAGTGGTACGATCTGAATGGGCATAATGATTAGTGTGTCCTGCCGCATAGACTGAGTAGTATGTCAACCGGTATGATTCTGATGTATATATGAACTAGTATGTCAACTGGTAAGATTCTGATGCATATATGAACTAGTATGTCAAATGGTATATTTCTGATGCAAATTTGAACTAGTATGTCAACTTATATGATTATGATGCATAAAGGTACTGATATGTCAACTGGTATGATTCTGATGCATAAATGAACTACTATATCAACTGGTATGATTCTGACGCATATATGAACTAGTATGACAACTGGTATGATTCCGATGATTTTTTTAACTAGTCTGTTAATTGGTATGATTCTGATGCATTAATGAACTAGTCTGTCAACTGGTATGATTCTGATGCATATAAGAAGTAGTCTGTCAACAGGTATGATTCTGATGCATATATGAACTAGTCTGCCAACTGGTATGATTCTGATACATATATGATCTAGTCTGTAAACTGGTATGATTCTGATGCATATATGAACTAGTCTTTCAACTGGTATGATTCTGATGTATATATGAATTAGTCTGCCAACTGGTATGATTCTGATGTATATATGAACTATTCTTTCAACTGGTACGATCCTGACGTATATACGAACTAGTATCTTAAATGGTATGATACTGATGTGTAAGTTAACACCAGCTAAGTTGTAACCCAAGCTGACACCAAAACTATAGCACCAAGTCAGCAATAAGGGTAGTAAACAATTATTGAGAATTAGCCAGACGCGCACTCAGCAAAATCAGCAATAACATCCGCCATGCGCCGATTAAATTAACCCAGCATGTGCCGATCCAAGCACCAATCAACAAACCGCTGACACAGGTAGACTTAGGGTATAATTAAGAGAGGAAAAGTAGAATTAAGTTAGTATTAACATTTATATGAAGCAATAAAGGTCTTACGACCAGAAAAAAATCTTTTTTTTCCGTCTTGTGCAAAGCAAGACGGTAATTGGCGCCCGAGTAAAATAAGCTCGGTGGCGTCTGTGATAGATTGTAAAACAGTGCAAAAAGTTAAAAGTGCCGCAAAATAGTAAGACTTTAAAAAAAATCGTGCAACAAATTGCCACAAATTAAAGACTCTGAAAAAAACTGCCACTAAAGTGCCAAAATAAATAGAGACCCTTTAAAAAAAAAGTGCAACAAAAAAACATAAGAAAATCGTGCAACAAAGTGCCACAAATTAAAGACTCTGAAAAAATTGCCACAACAAGTGCCAAAATAAATAGAGACCCCTTTAAACAAGTGCCACAAAAAAAAGCACAACAAAGCCTTAAAAATTGTGAGCATTGCACATAAAGTGGCGTGAAGAGGAAGTAGGAACTCCTTGACGCCCCAACGTCATCACGACACCAACCGAAGCCGAGCAAAACCCAGCAAAACCGGAGACAGCAGAGAGTAAGAAGGTGCACCTTAGTATCGAGTAGAAAAAAGGAATTACCGCACACTTGCCAGCACAACCAACGATGCAGCTGTTATTGATGTAAGGAAATAGATCATAAGTATGTATTAATTAAACCCCATTTTCAATTTCGAATTTAATAAAAATAAAGGTTAACTACTCCTTTAGGGAAGAAATTAGGGAAGTGAAGAATTTAAATAAAAACAATTTGAAAAATACATTAATCAGCTAATTAAACCCATTCTCAAGTTAAAAATTTAAATAAAACAGTTTTAAAAATAGGTACATACCTAGTGGAAAAACTAAATCAAGAATTTTTTTAAAATAGGTAGTTAAAATCCACAAATAAAACATCGGCTTGTACAGCCTATAAAATTAAAACCCACTAAAGCTGCGATTCACCACCTTCGGGGGGACCCTCCAGCTTATAATATAGAAAAGACACTGCGATTCACCACCCAAGGGACCCTCCAGTGATCTATCAATTAAACAAATATATAAAAAGGATAAACTGATAACAACAACATAAAACCAGATAATAATTACAAAAATGGCTAATCAAAATAATCTAATTAGACCCCCAGTGTTAGGGAATAACGCACCACCCCCACCCAGCCAACAAATATCCCCACCCACCCAACAAATATCCCCAGACATGGCAAACATGATACGAGTTATGGTTTCCCAGGCTATAGAAGCCAGTGGGCCAGAGCTAGTCAGAGCTACTCTAGGCAACAACAATAACCCCATCATAACGGATCAGACCATAGACGAGCAATATAGAAACAATATGGCTGAAATGGATAAAGTACCAGATGTCGTACGATCCTTGAGAGAATTCTCAGGAAACGCCTCAGAGTTCAGCTCATGGAAAAAAAGTGTCGAGCGAATTATAAAGATATATGAACCCTCAAGGGGCACCCCAAAATTTTTCGGAATTCTAAATGTTATCCGGAACAAAATCGTTGGAAAGGCGGATATAGCCTTAGAATCATACAACACCCCCTTGGATTGGACAGCCATCTCCCGTTGTCTGACCACCCACTATGCCGATAAACGCGACATAGGCACTCTAGAATATCAAATGACGTGCCTTATTCAGGGAAGAAGCTCTATAAACGAATTTTATCAGAAGGTTTATAGTCAATTATCCCTAATACTTAACAAGATAGGATGCATGGAAATTGGCGAAGAAGCAGTCCATCTACTAACGGATAACTACCGTTCCAAGGCCCTCGATACCTTTGTGAGAGGACTTTCCGGTGACCTCCCTAGGCTTCTGGGTATAAAAGAACCCAAGAGTCTACCAGAGGCACTACACCTTTGCCTAAAGCTGGAAAATCAAAGCTTTAGAGCACATCATGCCAACAACCAAGTGTTAAACGCACAATCAGTCCCCAGACATCAAAGCTTCAACTCTTTCATTCCCAGACAACAACCCCCCATGGCAAGGCAGGTACAACCATCAAACTCACAATTTCCCCAATCAAGATTCTATCCCGAATTAGCCCATATACCTCACCCTCAGCAAACCTATCGCCAACCAAATTCCAATCCTCATAGCTCCCAGCAATACCAAAATCCAAATCCAAATCCATACAATAACTACCAACAACAGAATCCCTATAACCAGCCCAGATATCCATATAACCAACAACCAAACTACCCTCCCCCAAGGCCACCTAAACCCCCCCAGCCCATGGAAGTAGACGAAAGCATCAGAACAAGGGCAGTAAATTATGTGAACCGCCCTAAACCCCAAGAAACTGGCAAACGACCCCGGAATGCATCTATGATCAACCACCCCCCAGCGAAAGCCCAAAGGAACTTTCACATAAACACGGACGAAAAGACTTACGATCCATACCATGAAGACCAACATTATGACTATGACCAATACGATAACAACCAACAAACAGCTTACAGCCAGGAAACGCCTTACAATAACGTAGACGAAGAACCATACGACCTAACGGACGTACATTTTTTAGACTGAATAGCTCTTCGTTGCCCTATTTTCAATGCAAAACGAAGAGCGGCGACATACTTAACATATTAGTAGACACAGGATCTAACAAAAATTATATTCAATCCAGTCTAGTTAAAAACGCAAAAGAAAACGATAACCCTTTTTTCGCCAACTCAGTTGGAGGAAAAATAAAAATTACACAACACACATTTCTAAATCTTTTCAACTTGGAAAATTGCAAACTCAGATTCTTCCTACTACCCACACTTAAGACATTCCACGCCATATTAGGAAATGACAGCCTGAAAGAACTTTCAGCAGTTATACACACAAGAGAAAATTTCATGGTCATAGCAAACACAAAAAGAATCCATTTAAAACAATTTAGTATACAGAATGTTAACACGATACATATTCAAGACGAACACCTTCCAACAATAGGTAAAAACGAAATTAAACAACTAACACAAAAACACCGCAACCTATTCTCAGAACCGAACGAAAAACTGACATACACAACAAAAGTAGTAGCAGAAATACGAACAATTTCCGACACGCCCATATATTCAAAATCCTATCCATACCCCACCACCCTTAAGCAAGAGGTCGAAGACCAAGTAAACAAGTTATTGGAAGACGGAATCATCCGAAAATCAAGGTCACCCTACAACTCACCTGTCTGGATCGTACCCAAAAAGAGCGACGCTTCAGGCGAAAAAAAGTTCAGAATGGTTATCGATTACAGAAAATTAAATGCAGTCACAATTGCAGATAGGTATCCAATACCCGAAATAAATGAGGTTCTCTCTCAGTTAGGAGAAAACCGAATTTTCTCTGTGATTGACCTAAAAAGCGGTTTCCATCAAATTCCTCTTAAGGAATCTGACGTGGAGAAGACAGCTTTTTCAGTGAACAACGGGAAATACGAGTTCACCAGACTGCCATTTGGTTTGAAAAATGCCCCATCCATTTCCCAACGGACATTGGACGAGATACTAAGAGAACATATAGGACGGATATGCTATGTATATATAGACGACATTATTATATTTAGCAAAAACGAAAAAGAACATTCCCTACATATAGATACAATTTTTGATACCCTTACAAAAGCAAACATGAAAGTACAAGTCGACAAATGCGAATTCTTTAAAAAACAAGTCGAGTTCTTAGGATTTGTAGTATCCTCCGAGGGAATCTCAACAAACCCATCCAAAGTACAAGCCATAGCCAACTTTCCCTACCCTCAGACGATCAAGGACTTAAGATCATTCTTAGGCTTATCTGGTTACTACAGACGATTTATCAGAGATTATGCTAAGTTAGCAAAGCCGTTAACATCCTTACTTCGAGGCGAAGAAGGAAGAATGTCTAAAAGCAGTTCAAAAAAAATCAAAATACAATTGAATGAAGAAGCAAAGGCAGCATTCAATAAAATCAGAAACACGCTGATATCCAAAGACGTAATTCTGCAATATCCCGATTACAGCAAAGAATTCAACCTGACCACAGATGCCTCAAAATACGCCATAGGCGCGGTCTTGGAGCAAAATGGCAAACCAATTACCTTCATATCAAGAACCTTGAACAAAGCAGAAGAGAATTACGCAGTAAATGAAAAGGAAATGCTTGCCATAATTTGGGCACTCAACTCCTTTAGAAACTACCTATACGGTACAGCAAAAGTGGTAATACATACTGACCACCAGCCCCTTACATATGCTCTAAGTAACAAAAAAAATAATTCAAAGCTAAAACTCGAAGAGTATAACTATGAATTAAGATACAAGCCCGGAAAATCGAATGTAGTTGCAGACACATTATCTAGACCATTCGAAATAAATTCATTATCAGTTGCTACCCACTCTGATGAAAGCTCATCACACAATCTAATCCCAGCAGTAGAAGGACCCATAAATGCCTTCAAAAACCAACTTTGGATCTCTTTAGGAGAAGAAGACAGCTATCAATTTAAAATACCATTCCCGACCTACCATAGACATATAATTACTAAACCCAATTTTTCGATAGACAACCTAACGGCATTACTAAAACGTTACCTAAATCCTTCAGTCATAAATGGCATAATTACCTCTGAAGAAATAATGGGAAAAATCCAAGAAATCTACCCACTACATTTTTCCAATTATAAAATCCGCTATACACAAACAAAAGTAGAAGACTTAATGAGCGAAGACGCTCAAAACGAAGAAATTTTAAAAGAACACAAGCGAGCACACAGAAATAGAGACGAAAATAAAAAACAACTCATACAAAAAGTCTATTTCCCCAAAATGAAAGAAAAAATAGAAAATATTATAAAGCAGTGCAAAGTTTGTAAGGAACACAAATATGATCGTCATCCCAACAAACCGAAGTTACTTGAAACCCCAATTCCCCAATATCCCGGTGAAATAGTCCACATAGATATCTATACTACAGAAAAACATTTGGTCTTAACGGCACTAGACAAATTTTCAAAATATGCACAAGTTAAATTAATACAATCAAGGGCAATAGAAGACATTAGAGAACCACTACGGGAAATAATCTTTGCTTTCGGAGTACCGAAAACCATAGTCATCGACAACGAGAAATCGTTAAACTCAGCTTCCATCCAATTCATGATTGAAGACCAACTTGGAATTGAAATATTTAAAACACCCCCTTACGCAAGCACAGTCAACGGTCAGGTGGAAAGATTCCACTCCACCCTTTCCGAAATTATGCGTTGTCTTAAAACAGAACAAACTCATCGCTCGTTCCAAGAACTTTTAGACAGATCCACATACGAATACAACTACACCATACACTCCGCAACAGGAAAACGACCGATAGAGAAATTTTTTGGCAGACGAGTCTCAATAGACCCCGAACAATACGAAAACGCACGCAGAGAAAACATAGACGTACTTAGGAAAAGACAAGCGAAAGACTTAGAAACCCATAACAAAAAAAGACAACCCATGAAAACATATTCCCCTGGTGACATAATTTACGTCAGGATAAATAAACGACTAGGATCTAAACTTACCGCTAGATATAGGAAAGAAATAGTAAAGGAAGACAAATCTAGCGTGGTAATAACGGGAAAAGGACGGACAGTACATAAGAGTAACATCAAGACCTAGAACTACTAATCTTTCAACATTTTTTTTTTTTTTCTCTTCTCACCTTTTTTTTACAGACTCCTCGTACATTCAGTGTACGCAGACTTTAAGATTATAGACTATACGAACTCACAATTAGCAACATTCGAGACAGGACTGACGAAAATTCAAACCGGAACCTACAGGATAATACACAAAGTTGATCTAGATGCGTGTCAAAATGCATTAAATGAAATAGCCACTACCATAAAAACCAAAATTACTAACGAAAATTCCCTTTTACCCATCCTTACTAACGAATTAAATTTAACACAAACTTATCTAAATAGGCTGAAACCCAAAAGATTTAAGAAATCTATAGACGCAATAGGAAAAACCTGGAAATGGATCGCGGGAAATCCCGATCACGATGACCTGGTTACAATAGAGAGCCAAATAAATCATATAATAGACAATAACAATAATCAAGTAACGATAAATAAAATAATTTTTGATAGGGTAAATAAAATAACAGCCGTTTCTAATAAAATTTTGAAAGCTGTCCAATCAAGCGAGGACATACAGCACAATGTTGCTATAGAATTAAAATACAAACTTAGAGTTATAAAAGAAGAAATCATTAATATAGACTATGCGATTCATTGGGCTAAAGCCGGAATTGTCAATTCTTATATTTTGTCAAATGAGGAATTGGAGATAGTTAAATCTGTAATTTTAAGAAATAACCTTGCATTAAATAGCGTTGAGGAATCGTTAGAACTTGCGAATATAAAAATAGCTTCAAATGATACAATGTTATTTTACATAGTAGGTATACCATTGACAAATGATGAAATTTGTGAATCAATTCTAATTAAACCAATTAAAAAGAAAAAGTATGTTAATAAAATCCCTTTTGAGGACATTATAACTTGTAATGACAATAAAATATTTGCGATTAAACTAAAATGTAGAGAAAACAACAATATTAGAATTTGTAATCATAGGAATATTATAGACATTAGTAACACTACCTGTGTCCCACAACTACTCAAGAGCAAACCAGCAGAGTGCACATTAGTCAACAATCAACACATCCCTTCAGTAGAAAACATCTCACCCGGAATAATCCTACTAAACCAGTACAAAGGTACAATTGAAATTGACAGCCAAAAAATAACCCTTGAAGGGTCATATGCAGTCCAATTCCACAATTCTACGGTTATAATCGATAACCAAAAATACTCTTTTAACGAGATACTAACCAGCAAACCCCTGCCTGCTATACTGCAATCAAATATCCCCTCAAACAAGGAAGAAGAAATTTTAAGCTTAGAAATGATGAAAGAACTCCACATCAATAACACTAAGCGGTTGTCTGCACTGAAAACAACCCACACAGCAGCTCTAATAACAAATTTTTCGCTAACGTTCATTAGCATTATTTTCATAGCAGGTTTGATTATCAAGTCAATCACGAAAATAAATTTCAAAACAGAACCAGAGCTATCGAGCTACAATGAGAAAACCAGTGAGGCCGATACTCAAAAGATCACAATATCTTAGTTCAAACAAACGAGGACGTTTGTTTTTGGCGGCGGAAGAGTAAACACCAGCTAAGTTGTAACCCAAGCTGACACCAAAACTATAGCACCAAGTCAGCAATAAGGGTAGTAAACAATTATTGAGAATTAGCCAGACGCGCACTCAGCAAAATCAGCAATAACATCCGCCATGCGCCGATTAAATTAACCCAGCGGCCTAAATATTTGGCAACAACATCCGGCATGCGCCGATCCAAGCACCAATCAACAAACCGCTGATACAGGTAGACTTAGGGTATAATTAAGAGAGGAAAAGTAGAATTAAGTTAGTATTAACATTTATATGAAGCAATAAAGGTCTTACGACCAGAAAAAAATCTTTTTTTTTCCGTCTTGTGCAAAGCAAGCCGGTAATTTGTATAATAACAAGTATATCAACTGGTATATTCCTGATGCAGAGGCTGACTAGCCAGCCAATTGGTATGGTGCTGATGCAGAGAAGGAAAATTGCCATCTCGTAGGACATCGCCGTGTTAAAAATACCAGTTGCTAATATGGAAAAATTACAGAACTCGAACTAGTTGAAGCCGCCTAGCTGACTGGTATTTGATTAGTATAAAACTAGTTAAGTTGACTGCAGGGTAGTTGTTAAATAACAATAATTCTCACTAAGCAATATTTTTGCATACAGCTTGGGTTTAACTTCTGATAGAAAACTTCAAAAGTGCTGATCGATTCCATATGTGCTGAAATAGTTTTTCGGGGTCAAAGGTCAAAATTTAGGTTTTTGGACTTTTCTAGAAAAGAGTAAGTTGTTTCGAAAAACTACCTGAGCCCAAGTTGTGGACCTGTAAATTCTCTACAAATATGATCCTAGCATTTTTTCTCTAAGGGTAACCAATTCTGAGACGTCGCTACTGTAAAATTAACTCTGGAAATTATATGAAAATATATATACGTATGGACTTTTCAGGAATTTTTTTTCCAAAAATTTAGTATGCCTAGAAAATTTTTCTTTTACCGTTTATTTGTCACGAAGCCTATAGTTCTCGAGCTCGAGCCACCTTTTCTTCATTCATTATATCAAAAAATACTAGTCCGGTAAATTTAGTTTATCTTGTTTAAAAAAAAAAATTCCGACAGGGAAAATTTTTTTTGCAGAGCTTAGGTCAATTTTTTTTGTTATTAAATACATCTATTATTCGGCCTTTCTAACCGAAGACTAGACTAATGGCGGCGATATACCTACAGCTTCTCTTTCCAACTTGTGGTGTGTTGCTTTTTTTGAGTTTTTCCTACAAGTTGGCGGGACCTACAGTTTTTTGCCGACTCCGAACGGCACTTGCAAAGCAAATGAATTTTTTGCTGAGAAGCTTCTCATGGCAGAAATACACCCGGAGAGTTTGCCAAACTACTGCCGAGGGGCGACCCCGTTTTAGAAAAATTCTTTTTCTAAATAATTTTTGATGTTACTTTTGCCGGGCATCGAACCGCCACGAGTTGGTGTAGAAGGCCGAACACTTAACCGCTACACCACGGCGGCCGCCGGCACCGAAGGCCGAATAAAAATACTAGCCGAATAGGCCGAATACCGAAACTTGGCCGAATATTCGGTGGGACACTACAATATTCTCAAAATTTACGTTGAATGCTAATCTATTAGTTTCAAAAATATGAGCCCGTTACATATAGATATTACATCAAATATATTAAGAATTTATAACGATGCAGATTCTGCAACAATTTTTATTGAAAAGTTAGTTGAAGATTCTTTATTCATATATATATAATGAATATTTGAGCAGAACAAAGCGCAAGTAACATTTGTCATATTTGTGAGAGTTATAAAGATAAAGTTACTGATCATTGCCACTTAACTGCATTCATTCCTATATTTTTTCACAGTATGTCAGCATATGATAATCATTTTTTTTTTGTAAAAGAAGTATCAACAATTCCAGGAGATATAAAAATAATTCCAATAAATAAGGTATTATGTATTTCTATTTCGAAATAGTATTGAACTTCGTTTTCTTGATTCATATATATGCATACCTTCAGGTTGTAAAACTAAGCTAATTATGTATCTAACGATGATTTTAAAGTTGTTAAATCAGTATTTACTGATGATAATGAATTCAGTGCAATTGCTGGCGTATGCCGATGATATTGATATCATTGGCCTTAACAACCGCGCCGTAAGCGCTGCCTTCTCTGGACTGGATAAAGAAGCGAAAAAAGTGGGTCTTGCGGTCAACGAGGACAAGACGAAGTATTTGCTGTCATCAAAGAAAGAATCGGCGCACCTGCGCCTTGGCAGCCACGTCACTGTTGATAGTTACAAATTTGAAACTGTGAGGGACTTCGTCTATTTGGGAACCAGCATTAACACCGAAAATAATATCAGTCTAGAAATCCAACGGAGAATCACTCTTGCGAACAAGTGCTACTTTGGACTGAGTAGGCAATTGAGAAGTAAAGTCCTCTCTCGAAGAACAAAGATCGCGCTCTATAAGTCTCTCATCATACCTGTCCTGATGTATGGCTCAGATTCATGGACAATGTCAAGAGAAGATGAGATGGCCCTTGGAGTATTTGAGAGAAAAGTTCTCCGGAAGATTTATGGTCCTTCCCGTGATGCCGACTGCGAGTATCGAAGGAGATTTAACGATGAGCTGTACGAGCTTTACGCAGATCTGACCATAGTCCAGCGAATTAAAGCCCAAAGGCTCCGCTGGCTGGGTCACGTCATGCGAATGGACAAAGAAGCTCCAGCCCAGAAGTTTTCCAATCGTCACCCGAATTCGGCAGCAGAGGAAGGGGGAGGCCTCGACTGAGATGGAAACAACAGGTGGAGGATGACTTGAACTCCCTTGGGGTTTCCAATTGGCGTCAGTTATCGCTAAAAAGGAATGACTGGCGTGCTTTGATAGGCGACGGCCAAAATCGCTTAGGCGGTTAAGCGCCAATAAATGATGACGATGAATGAATTCAGTTTGACGAAAAGGGAAGGTGTATTTACCTATAATTATCTGGGCCTGAATCGTGATATCCGTGATCGTAGAACTCGTCACGTAAAATTTTGTATTTCGGATTACGACTAACGTGAACGTACAACTTCTATCGTAGTTTCGGATTTTTACATACGTGACCGAGTGACTGAAGGTATTCAAAACTTTATGAATTGAAAATAAATTACGTTTCGTTTGCTATCGTATATAACAATCCTATTTCGCTTATACGACTGACGTATCACGGAGTTTTCTCTCGCCTGGTGTTCGATTCGTGATCGTATATAACGATTCTGAATAACGCCTTCAGGAACGTCTTTTGCTATATTTGAAAGTTGATGTAATATTATAGTCTTGGGATGCAGTGTTAAAGACAACAGATATAAAATAAGAATTATTAACAGATATTGATCAATATAATTTTGTTTTAAGAGGTATTAGAGGAGGTATTGTTCATTGTAGCAATCGTTATACAATTGCTAATAATAAATATATGGATGATTTTGATTCTACAAAAGAATCAAACTATCTAGTTTATTTAGATGTTAATAATTTATATGGATATGCTATGTCTCAATATCTCTCGTATGGAAATTTTAGATGGATGGACAGTTTTGATAATTTTGATTTAAATGATATAGAAGAGAGCTCTTTAACTGGATATAAATTAGAAGTAGATATGGAATATCCCTTTACATTACACGATTGGCATAAGGATTTACCTTTTTGCGCAGAAAATAAAAAGAAAATACCAATATGAAACAAAATAAACTGATCACAGGTTTAACTAATAAGGAAACATATATTATACACTAGTATATACCCGCGGCCTTGCCTGCCCCTGCGAAGTACCCTTTCAACATTTTAAGTAAAAATTCGGTCGTCGAAGTTCACCAAGTAGGTAGATTGATCAAATAAAAAACTGTTGGAAGATCAATTATTTGTCTATGTTCCTAGAGTTTTGAAAAAATAGTATCTATTGAAAAACGGTTTTCAAAAATTTTATTTAATATGCATATCCTTGAAATCGATTGAAAGTGAGGTTTCTAAAGTTAAATATTGCTTTGGATTTAAGTATGGATATAAATGTCTGAGATAGCATTTATCGAATAGTTCATCTAAACTTCAAACTTTGATATTTATATAATATTATTGAATACTGAAGCATTTATCAAGGGTATTTAAAATTTTCAAAATTAACATCAATGGGGAAAGGTAGATTGATTAAGTAATTTGAGGTTTTTGGACGATCACGTTTTGACCGATAACTCAGTTATCGATAAATATATCGAAATACATATATCGAAGTCCAAATGAGACATTGGGCCATCCATTTTCGTTTGATACCCATATTGTTGGCCAATTTTAAGGCTTTTATCGAAATATAGAGGTCAACTAAAATATTACTAAAGACATTTTGCCCCGTTTCAATATACCTACATTTTTTTTTTTTTTTTTCAAAAATCAAATCAAAAATCAATATAAAATGTCTTTTTAAATATTTTCAAGTTAGGGTTGAGGAAAAAAGCTTAAAAACCCTCAAACTGTTTTTGCATAAGGCTAGATTTTGCCCGGTTTAACCAATTTTGAATAACTTTTTTTTTAAATCAACATACCCACATTTTTTTCAAAAATCAAATCAAAAATCGATATGAAATGTCTTTTTAAATATTTCTAAGTTATGGCTAAGGAAAAAGGCTAGAAAATCCTCAAACTATTTTTGCAAAAGGCTACATTTTGCCCGGTTTCACCACTTTTGAATATTTTTTTTTTAAATCAATATACGTACTATTTTTTTCAAAAATCAAATCAAAAATCGATAAGAAATGTATTTTAAATATTTTTAAGTTATGGTTAAGGAAAAAAGATAGAAAAACCTTTAACAGTTTTTGCAAAAGGCTAGATTTTGGCTGATTTTACCACTTTGAATACATTTTTTTTTTTAAATCAACATACCTACATTTTTTTTTAAATCAAATCAAAAATCAAATTAAAATGTCTTCTAAATATTGCTAAGTTATGGATAAAGCAAAAAGCTAGAAAAACCTTTAACTGTTTTTGCAAAAGCCTAGATTTGCCCTAACCAGCATTTGTAATTTACCAACACTAAATAATAAATTTCTATAAATAGAACTCATATTTCTACAAAATGCATTTCATTCTTTCACTCAATAAGCTCCTCCTATTATAAGAGAAATTATTTTCACTCCTTCGCTCATTGCCCACCATCGCCGATTTCAAAAAGGGTTGCGATTTTCCGAATTGATCATACAACATAGCAACGTGCAACGGATACAAAAAAACCCTAGTGGACAAACTCCGGAGGAAACATAGATCACAGGAAAGGAACAGCCCAGATGAAAAGTCCAAGATCTGGACCGCGATGACATACACTGGAAACACGACATACAAACTTGCAAACTTTTTCAAAAAACACAACATCAACACAGCGTTCAGAAAATCGAACAACTTAGGACAAAAACTAAGAACCAACACTAACTCGGAGGAGCCGTTTACCGAAAGCTACATAGGGCAAACAGAACGAAATATAAGTACACGATTCCGAGAGCACATCAGGGACTACAACAAGAAAGCACGGAAACCCACCATTGCACCAGAATCGAACTATGCAAATCACATGTTCGAAAACAAATGCACCCCGGCCAATATCAAAAACACAGCCAGAACACTTCACATACAAAGAAAAGGTCGTCGCCTAAATGTCCTGGAAAACATGGAAATATACAAACTAAAGACATTTGACGGGAGAATAATAAACGAACAAACAAAAACCGTTTCTGGCGCAATATTTGAACCGCTAAAATTAATTTACAAAAAACCGAACAGTACCGCAGGTACAATAACCAAACAGGTAACAAGAAACGAGCGAAAACACAGAGCCAACCAAAAGACGAAAATCACCGACTTTTACCTGACTAACGAGCGTCGAAAACAACCTTTAAACAACCCATTCGGAAACATTCGTAACATACGAACCATATACACACATACTAACATTACCTGATACAGCATCCAGACTATAAATACGTGACAAGAGATAGACATAAATCAGAACGAAATCGAACACTGAAGATGGCGGACCGCCGAAACCGGTTTGTTACAAAACCAAAATTGACAAAGGATGACCAAAAATCGTTCCAATATACATCTGGTATGAAATGCCATGTTAACTCCTGATGAGCATATTTTGATAGCACCTGAGCTCGAGATTCTGCCAGAAATGCTTTAAACTGTGCTTTGAGCGCGCGAGATGCACCTACAAAGCTGCTTCCGTTGTCTGAGTAAATATTTTTTGGACAACCTCGTCTAGCTACGAACCTTGAAAAAGCTGCTAGAAACGAAGGAGTGCTGAAGTCAGTAGTGACTCTAAATGTAGAGTCTAAATGAAGAGTTTTGCGATAGCAGACAGTATCGCCCTTTTTGTGGTCTTAGTCTCGCCCTCTATTGGTTTTGTCGTAGAATAAAATTGTTCGGAATGAGCATTCCACCGGATACCTAAAGCTTTTACGCTACTAGAATCTTCGAATTCTAGAAAATCTTCGCTCAGCAAGTGAGCTTTTGGAATGCCCTGCAATATTTCGTTGCAATTCGCGGTCCATTATCACCCTGTTGTACTCCCTTTGCAACTCTGGATTTTTCAAAAGTCTTGTTTTATTCTTGTAGAACTGAGAGCACGCTATCCTTAACGATGGACCCAGGTTCAGCTCAGCGGGCAATTCTGACCTAAATGGAAGTGATACGACGTATCTTCCGTCGGAGCCCCGCCGAGTTGTCCTCTTAGAAAGTTCCTCACAGTGGGATTCTTCCGTTGTGAGGGCTTTAGCTTTAGGCAAATCTTCGATTTCCCAACAAGTGCTTAGCTGCTTGTCTAAAGCTACTTCATTAAAAAAGGAGACTCGATTGTGATTAGTTGGACTAGCTGCGTCAGCTTGACCAGTCAATATCCAAACAAACACAGTTTCCTGGACCAAAAGAGTATTCAAAATATTCTTTAATATCTCTCTCCTCCTAGAACAAGATCGACTTGCTCGTTGACAAAGAACCTTTTGTCCGCCAAAACCACATCAGGAAATGCTTGCTGGGTTAGCGCACTTACATCGCAAGTTGGCAAATTGCCTGTTAAGTGTGGTCAAACTAACGCCACAGCATCAATAGAAATAAGTTGGTCAACTGATGATCGTAATTTTATGGCGCAAGCCTCGTTCACTTGCCCAGAAATTGAATTATTAATGGACGAAACTTGAGCATGCATTTTCCTAGTGGGTCAGTTTATTTTTCGTCTAAGTCTATCAGTAATAAAAGAGCATTCAGAGCCAGAGTCTATGAGGGATCTGGCCGAAAAATCTACACCATTATAATGAATGGCTACACGAGCCGTCCCTAATAATACACCTTTACTTGTGTTTCGATTTTAAATTTATCGATTTATTTGCCTTTCCTTGGTTGCCGACTCATTTTTTGATTGAGCTTGTGCAGATGTGCATGGTGACTCATCGGCCGAATCGCTAGTTTCTGTCACCTATGTATTTTGGGATTTTACTGCCTGCAAATGCAAAAGAGTATGTGTCTAGAATGGTACGTGAAGCAATTGTAAGGACTTGTGCATCTAGACTCTGTATGACCCATTATGAGATAATTCAGGCAATAACCATTTTTTTCACAAAGGCAACTCTATCAAATGGTGCTAAGTTTTTAAATTTAGGGCACCCGTATAGTTTATGGTCGGTACTTTGGCACATTTTACATGCATTTTTCGCGACGCTAACTTGGAAAAAAAAAGGACGCTGCCTACAACGCTGCCTACATGGAGACGTTGCGAACGGGCGCAACCCGCAGTGTATGGCAACAATATCGTGAGGCAAAGAAGGAAGAGAGACGCCTTTTCAGAAAAAAGAAAAGTGAGGCCGAAAGGCGTGAGTGTGAGGAGCTTGAGATGCTGGCTGACAGGAATGATGCCCGAAAATTCTATGAAAAGATCCGGCGGATGACCGAAGGTTTTAATACCGGGGCAAGCTCCTGTAAGGACAATAATGGCGACCTGGTAACCGACGTACAAAGTGTACTTAAATTATGGAGGGAGCACTTCTCCTCACTGCTAAATTGCGAGGGAGACGTCGGACCCGATACCCCAATCTCTGACGATGGAAAAGTCGTCCCACCACCTGACTATGATGAAGTGAGGATAGCTATATCCCGGCTCAAAAACAACAAAGCGCCTGGAAAATACGGACTACCCGCCGAGCTGTTCAAACACGGAGGCGAAGCGCTGGTAAAAAGCATGCATCAGCTCTTATGCAGAATATGGTCAGACGAATGCATGCCTCCGCATTGGAATTTAAGTGTGCTTTGCCCAATCCACAAGAAAGGCGATCCCGGTAACCGCACCAACTACCGAGAGATCAGTCTTCTTAATATCGCATATAAGGTTTTTTCGAGCGTGTTGTGTGAAAGGCTGAAGCCCATCGTAGACAAACTGATTGGACCTTATCAGTGTGGCTTTAGACCTGGTAAGTCTACCATCGACCAGATTTTCACGATACGCCAAATCCTAGAGAAGACCCATGATAAAAGAATCGACACACACCATCCTTTTGTCGATTTCAAAGCTGCTTTTGACAGCGCAAAAAGGAGTTGCCTGTATGCCGCCATGTCTGAATTTGACTTCCCTGCAAAGCTTATACGGCTTTGCCAAATGACGTTGAGCAATGCCAATAGCTCCGTCAGAATCGGGAAGGGCCTCTCTGAGCCATTTGAAACCAAGCGAGGCTTCAGACAGGGCGACTCCCTTTCGTGCGATTTCTTCAATCTGATGCTGGAGAAGATAATTCGAGCAGCAGAGCTAAACCGCAATGGTACAATCTTTTACAAGAGCGTGCAATTGCTGGCGTATGCCGATGATATTGATATCATTGGCCTTAAAAACCGCGCTGTAAGCGCTGCCTTCTCTGGACTGGATAAGGAAGCGAAAAAAGTGGGTCTTGCCGTGAACGAGGACGAGACGAAGTATTTGCTGTCATCAAAGAAAGAATCGGCGCACCTGCGCCTTGGCAGCCATGTCACTGCTGATAGTTACAAATTTGAAACTGTGAGGGACTTCGTCTATTTGGGAACCAGTATCAATACCGAAAATAATATCAGTCTAGAAATCCAGCGGAGAATCACTCTTTCCAAGAAGTGTTACTTTGGACTGAGTAGGCAATTGAGAAGTAAAGTCCTCTATCGAAGAACAAAGATCACGCTCTATAAATCTCTCATCATACCTGTCCTGATATATGGCTCAGATTCATGGACAATGTCAAGAGAAGATGAGATGGCCCTTGGAGTATTTGAGAGAAAAGTTCTCCGGAAGATTTATGGTCCTTCCCGTGCTGCCAACGGCGAGTATCGAAGGAAATTTAACGATGAGCTGCCCGAGCTATTCGCAGATCTGACCATAGTCCAGGGAATTAAAGCCCAAAGACTCCGCTGGCTGGGCCATGTTATGCGAATGGACAAAGAAGCTCCAGCACAGAAGGCTTTCCTATTGTCGCCTGAATTCGGCAGCAGAGGAAGGGGGAGGCCTCGACTGAGATGGAAACAACAGGTGGAGGATGACTTGAACTCCCTTGGGGTTTCCAATTGGCGTCAGTTATCACTAAAAAGGAATGACTGGCGTGCTTTGATATGCAACGGCCAAAATCGCTTAGGCGGTTAAGCGCCAATAAATGATGATGAACTTGGAATGCACCAAGCTTCTTTTGCGGGGGTTTAGAGGAATGCGTATTGATTTCCACCTTTGTAGTTGGCTTTGCCATGATTCCTCTTAAACCCGAAAACGATTCTAAAGTTTGGAACCGATTTGTCAGAAATCGATCCATATCCTGCCACTTGGAAGTTTCTGTCTTCTTTTCCACTGACTGTTCCCACATCGAAAGGGTGACATCAGGTAATTTTGTTGAACAGAGATAAGTTATGATTGGGTCCCAGCTCGAGATGTCAATATGATGACATTCCAATGAGGATATGCAATTGTTTATATCCCGTTGCAACCTTTTAATCGATGTGCCGCATTCAGTCTCAACCGCTTGGAGATTGAATAAAACTTTCAGTTGGGTATTGACCAGAGTTCTCTTATTTTCATACCTATCACAAAGGGTTTTCCAGGCTACGTTAAAGCCTTCATTTGTCAGTTCGCATTTTCTGACAATTTCTTGCGCCTCACCTTGTGTCCATTGTGTATCAGTACAAGTGTGAACTCTTCTTTTGGCAACACACATGAAAATGTCGGTTTGTTTACATCCTGCACATATTAAAATGTCACCAGCACCGAATAACAGAAGAGCAATGGCGTTGTTTAACATCCTGCACACATCAACATGGCGGTCTCCCTTTATCTATTTTACTCATGCATAGGCTGCTTTGTTTTTCTTTCTTATTGCCAACAGCTCTGCTGCAGTGATCGAGTCTAAATCTGTGCAAAAAGAAAGTGTGTAACAAAGCCTGCCAACAAACCAACCAAAAAAATCGCAGAAAAATAAAAGATCAAAACTTTTATATTTTCAATAATTTATTGAGCCACCCTAATAGAGTGCTGTTAAAACGTTTATATATATATATATTGCTCGCCAACCAAAACGACAAATTTGTATGTGTGTTTATATTTTGATAAAAATGTCAAGTGAATACGAAAAAATTTGCCAAAAAGTGCTTTAATTGGAGAGAAAAAGGTTTAATAACAAATTATAGTGACGTTTTGAGTGATTTTTGTGCTAACAAACCTTGAAAATTATTAAGACCACTTACAAGGCAAAGTAGGGTTATATACAGCGAATTGTTGTTGGTTTTGGAATGTTAAATACAAAAAGTGAAAGTAACGAGTAGAAAGATGGAATAAAATAATTTTATTCCCGAAAATGAAAATACTTGCAGCTTTAAATATATTTTCCAAAAACACAAGTTGTACAAATATGTGAGTGTATAAAACTCTTAAAAACTCCTAAGCTGTGTCAGGAATACCTTACCTCTGGTGCGGGGTGAAACCTGATAGACAAAAGGGCTATTTGTAACAACACTAATTCACTTTGGCTTAAAGCACCGAAAAACACTCGCACTTTCACTTTAATTTCTTTATTCACTTAACACGAAATTTTTATATTTTATAAATTTGCACCACAGAAATAACCGCGTACCTTTTATTCTATTTAAACAGATCAGGAACTGACTAGTAAAATTTATTGTTGTTGAAGCTGCTGCTTTTTTAAAAAATTATTTCAAGTGGTTCACCCAAGGTTGTTGTTGCTGATGCAAATTACCCAAGTTTTCCGAAAATGTGTTGGCCGCAAATTAATATACTGATTTTTTTGTTGAGTGGACTGTAAAACGCTGGTGATTATCAAATGGCGAAGATGGACCAATGTCTTGACCGCACGCAGCTCTCGGTCAAGTTATTGAATACACCAAAAGGAAATAAAAGAAAAGCGGGTATTAGAATTCAATTCAAATAAGTACTTTAATTTTAAGTATTTAGTCCAATATGATTAATTATAAAAATATATATATATTTACAGTTTACCTTATATGATTCTGGAACTGGTGGCTGGAACACGTCTGGTATCGCTGAGTTCGTAATCCAAGTGAAAGAATGGAAGGTTGATCTTGCCATTCTTTGCCGGTCGAACTTTTTATCTCTTCAAGCGATGTTTTAACATAGTTTGTATAAATAGTTCGACCGCTAATGGTAACTATAAGAAAATTACAAATTTACGAGGGCGACCGGTCAAGTTAATAGGTTTGGGATCTGAGCCTAAACAACTTTGTTTGTATAGTTTGACTCACTCGCATATTTATATTTGTACTGAAGTAATGAAATATATACACACTGAGAGAAATGCATTGAATGTTGTGACAATATCGCTATTGATAGCGACGAGTTTGATGCAATATTCATTCAGAATGAGCGAGTTGTCCAATATTATTATTTGCTCCCAATAAAAAGTAAAATGATATGTCAACCATTTCGAAATTATGTACTATTTTCTATATTTATGGATAGAATGCTAATATATTTGAACGGCACGTCAATATATATGGTCGTGATATGAATTTCTATTGTCGGTATATCCATATCCATATTTACTACATAGTAATAATGGTAGAGACAGCGCATTAATATATATTGGCGAAATGTAAATTTTTCTGGGACGCATAATCATAATAGTTCAACAATTTTTACTATGGATTTTATAACAATATTACAACTTGTTGGAGCGTTTTTTTTAATTCAAAATTTTTTGAATTTCTTATGATTGAACATTTTTCTAAAAATTTTATAAAATGCCGTAGCCGAATGGTAGAATACTGGGCTAACTTTCCAGAGGAGCAGGGTTCGAATCTTACTGAAACCAGATGTTAAATTATATAAAATTTTCCCTCCGTGCATATGTGATAATATTGACAATAAACGTACTTTTTAATCACACATAAGTGATAAACCAATCACAACACAATTTATGACTCTCTTTGCTGTTTAGGCACATTCTAAGCTCTTTAAGACTACCAAATCTCTTCCTGACGTTACCGAAGCCATTGTGTATCAATACCAAGTGTAAACTCTTCTGCATTGACGTCAAAATTCCAAAATGAGTTTAACACCTGTTTGAGATTATGGTTAATAACAAGTGTGATATCATAGACATAGTCGTGAAAACTTCAAAGTGAGTTTAGTCACCTGTTTTTTAATTTCCTGTTTTGTCTCAATTCTTTCCATCTCTTTCTACCATTAGGTAAAAGATAGGAGACCGCCATGTTGATGTGTGCAGGATGTTAAACAACGCCATTTGCTTTTCTGTTATTCGGTGCTGGCGACATTTTATTATGTGCAGGATGTAAACAAACCGACATTTTAATGTGTGTTGTCAAAAGAAGAGTTCACACTTGGTATTGATACACAATGACCGAAGCAATGCTCCATCCGGACTCGGTATTTGCTGTGACGCAAGTTAAATGCAATGCGGTGGCCTCGGTCAAGCTGTCTAGCGTTGCTTCTAAATGGGGTTATAAGTGTGTCGGACAATGGATACGCCGAATCACCCGCTATCCATAGTTGGGATGAAAAGAATTGTTATTTTTTTCTTGAAAAGAGAAGAGTTCCGATAAATTCGAACATCGTGCCAGCTACCAGGATTCCCGACTACAACATGTCTATTTTTAAGTTTGTAGTCGCAAACAAATGCGCTTTTAGCGAGTAGATGTGATTTCGCGAAAAATAAGACGTATGATCTTTTACTGGGGACTCGGCGAACTTTATTTATGTACCATCAATATACGCAATGCAGTATGGTAGCTCATCAATGGTGTCCGATACAATTTTCAAGCGCTCGCTCTCATCTGGCCAATAAATATAACGTGTTTGCAGCTTCAAAAGCGCTTTGAAAACTCTACTTGTGATTACCAATATAGTTCCACCATCGCCGATTCCAAAAAGGGTTGCGATTTTCCGAATTGATCCACCCTCTCCGGATGAGCCTAAACGATAAAGCACAATAGCAAGCTACAGTTCGACGGAAAATTGTTTTGGAGAGTGTGCCTTTGTAAACTCTTCGTCATTTTGGGAAAAGTTAGCTCGAACCCAACTCCGAGGAATAACATTCGCTATTATCCGGAGAGGGAAGAACTGTTACCGGTCAAGATAAATGAACTGCCCGTCACTAAGGTGTGCCGTAATAATTAGGCTTGTGGCCTAAACATGCCGGCCCCTTTCCGACGAGCAATTCTGAAAAGCTCTTGACGTATCCAGCAGCCGAGTCCCGAAGCTAATAACAACTTTAAACAAACATTGAATTGGAAAATTCTTATAACGACTAAAATTAACTGTATAGTTCGCGGCGTTCGCGTTCTCATTGGTTTCGGCCTCCGTTCCCTGTGAATGAATATAATGTCTTAGTCAAAATGTACGTGGGTTGATTTTAGTGCACATTATGTAATTTTTTGAATATCTGTTTAACCCTCCGATGTTCATATGGGTCTGGCCAGACCCATTCGATCTTTAAATGTATGTAGATCTTTTATTTTTAATATCTGAGGCTTCTTAGTCCATGACTTCCTAAAATGTAGTGTGCTAAACAAAATTGTTACGTGCGGCCAATGGCAATGGCGGGATACTCGCACGTAATAAGATATGGAAAGAAAGTGAAGAAAGAAAGTGCAAAGAGTGAGTAAATAAACTAGACACTTTGGTTTCAATGTAAACAATATAATGATAATTAGTTTATTCAATGTGGAAATTAATAAAAAGTATGGAACGTTATATGAAAATCTCTTAAGAATTTTTAATAAGAATTATGTACAAATGTATTTTACGTGGATTTGGCTGCTGGTGCTCCTCGTATGATCGGAAAAGAAGTGAACGAGTGTTTAGATAAATATCAGCTCTGTTATGGGCATACAGATAAAAAGTAAAAAGTAATAGCACGGAAGATACTACGGTTTGCTACGAGGGGCGGCCGATATATTTAGACCGGTGGTCTAAACATGCCGGCCCCCCTTGCGACAAGCAACGCTAAAAGAAAAGGAGGAGTCACCAGCAACCGCTCCAATCTAATACTTACCCCCGAATTCTGTAAGCTGTCTCTAGTCACTAATAGAGACAATAGTCACTAATAGAGACAATTCGTGTTCCAATTCCATGTTGTCCAATTACAAACCTCAAATGACAGATCTCAATTTTGTGACTTGAGATGAGACAAAATTACAGAATTCCAGGGTTAAGCTAACACGACGACTCTATGGATGGTGAATGTATGCTATGGCCCAAGTGTGAACTCTTCTTTTGACAACACACATTAAAATGTCGGTTTGTTTACATCCTGCACATATTAAAATGTCGTCAGCACCAAATAACAGAAAAGCAATGGCGTTGATTAATATCCTGCACACTTCAACATGGCGGTCTCCCATCTTTACCTAATGGTAGCAAGAAGTAGGAAGATGGAAAGAAGTGAGACAAAAAAGGAAATTAAAAATAGGTGAATAAACTCACTTTGAAGTTTTCACGACTATGTCTATGATATCACACTTGTTATTAACCACAACTCAAACAGGTGTTAAACTCATTTTGGAATTTTGACGTCTATGCAGAAGAGTTTACACTTGGTATTGATACACAATGCCATAGGCTGTCCATGCTCGCTGCTACGATTGCCCTGTTGTGGATGAAAAGGAAAGGTTAGACTATGGACGTGGTTATGCCTAGTTCATTGCACCTTACTATTATTGTTTCTAATTTCCTCCATGGTACGTAGAGGATAATAATTGGTAAATTTTATTGTTGGTAAGAACCCGATATTGTTAGGCCGAAAATTGTGGCCTGGGCTAATAATCCGTTGACTTGAGATGGCGGTGTGGCGTTTAACATGATGTTGGCGTAGATGACGGCGCCTAACACGAGGCGCACTGGCCAGGCGCGGAAAAATTCAGGGTCCGCCAGTTTCATGAATTGAAAATGGCCCGCCACTGTGCCATCGATGTTCGACGATGGGGTCAACCGATGATGGCGTGCGACGACCGTCGCCTGGGTAGTGATCCTTCGGTTTACCCCATGTTGTCCTCGTAGGACCAGCGTGCACCTCATCGGCCGCGTTCCCCCAAGTCGCTCCAAGTCGAGGTCACTGGCGAGCTCGCTATCAATGACCGACGTGGGAGAACACGGGTCGATCAGGGCACGCACAATATGAAGTCTGGCTCCGGCCTCAATCGATACTAAAACGGTGGGGGAAATAGCGACAAATGACCGCAATATTATGTCGTCGGTGGGTGCATTTGCCGTTCTGCCAGATTGAAACGTGGCGGGCAGATGTCTGCGGCGTACTACTGTGGTATCGCTGACGGTGGAATGGGCCGGATAAGGTGCCGTCCGACCCGCTGTAAGGCGTGATGAGCGGAAAGGTCGCGTATCCGCGTCACCCCGTCTTACATCGGTGGGACGACGAGATGGTCGGAAAGGACGCGTTTCCGAGCCACCAAGGTTCACCTTACCGGGCCTGGAAAGTGGTCGGAAAGTACGGGTTTCCGAGCCACCCTTTCCTCTCTTTTCTGCTGGAGCTGGTTCGTGGCTTCTCCACAGCTCGTGCCGTAGTACCGATCGGAAAGAACGTGTTTCCGCGCCGCTGAGCTGTGGAGTCGGATTGGCTCTGGCTGCCTGTTCTTCTTCCTCTTCTTCGGCAGCGTAGTGTGATGTGTCTCGCTACACCGGTAGCATCGGTCCTTGCTCGGACATGTTCCTAGACCGTGGAATGCGATAGGCAGTTCGGGCAATACTTATGGATAAGTACCACCCGTAACCGCTCTTCAACCGCCATCCCACGGTATTGTTGGCAAAATCGGATGCCGTGGTTATTGCCACATAAGCGGCACGGGATGCTGAAGGGACGGGACCTTCCCTCCGTCTTGACGCGTGTCGCGGTGTAACGAGTCATTCTAAAAGGAAAAAACTCGTTATTCACTGTGGGTTGCTCGTATGTCTGGTTGGGTGGCTTGTGTCGGCGTATGAACCTTTTTCTTTTTGTTTTTTTTTTGGAATTTGCGTTATTTATATATAGGCTATTTGTACATTATTTTGTCTATTTGCGCGTTTTTGGGCATTTTTTCGCTTAATTTACCAAATTTGGTGCGATGTAAATGTGCTATTCATTTACCAAATTTGTTGCGGTGTAAATGTACTATTACATCTCCTTTAACAAATTTGGTGCGGTGTAAATGTACTATTACACTTCAGTTAGCAAAGTCACTCACCCTTAAGTTTCGCTAAGCGGATCGCGAACAGTTAACACGCTTTGTGCTGCCACATCGCATCGATGGTGACTAGTACTCTTGCGATGTTAAGGCCCAGGCAGATGCCCCACGGCAGCTGCTAATAGTACATTTACACTGTTCACCCCGTCATTGTGGTGACATTTCCCATACCGTGTCACGATTTGGTGAAACTAATTTAGGGGAATGGTGTACGTTGTCGTACGTACGATCACGACTGTGAAGGTAGTAACTGTCAGAAATGGATATTTGCCACGATATAATCCCTGCAGTCAAATTCCGAACTACTCAGCAAACATACTAGTTCATTGACTAACCATTTTGTGGCATATGCATACCAGTTCATTGTTGATTAGTTTTAAAACCACTCAATGCAAAACTACTCAGCGAAAATTCTAGTTCATTGACTACATTTTGTGGTGTATTTATACTAGTTCATTGCTGGTTAGCTTCAAACCAGTCAAGGCCAAACTACTCAGCAAACAATATAGTTCAATGACTATACATTTTGTGGTGTATTCATACTAGTTCACTTCTTATCACCTTTAAACCAGTCAAGGCCAAACTACTCAGCAAACAATATAGTTCAATCACTAAACATTTTGTGGTGTATTCATACTAGTTCACTTCTGATCACCTTTAAACCAGTCAATGTCGAACTACTGAGCAAACAATATAGTTCATTGACTATACATTTTGTGGTGTATTCATACTAGTTCATTTCTGATCACCTTTAAACCAGTCAATGTCCAACTACTCAGCAAACAATATAGTTCATTGACTATACATTTTGTGGTGTATTTATACTAGTTCATTGTTGATTAGCTTTAAACCATTCAATGCCAAACTACTCAGCGAAAATTCTAGTTCATTGACTATGCATTTTGTGGTGTACTCATACTAGTTCATTTCTGATTTCCTTTAAGCCAGTCATTCCCAAACTACTCGGCAAACAATGTAGTTCATTGATTGTACATTTTGTGGTATATTCATACTAGTTCATTTCTGATTAGCTTTAAACCAGTCAATGCCAAATTACTGAGCAACATTATAGTTCTACGCCTAAACATTTTGTGGTGTATTCATACTAGTTAATTTCTGAATACCTTCAAACTAATCAATTCCAAACTACTCAGCAGACACCTAGCTCGTTTACTATACTATATAACTATAATTTGCTAGGCGAAATCATACTAGTCACAAAAATCCTGGTTCGTACTAGTATGCAAGTAAGTATGAATCTCGGGTTGAAATTATACTACATCTTTTTCACTTTATATTCAGAAAGTTTTCTGAATATCAATTGTAATTTTCTGAATGTCAATTGTATTTTTCTGAATATCAAATGGAAATCCTGAATATGAATTGTAATTTTCTAAATATAACTTGTTACTTTCTGAATATAAACTGAAAAAGGTGTAGTCAGAAAAAGTCTAATCTATTTTAGAAAAATACTAATTAGAAAAATTCCATTTCATACTACATTATTATTATAAGGCCTTATTACACCGCAACCATTAGTACGATCTATTGTAGTACATGGTACTATGCAAACATTATTTGAAATTTTTGGTTTGCTTCTTTTTTTCTCTTGTAATTCACAGATGGTTTTTCGTGTTTGCCTAAATACAAATATGATACTGATGTATATATGATCTAGTATGTCAACTGCTATATTTCTTGTGTATATACACAGAAAAAACGCACTCGTAAAATCTAAATCTCGTGCTGTTATCCTGAAGTTGACCAAATTTTGGCTGTTTGAACGGTATTTTTTGTTGAAGTAACTGTATTCAGATCTTTTATGATCCCTCTAGATCTTTTATAATCCCATTTTGGCCAGGTTTGTTTGGATGTCCGGCACCCTTGGGATTGTTGCTACCTTTCGTTGGCTTGACGGAATGTGTACTCCAAGCCAACGAAATGTGGCAACAATCCCCAAGGTGCCGGACATCCAAACAAACCTGGCCTAAGAAGGAGAGAAATCTCCATATTAATAGGTATTCTAACTGGGCACTGCCTTATTGGTAGGCACGCAGAAGGTGTGGCCTACCGACGATGCTGTAGGAGCTGCAAAGATGATGAGGAAGAGGAAACGGTGAAGCACCTCATCTGCAACTGCCCGGTCTTAAGCGCCGCGAAAACCGGCTTTTTGGGAGTTCCCTTCCTGGATAGCCTAAACCAGACCGCTGAACTGGACATAAAGGACTTGATGGCCTTCATAAAGTCATCTAAGTGGTTCGAGGAGGAGTAACGGTGTCGGTTTAGGAGTGTCAGTCCCGGGATACTACTATGTGGAAAATCCCAACAAAAATCAAAGCAGCACACTATAAGTTGGAAAAGAAGTTCGGCAAAAGTCTCGTTAGAGGTTATGACAACCTGTTGGTATATAACCGCCATTTTTTTTACGTCATAAACTTGAGTATATTGACAACAACAATATAAATTGACTCTAACAATGCTCCTTTAACTCGAGTGTATGGCCCAGCATGAAAGCAGTCTTACTTTGACTCTTTTTGATGTAAAAATAAGACTTACTTTTATCTATATATACATATGTGGGACCGGAACTACGCAGTGGACGACAAACTTAACCTTGAGTAACCTTAATTTACCTTACCTAAAAATACAACTCCAAAGCCCCAATTACATACAACTTTGACAAATGCGCGCCTCGTTTTTGAGCCTTTGCAAAAATTTCGCTTCGCTTTACGTTTAAAAAACTTTGAATGAAAGTGGATCCTACAAAGTTGAATACAATTGGGCCTTCACCTATATAATCAAAATTGACGAACGCGGAATTTGAAAGGAGCCATTGCAAGTTGAATTCAATAATTAAATTAAAAATACAATAAACAACATAATTTAAAAAATATAGAAAAAAACTTGTGTTAACTTTACCGAGAATCGAACTCAGAGCATTTAGCTCAGAGGCTGACTAGTATACCAATTGGTATGGTGCTGATGCAGAAGAGGACAATTGCTTTTCTTTTTCTCTTGAACTCCTTCTTTTTTACCTTGTAATCCACAGATGCTTTTTCGTATTTGGGTAAATACAAATAGTCGCTGCTTTCTAAAGAATTAACTGGTATATTGCTGATGTAGAGGCTGACTATGATATTGGTGCATAGACCGACTAGTATACCAACTGGAATGAATGTTAAATTCGTGGACTAGTATGACAAGTGGTACGATCTGAATGGGCATAATGATTAGTATGTCCTGCCGCATAGACTGAGCAATATGTCAACTGGTATGATTCTGATGTACATATGAACTAGTACGTCAACTGGTAAGATTCTGATGCATATATGAACTAGTATGTCAAACAAGGACTGAAACCGAAACCGTAACCGTAACCGATTAAAACCGATTCATTTTTCAAAACCGAAACCGAAACCGTAACCGTTATTTTGATATGGAAAAGACCGAAACCGAAACCGTTTCAAAAGCCGGAACCGGTTCCAAACGGTTTTGAATTTTTTCAATACCTTACTTATGTGAGTGGGCACATAGGTACTTCGTTTTACAAATAGGTACCCTGAAAGTTTTCATGGAAGATTGTGGAGCCACGTTTTGACATCAGTATCAAAATTCTGAAAGAGGAAGTTTGAATATAGTTGAATGAAGCGATCGAAACAAATTCACGAGATCCGAAAAAGAAATGTTCAGGCTTGCCTCGGAAAGTGCCACTAATTTTAATGTTTTTAACGATTTATACATTTCATTTGGCTTCCATTTTAATAAAAAAAGTAGAGTTAACTTTAGGAATTTGTTTTGCAGAAATTTCATCTATGCATAGCGTTAATAAATGTATTATTATATTGGAGAAATCCCATCATGGCCGCAGAAAAAAAGTTATGAAAATTCAGACCTATTTCGTAGCTACATAGGTACTTGAGTATTTTAGTAGTAAAATTTTTTTTCCTGTTTTTATTTGGAAACCGAAACCGGAACGAAACCATAACCGAAACCGAAATAAATTTTGAAGAACGAAACCGGAACCGAAACCGAAACACGTTGCAAAAACCGAAACCGAAACCGGAACGTTATTTTAATCGGTTTCAGACCTTGATGTCAAATGCTATATTTCAACTGATATGAATATGATGCATAAATGAACTGGTAAGAGTCTGAAGTATAAATGAACTACTATATCAACTGGTATGATTCCGACGCATATATGAACTAGTATGACAACTAGTATGATTCCGATGCTTTTTTTAACTAGTCTGTCAATTGGTATGATTCTGATGCATATATGAACTAGTCTGTCAACTGGTATGATTCCGATGCATATATGAACTAGTCTGTCAACTGGTATGATTCTGATGCATATATGAAATAGTCTTTCAACTGGTATGATTTTGATGTATATATGAACTAGTCTGCCAACTGGTATGATTCTGATGTATATGTGAACTATTCTTTCAACTGGTATGATCCTGACGCATATACGAACTAGTATCTTAAATGGTGTGATACTGATGTATATAATAACAAGTATATCAACTGGTATATTCCTGATGCAGAGGCTGGCTAGTCAGCCAATTGGTATGGTGCTGATGCAGAGAAGGACAATTGCCATCTCATAGGGCATCGCCGTGTTAAAAATACCAGTTGCTAATATGGAAAAATTACAGAACTCGAACTAGTTGAGGCCGCCCGGCTGACTGGTATTTGATTAGTATAAAACTAGTTAAGTTGACTGCAGGGATATTTTATTGGTATTGTATACTTTATGGGTCAACTGCTAATAAGTTAGCTACAATTATGGGAGATAGCTCAAAAGACGGATTTTGGCCTCAGGATCACGAATCCGGAAGCGCTTATTTTATCTTTTTGTATTAGTGGAAGTTATGGTTAAAAACCCGGAAAATGACCCGGATCAGATACCAAAATTGGGGCAGACTCCATGGTATTTATGTCCGAAATACCTTGCTAAGATGGCAGCCTTCGGCCGCGCTTATTAAAATGACTCTGGACTACGCCATCCCAATTCCGGATGGTTGCCGGAGCCGTGGCTGACGGTACGCATTTTTTTTTTTTGTACAGCCTATTTGTTTCCTCAATTATGTTCTCGGTGTTTACTTATGTTGGTGCACCGAAAGATTTATACTCAGGCTAGTATTGACTAAAGTGGTTACATTTTATATCGCGTGATGCGGTGACGCGTTTCATATAATAGGGCCTTAAGTGGAGGATTTAGTACTCGTGCATCCGGTAACGCGATTTGGTACTAAAAAAAATTGGTAGTGTGGCAGCGCAAAAACCGGCGCTCTCAATGAATAAATGTCATTGATGAAAATTTACACGAGGTAAGTTCTACAATTTGTTAATTTTATTTTTAATTGTATTTTATTAAATTTTTCTATTTCTTTTTATTTTCAGGTGAGGTGCAAGGACGTGGGAAGGAAGCTCGAGGATCATGGACGTGGCCGGAGGTTTGCAGGTAAGTATGCATGGAAAAAGGTAAGTGTATCGTAAAAAATATATATTTGTACGTGTATGTAACACTCGCTGTGGTAGCCGGCACCCAGCGATGGATACATACCTGAACAAACTATTTATACATTCGTATTAATTTTTCTTTTTCGTTTCAGGTTTCATGGGCAGCTGAACATATGCCCCATCGTGAGTGCCACACAAAACTTTGTGACACTGCGCCGGGGGTTTAACTCTGGAGGTGAAGTACGTGTTACACCTGCATGCACTGAAATCATTATCATGGCCCAAGTTTTGGGTGAAAAGGGCTGCCGTATACGCGAATTAACTGCCATTGTACAAACACGTTTCAATTTCGAGCCTTGTGGCGTAGGTTGTTTTGAAACCCGACATCCCTGAAGCTTTATGTCACATGCTCGAAAGGGCTGTTGCCCTCCGTAAGCACTTCAGCCGAAGCAGACGACCGAGATATTTGAAAATTCGGAAAAATTTGCTTCTGAATCTTTGGAATTTACTTTCTAATTGTCCAAACAACTGGTTGAAAGGTTTGGTAAACGTAGTGTGTGGCATTTTACAATAAATTTTTGGAAACTATAAGTGCAAGACACGTTGAAGTGAAATTTGGAATTTTGCAACGCATTGAGATACAAATAAAGTCAGTACGTCGCGACTAGCTACACATTTTTTTTATTTGCCCTCTAGTACCAGGCAAAAGAAAAGGGTTTCCAAGGCAGAAAAATAGCGCAAAAAGTCGATTTTGCTGGTAAATTTTCGTTAAATTGAACAATAATTTAGTTGTGTTGGGTTCTTTTTTGGTGCAAATTTGACCAAAAGAATTGCGCAAGGATAACGATGGTAGGGTAGGTAGAAGTGCCTGCCGCAAAGGCACACCTAGGCCAGTAATAAAAGGCCCGTTGTGATACCACCAAACACTAGGAAAGTCAGTCCCGGGGCCCGGCCATATGGAAAATCCCAGTGCTGTCGGGACTCTCCATATAGCCGAAACCCGGGACTGACACTCCTAACCGACACCGCTACCCCTCCTCGAACCATTTTGATAACTTGATGAAGGCCATCAAGTCCTTTATGTCTAGCTCCGCGACCTGGCTTAAGCTAACCAGGAAGGGAACTCCCAGAGAGCGCCTTCTCGCTCCGCTTAAGGCCGGGCAGTTGCAGATGAGGTGCTCCACCGTTTCCTCTTCCTCATCATCTTTGCAACTCCTGCAGCATCGTCGGTAGGGAACGCCTAGCCTTGCTGCGTGCCTACCAATAAGGCAGTGCCCGGTTAAAACACCTATTAATATGGAGATTTCCTTCCTTTTTAGGGCGTATATGTGTCTAGATCTTTTAAGATCGCATTTTGGCCAGGTTTGCTTGGATATCCGGCACCCTGGGGCTTGTAGCCATCTTTCGTTGGCTTCGCGGAGTGTATGCTCCTTCAGCATTACCTTGCACGTGGCAAACGGCATACCTATGCGCTCTTTATCTTGAAGAATCTGCTTGGTCGTGCCCTGCCTGGCAAGTTCGTCTACCCTACAGTTTCCCTCAATGTCCGTGTGTCCCGGGAGCCAAGGGATTTGATGGCCGCTTGGCTGTCGCTGAAAATACAGATATCCTGTCCGATGGTGCGTTCACCTATCCAAGTCACGGCGTCCATGATTGCTGAAACTTCAGCCTGGAAGACGCTGCAGTGATCAGGAAGTCTAAAGGAGAGTTCTAGGTCCAAATCCCTTGAGTAAACCCCTCCTCCGACTCTGCCGTCTAACTTCGAGCCGTCGGTGTATATAAAAGTGCCGCCATTAGTAGCGGGACACCGATCTATGTTCTCCTAGTCTTCCCTGCTGGGAATGTTTATTCTAAAACAACAATCTCCGACAGTTGTGGTCGCACACCGATCTGTGCTCAGAGGGAGAAAGCTGTAAGATCTTACAAAACAGGAGTGTCCAATAGTGCTTGCGCCCCAGACGGACGTTTCCCTTTGACGCACAGCCGATGCTGCTGCTGCCCGGTACCCTTCCAGATCGAGTGGCAAAAAGCCAAGAATGGCCTGGAGAGCTTCATTGGGCGTTGTTCTTAACGCCCCGCTTATACAGATCATGCTCGATCTGTGGACTTTCCCTAACAGATTTAGGTTTGTTGCCTTTCTTAGCGCAGGCCACCATACCACGACTCCATACAGCATAATTGGCTGGATTATCGCAGTGTAGATCCATCTGCAAATTTTGGGGCTGAGCCCCCATTTTTTGCCAATGGCTCTTTTACACGTGTAAAGTGCAATGCACGCTTTCCTCTGGCGCTGGATGACATTCTCTTTCCAGTTAAGCTTTCTATCTAGAACTGTGCCTAGGAATTTGGCTTTGTCAGCTAAGTTCAGGCGCACGCCATCTAGTTCTGGTAGGTTCAACGGTGGTATCTTGTACCGCCTGGTATAAAGGACAAGCTCCACCTTTCCCGGGTTGATGCTAAGTCCGCAGCGAGAGGACCATGGAGAAACTTCTCGCAGTGCTACTTGCATCAAGTCACACAGGGTTTGTGGGAATTTGCCCCTATATGCAATAGCTAAATCGTCTGCATATGCCACTATCTTCCCGCCCCCCCCCCCACCTTGTGTCTCGTAGCAGCGAGTTTACGGTGAGGTTCCATAGGAGCGGGGAGAGAACACCACCCTGACGCGTTCCTCTTGTGACATAGCGTGAAAGATCAACTGTTCCCAGTGAAGAAACTATTTTCCTTCCCTTTAGTAGTTGATCAATTAGTCCAATAAGAGACCTATTTATGCCCAGGTTTGTTAAAGCAGTGTTAATAGCCTCCGGTCCTATATTGTTGAAAGCCCCTTCGATGTCCAGAAAGGCCACGAGACAGTACTCCTTTTCATGCAATGATTTTTCAACAATAGAGCCTAGGCTGTGGAGCGCAGTTTCCGTTGATTTACCTTTGGTGTATGCATGTTGATAGCTAGAAATAAGGTTGCTATCAATAGTAGAGGAGAGATAATCGCTAATTATCCTCTCGAAGGTTTTAAGTGCAAAAGACGAGAGACTGATCGGTCTGTAGTCTTTAGGCTCATAGTGTGAGGCCTTCCCAGCCTTTGGAATAAAGACTACCGTGGCGCTTCTCCAGGAGCACAGAATGTAATTAAGAGCCAGGCAGGCTGAATAGAGAACTACCAGCCATTTAGCTGATATTTCCAGCGTGTTTATGAGTTGTGCGGGGAAAATCCCGTCTGGCCCAGCTGCCTTGAACAAAGCTCAAAGCTTTTGATTGCCCACCTTACCCTTTCCTCCGTAATGGGTATGTTTACCGCCAGGTTTGTTGCAGATGCTACAGGTGCATCATACAAGTTCCCCGGAAAGTGTGTGTTCAGGAGCAGCTCCAGGGTTTCCCCTTCCGTGCTGGTCCAAGATCCGTTAGGCTTCCGTAAATAGCTAATGGCTGTTTGAGTTTTTGATAGCACTCGTCTAAGTCTCGCTGTATCATCGACTTTTTCGCCCCGGTGCAGTAATTTCTCCACGAAGTTCTCTTCGCTTGCCTTAGAGCCTTTTTATAGGCCCTCAGTTTAGCTTTATATTCGAGCCATTCAGGCTCCGTACCGATGCTCTTGGCCTTGTTAAATTGCTTCCTGCATGATATACGGAACGAATCCAGGTCGTAAGACCACCAGTCGGGTCTATGTTTGCCGCGTGGTTTTGGTACTGGACAAGCCTGCTCTAGGGCATTTGAGAGCGCCGTTGTAAAGGTCGTTACCAGATCATCCAGTTCTCCCACTGATGAAGGGGCTTGTGGAGGTAATACTGGTAGGTCCCTAGCTAATATTTGGATATGTATCTGCCAGTTAGTGTTGCGTGGATCTCGTTTCATAACTGGCTGCTCAACAATAAAGTCTAACACAATTTCTATGTACCGATGGTCAGAAAATGAATGCTCATCAAGAACACGCCATTTTCTGACCCACTCATAAGCGCCTTCGCTACAAACAGTGAGGTCTATAACCTCCCTACGAGCTTTAGTTATAAAAGTAGGCTCGTTACCCACGTTACAAACCACCAGGTTAGTTGTTAGTAGGTAGTCAAACAGAGACTCGCCCCTAGCGTTAATATCGGAGCTTCCCCACTGGACGTGATGAGCACTAGCGTCAGCTCCAATAATAAGATGGCCCGTACAGAAATTATCCACCAGATCTTTCACCTCCTTTTGTGGAGGAGGTTTTTCGGCGTCATAGGGCATATAGACCGACGCCATCGTTAGGCTGGTGCTGCCGACTGTTAAGCTGGCAGCTGTAACGTCACCATTTGAGTAGTAGGGTAATAGAAAGGTGTTTAGCTCAGACTTTACCAAAATACAGGTTCTGACCTTGCCCTCATCATTGGCTTGGATGAGTTTGTACCCCTTAGTCCCCAATCCACAGATCCTAGAGCTATTGACCCAGGGCTCTTGGATAAGGACCACGTCTACGTCGCCTTTAGAAAGACGACTGCTTAAAACAGCCGAGGCTGCTTTAGATTTGTGCAGATTTATCTGAAGCACCACCAACATGAGAGAGCTCAGACTTCCCTGCCGCCAGCGTGTCGTCGAGGTCTGGCCTGTTCCGGGGGCTGCCTCTCAACGAGGAGTTGTTCAGAGCACCTGCACGATTTGGCGTGGCGGGAACCCTGATGTCTGAAGCAGCATCAACGTTAGTGTGCTCAGGTTTAGCCACGATCGTGACGTCGAGGCCTTCTTCGTCAAGCAGGCTTTCTTCTATCGCCGAGTTTTTCGCAGCACCATCGCAATTTGACGTGGCGGATAACATACTTTCCGCGTCGGACTCCTCTGCTTCCCCTTCCGATGCCTCGATCTCCGAGTCCTCCGGAGCGTCCGGAATAGCAGCGCGCTGTGCATCGCCACGGTATACGTGGATCACGATCTGACCCAAGCCGTAATGCACTCGTCCGTTGCACCGTTCAAGGGGCTCGAGCGCCTCCTTATTCAGAGTGATAACCACCTGTCTATTGGGCCCAACCACATCATCGACCAGATTGACGCCCCAATCCTGGGTCGGGAGAGACGGATTCCAGACCTGCAGCATCTCAAGAATATTCTCGGGTTCTGCAGGGACGGCAGGAATCCATGCCCTTGCCCTTGGCCGAGCAGGAATATCCTTCCAGTCGACGACATCTAGTCTTGCCCCTGGGTAGACTTCACCCAGTCTTGCAACTGCTGCCTTATACAGTGCGACAGTTCTTGCATCCTCGCACGCGAATATTTTGATCTGACCTTGGTGCCAGCCCGCGTCAGTACCTCGCGGCGGACTACCCGGAGACTCATGGGGATGGACCAACGGTCGTTACCTCGGTCAATGAAACCTATAAGGATTCTGTCCTTGGTTACTTCAGCAAAGCTGAGTTTTCCCACTACGGGGTTGACCTGATGCCGCTTCGGATGGGGGTTTACCTCTCCGTCCGATCTCTGGCGTTTGAAGGGATGCCCCCTGCGGGTTACGGCTTTAGATAATGTCTGTAGTGAAGTGCCTGTCGCAAGAGGCGACTACAATCCATTTCAACCACGGTCACGGGGTTTATGAAATCGGTAATGGGAATAGTAGCATAAGGTGGTTCGATAGATGTGAGAGCATAGACGCATAGACCGTACAACTCTGTTTGGTCCGTAACGTCCCTCTTACCACAGGTACGGCGAGGCCGATTAATTTTGTGAAACCGAAACCTAAATCGTAATCGATATTTTAATAAAAAAAAAACGAAACCCTTTCAAAGTCCAGAACCGCTTCTTGTTTTTGTACTTGTTTGTTTTTTATACCTTTCATGAACATGAAATGGTATTATAACTTTGGTCCGATGTTTGTAAATATGAGAAGAAGAAGAGATAGACCCATCAATAAGTATACCGAAATGATCAGGATGACGAGATGAGTTGATTTAGCCATGTCCGTCTGTCCGTCTGTCCGTCTGTCCGTCTGTCTGTCTGTCTGTCTGTCTGTCTGTCTGTTTGAACGCAAACTAGTCCCTCAGTTTTTGAGATATTTGGCTGAAATTTGGTATGCGACCACCATTTTCCAATATAGGAACCAGCAAGATCGGACCAATATAACATATAGCTCCCATACAACCGATTATTCCGATAAACGGATTTTGGGCTATAACTCCTGTAATTAAACACGTAGGAACGTGACATTTTGTAAGTATTGCTATTTTTATATGTGAAATATCGATGTTGAAATTCATAGAGATGGGATAAATATTTCACATAGCTCCCATACAATCGATTATTCCGATAAACGGATTTTGGGCTATAGCTCCTGTAATTAAACACGTAGGAACGTGAAATTTTGGAAGTATTGCTATTTTTATATGTGAAATATCGATGTTGAAAATCATCGAGATTGGATAAATATTACACATAGCTCCCATACAATCGATTGTTCCGATAAACGGATTTTGGTAGATAACTCCTGTAATTATATAGGTAGGAACGTGAAATTTTGGAAGTATCGCTATTTTTATATGCGAAATATCGATGTTGAAAATCATTGAGATGGCATAAATATTTCACATAGCTCCCATACAATCGATTATTCCGATAAGCGGATTTTGGGCTATAACTCCTGTAATTAAACACGTAGGAACGTGAAATTTTGTAAGTGTTGCTATTTTTATATGTGAAATATCGATGTTGAAACTCATAGAGATGGGATAAATAATTCACATAGCTCCCATACAATCGATAATTCCGATAAACGGATTTTGGGCTATAACTCCTGTAATTAAACACTTAGGAACGTGAAATTTTGGACGTATTGCTATTTTTATATGTGAAATATCGATGTTGAAAATCGTCGAGATTGGATAAATATTTCACATAGCCCTCATACAATCGATTGTTCCGATAAACGGATTTTGGTAGATAACTCCTGTAATTATATAGGTAGGAACGTGAAATTTTGGAAGTATCGCTATTTTTATATGCGAAATATCGATGTTGAAAATCATTGAGATGGCATAAATATTTCACATAGCTCCCATACAATCGATTATTCCGATAAGCGGATTTTGGGCTATAAGTCCTGTAATTAAACACATAGGAACGCGAAATTTTGGAAGCATCGCTATTTTTATATGTAAAATATCGATGTTGAAAATCATTGAAATGGGATAAATATTTCACATAGCCCCCATACAATCGATTGTTCCGATAAACTGATTTTGGTAGATAACTTCTGTAATTATATCGGTAGGAACGTGAAATTTCGTAAATGTTGCTATTTTAGAATGTGGAATGTCGATGCTAAAAATCAATTAGATTGGACCAATATAACACATCGTCCCCATATAATCGATAGCTCCGATAATTTCGGTATGAGCTAAAGTTAAATTCACACAGGCTGTACTGGGGATCAAACCGTGAAAATCGTGGCGCTTATTCATGAAAGGTATTTAGCCTTCGGCACAGCCGAAGACAGCTTTCCTTACTTGTTTTTTTTTAAATTGATTACTTCATTTCGCGGACACATATTTTCCTTGATAAGACGGTACCCTGGTTTTGACTTCAGTATAAAAAACCTCCAATGGAAACCAATCCACCACTTTCTGCGACACTCTGGCGACAACCTTCTTATGGTGCCATTGGCGGATATCGACAAATATTCAATACTCGCCATTTTTATAACGCAAAAGTCCGAAAAGAGGTAGATTCCAAAGTTGCCAGGGTTACTGGGCTAGCATATTTCGCGGTATTGATAATTTTTTTTTTGGCATGAGCAAATGCTATCTAATTTTTCAGTAAAACAATTGTATGGGACACAAAAACTGTGCTCGGGTGACAAGGATTGTACGATTGTTTACATTTATTTGAAGAAAAAGCCTATGATCTCCTTATCTGTCAATTGACTTTGTTGTGAGGGAATTTATGTTTGGGCGATGTGCTGCTAATTTACTGTAGCACATTATCATCTTCTGTGGCAGATCGGTTCGTCCGTCTGCAGTAGGGTTTTTGTTGGCCTCGTTACCAAGTTTAACATGTGCATTTGCTTGTTATTGGGTCCATTGTTGGGGTGGTAAATATTTTTCTGCGGGGACTAAACCCCAAGGTTTCCTAATCCGGAAAGGAATGCGAAATGGAATTAGGGAAATGGAGAAGTGGAATATTACTCCTTTCCGTCATCCTCACTGACGGGTGGAAGTAAGACCAATTTCGCGATTGGTCTGGTAGTTCGACCCCGCGCGGTGTCTAGTTCGACGATTCGAACTCGATTATCAGGTCCACGATGTAAGTTCGCGATCCGACCTAGCCTAATAGATGTCCTCCAACGAGAAAATGTCCTGGGGTAAGTGGCTCCAAGTTCGACGGTTCGTTGGAAGAGGGAGTGAGTGGTCGAGAGTTGAGACATGACTCGATGCGACATAGTAGGGTGCTAAATTCCTCGAGGGTAAATTTATGGTCGGAGGCGATCTTTTTAAAGTGGTTTTTGAAACTTTTGACCCCTGCTTCCCAGAGTCCCCCCATATGAGGGGCCCCAGCTAGTATAAAGTGGCAGGTCAGGGTTTGGAGGCAATATTTGGAAAGGGTCTGGTTGCGGGCGTCCGCTAGAAAAGACTTGAACTCGGATCGGAGAGCTCGAGAGGCACCGACAGAGTTCGTTCCATTATCGGAGTGGATGTTTTTTGGACATCCTCGTCTGGCAACAAACCTGTCGAAGGCTGCCAGGAAAGAGGCGGTACTAAGGTCACCGGTGGCCTCTAGATGAATGGCCTTGGTCGTAAAGCATACGAACAGGCAAACGTAGCCCTTTGACATGCGACATCCTCTACCGCTATAGGGCTTGATGTCAAAGGGTCCGGCGAAATCTACCCCGGTGTTTGTAAATGCCCGGGAAAAGGTGGTGCTTTCGGGAGGTAGGTCCCCCAAGAGTTGGGTCTGAACCCGTTTACGAAAGATGGTACAGACCTTGCAGTTATGGATAATTGCCTTGATCAGATTTTTTACTTTTGGGATCCAGTATTGCGTGCGTAGGAGCCGCAACATGACTTGGTGTTCGCCGTGAAGGGAAATCTTATGGATAAACTGGACCAGGAGGCGCGTAAAATGACAGGCGTACGGGAGGATAATTGGATGGCGTTCGTTGTACGGAAATCTTATGGATAAACTGGACCAGGAGGCGCGTAAAATGACAGGCGTACGGGAGGATAATTGGATGGCGTTCGTTGTACGGAAGGTCCAGGGATGCAGACAGACGGTCGCCCACCCGCAGGATGTTACAACTATCGGCGAAGGGGTTGAGAGCAAGGACTTCGCTTTTTGTCCCAATAGGTTTCCCTGATTTTAAATTCCCTAATTCCTCAGAATAATGTTTCTGTTGGTAGATGGTAATGAGCCGTTGAGTCGTAGCCTTGATTTCGTCGGGCGAAATGAGGTAAGACTCTGCTTTAAAAGTAGATTTCGTTTTTGGACTCGTTCTTTGAGAAAATCTCATAACGTATGATATTACCCTCAAAGCCCTTGAAAAATCGGAAAATCTATCTAGGATGTCCTCTTTATTGTTTATTTGCGTAGTTGCGTGGATTTGTACTCTCTTTTCCTCGATGTTTGTACCATACTCTTTTTCTTGGGCGGGCCATTTATTCTTGTCTTCTTGTAACCAAGAAGGTCCCTGCCACCACAGAACGTTGTCGACTAGATCCCTCGCTGATAGTCCTCTGCTGGCCAGATCTGCTGGGTTTGATGCGGAATCCAGGTGTGATTTCCTACCTTTTCCACAATTTTTGTGACTCTGTGCGCCACGAACGTTGACCACGAGCACGGTGGTTTTCGGATCCATGCTAGGACGATGCTTGAGTCCGTCCAAAGGTGCGTTTTGAATGAGCCTAAATTCAGGTTTTCGATGACGGATTCCAAAGCCTCGGCCAGCAGAACCGCTCCACACAGCTCCAATCGGGGTAAGGAGATGGTCTTCACTGGGGCTACTCTTGTTTTCGCCATTAACAGGTTAACGTAAACTTGATCTTTCATTTTGACCCGTAGAAAAACTGTGGCCGCATAGGCTTTTTCTGATGCATCGCAGAATCCGTGTATTTCCATGTCGTTGGATGGCGTGAAATACACCCATCGTGGTATCCGAATGTTATTGATTTGATTGTAGTCATGCATAAAGCTGTTCCACCTATCTAAAGTTGAAGCAGATACTCTTTCGTCCCAGTCAGACCCCTCTAGCCAAATATTTTGCATAATCATTTTTGCTACTATGATGACTGGGGCCAGCCATCCTAAGGGATCGAAGAGTTTAGCGATGGCTGAGAGTATTGCCCGTATGCTATCCTTATTTTCAATGGGCTTAGCTGTAAAATAAAACTGGTCGGAATGCGCGTTCCAACGGATTCCGAGTGTTTTCACTGTACTGGTGTCTTCGAACTCCAAAAAGTCCTCATTTAGTCGATGAGGTTTGGGTATTCCCTGTAGTATTTTGCTGCAGTTTGACGTCCATTTTCGAAGGGATAAGCCTGCAGACTGTAATGCATGTGTTATTTCATCGCGCGCTTTAATGGCTGTGTCGATGGTATGCCCTCCTGAAAGGACGTCATCGCCGTACATGCTTGTTCGTAGAATATTGGCAGCGACGGGTAATGAAGTTTCCACGTCGTTCGCGGGCTGATGCAGTGTTCTGATAGCTAAGTAAGGAGCGCAATTAACTCCAAATGTTACCGTCTTTAATTCGTAGACGGTGATAGGGTTCTCAGGTCTGGTCCGGAAAACTATCCTTTGGAATCTCGTTTGATTGGGTTTGACCCATATCTGGCGATACATCTTTTTGATGTCGCTATTAAAAACGTATTTGAAAAATCTCCATCTAAGGAGTAATATTGTTAAGTCGGGCTGAAGTACTGGGCCTGTATGAAGAATGTCGTTAAGACTTGTGCCATTAGTAGTAGGGCACGAAGCGTTAAAAACCACCCGGACTTTGGTAGTTGTACTCGCTTCCTTGATAACCGCATGATGCGGCAGGAAGTAGCAGTCCGTTGATTGGGGTGGTATCATTGTGGGAACCTTAGACATATGTCCTAACGTCTCATACTCCGACAATACTCTATTGTATTCTCTCAGTAGGTCCGGACTCTTAGCTAGGCGCGTCTCATTCCGGTAGAATTGAGAACAACCGCCTTTTAATGAGGGTCCTAAGCATATATCGTTGGGAAACTCTTGTTTAAAGGGAAGGGAGACAATGCGTTTGCCATCAGAGCCCCGTTCCGTTGTTGCTTTGAAAATTGCCTCGCAATAGGCATTATCGTCGTTTAGTGCCTTTTTCTTAGGCACATCTTCCAACTCCCAGAAAGCGGTTAACTGTTTATCTAGGCTTATCTCGTTAAAAAATGATACCCTATTATTAGTGGGCTGTGCTGTTTCTGCGCGACCGGTCAGTATCCACCCGAAGACGGTTTCTTGGGCGAGAAGCGTGCTCATCACGTTCTTCCTTATACCGTTCAATATTATTTTTGCATATATGTCGCCTCCTAGGATGAGATCGACTGGTTCGTTAAAGAAGAACCTCTTATCCGCTAGAATCAAGTCAGGGAACGCTTGCTGGGTCAACGCACTGACCTGACAAGTCGGAAGGTCCCCTGTAAGTTGTGGTAGGACTAGGACCATTGTATCAATGCTAACTAATGGGTCAATCAGGGAGCCCATTGTAATAGAGCACGACTCTGACACTTGTATGTTCAGGCGTTTAGATGGCAGGTCTATTCTCTTTTTCAGTCTTTCAGTCTCTTTGTAGTTGCTTAATCTTTGTACCAACTGCGGTCAGACTAAACAAAGATTTCAATTGTGTATTGACCAGGATACGTTTGTTTTCGTACCTGTCACTTAAATTTTTCCAGGCTGTAGTAAGGCCTTCATTGGTTAATGGGCACCTACGGAAAATTTCCTTTGCCTCCCCTTGGGTTTTCTGGTTGAGATGATACAGTTTCTCAACCGGGGTAAGGCGTTTATTTAATATGTATATGGCCGTGAACATGTCCCTAAAGGTTGGCCATGATAGATAATCGCCCTTAAACACATCGGTGTCACAGGGCGGAAGCCGAATATTATTTTCACGGCTGGATGTATCATCAGTACTTTGTTGCTTTTGTGTTTGTATGGGCTGTGCTGACAGCTTTTCCAGCTGAGCATTCATAGCAGCCTTGCATAGTGACTTCAGCTCCTCTTGCTGTAGTGCAAGGGTGTGCTTATCCATTTCTTCCATATTAGTAGAGCTCCATTCTTGCTCGAACTCCACTATGCAGTCGGACTGACGAATATTTGTCTCCATTCTCTTTATTTGTTTAAATATTTTGTATATTTACAGAGAAGTGGACTCAGAAGTAGTGACTCAGGAAGATGTCTTGCTTTGAAAATAAGCGAAATTTAAAAAATAGTGATACCGATTAAAATCTCTGAGGATTTAATCTTACGAAATGTGTGATAGACAGAAATATGTCCTTAAAAGTATGTGTGATATAAATCTCTGAAGATTTAGTATATCAACAACGGTGTATATGAAGCAAATCTCTGAAGATTTAATGTCTCAAAAGTGTATAAGAAACAAGTCTCTGAAGATTTAATGTCTCAACAAACGTGTATGCGACCCAGAAAAATCTCTGAAGATTTAATGTCTTAAAGTGTTTGTGAACCGATCTAAATCTCTGAAGATTTAGTGTAACAAGAACTGTGTATATGAAACAAATAGAAATCTCTGAAGATTTAATGTTTCAAAAGTATTTGTGTAACAGATAACCTCTGGAGGTTTAGTGTTTCCAAAATGTATGTGATAACCGATAGTCTCTGAAGACTTAATGTATCAACAAAAAGTGTATGTGGCCCAGATTTAAATCTCTGAAGATTTAAGGTGCTTTGGGTAGTATGAACCCTGTATAGCCAAACCAAGTAAAATAAAGTGAAATTTCCAAACAAAAAGCTAACGCAATTGTGTTTGTCCAGATATTCGGGGACTAGTGATGATTGTTTATTTAATCCTTAAATGATACAAGTAAATGTGTTTAATTAGCGACACCTGTGAATTGTGTACGCTTTAAATATTTATATCACAAGCCACCCAACGTAGATGATGAATATAATGGTGTGTTGATGAACTGATTCATGTGATGGAACTTTGTGATGGATTATTTAAAAAAGCATCAACTAAGTGAAAATTAAAAGTTATTTTGGAGAACGTTTCCACACGAAGTGGTAGCGCAAACAGATGATCAGTGCAGTGATATAAAAAAAAAAAACAAAAAAAAATTCACTGACTGCTTGCCTTGAGCTGTGTCGGATAAGTCTTACCACTGGTGGGGGACTTAACCGATAGTCAAAAGGCGATATTGCGCTGTCAAGCACACAAGGTTTTCACTTACTTTGTTCTTTAAAAAAATCACTCACAAAGTTCACTTACGTTTTGTACGTATTAAAAAAAAATGGTGCATGAACTAAAACAAATCAACGAACCTTGAGTGCATAGTGAGCAAAATGGACTGATGAACTATGTAAAGTGATGAAATATGATGTTTTAATGTGATGATGTGAGAAGATGGACTGTAGTGAGCAAATTAGTGAGCAGTGATGCTGATGTGATGTGTTGATATGATGTGATGTGATTAGAGCTGACTGTAAGCTGTGATGTGGTGTGAGTACTGGATGTATTTATGTGTATTTGTGTAACTCGCTGGTCTGTTATTCGTTGGTGTGTAGCTCGTTTAAGTTTTTCGGAAGAAAAGTAATTAAATCTTGATTGGCAAATTATGTTCCTGGATGATTCGTATAATTAAAATTATTTCCTCGATAGAGCAGTGGGTTTTTGTTATTTAATGTTTAGGAAGCCAGTTCAAATTCCCGGTGAGATTGACCAATGTTACGTGCGGCCAATGGCAATGGCGGGATGCTCGCACGTAATAAGTTATGGAAAGAAAGTGAAGAAAGAAAGTGCAAAGAGTGAGTATATAAACTAGACACTTTGGTTTCAATGTAAACAATATAATGATAATTAGTTTATTCAATGTGGAAATTAATAAAAAGTATGGAACGTTATAGGAAAATCACTTAAGAATTTTTAATGAGAATTATGTACAAATGTATTTTACCTGGATGTGGCTGCTGGTGCTCCTCGTACGAAGTGAACGAGTGTTTAGATAAATATCAGCTCTGTACCTCCGCCGAAAGCCTACATTTGTAGGATTCGAAGGGGTAAGAGCTGTTATCGGTATAAAGATAAAAGTAAAAAAAGTAATAGCGCGGCGGATACTAAAGCTTGCTACGACGGGCGACCGATATATTTAGACCGATGGTCTAAACAGTCACTATCTAACGTTTCATCCGTGAGGGACTTCACGCGATAAATAAATTCTTCGACTCCTAATCCATCTGCAGAGCCATCAAATTGGATATTCCACTTTTGCATGGTGTTTGCAACCTTTCGAGGAAATACTGCTGGTGACTGAACCTCGCGAATCGCAGGTAGTAATCCTTGAGCATTGCTAGGGCTAGAGCTTGGACGGGAGTTAGGGTCATTGCCGACAGTCAACGTTGACATGATACGGGTAATGGATTGTTCAATCATTCCTTGGACTACAGGGTAATCTACCTCATTATTTCGACGGGCATTTCCAGAACGATTGGATGTACCTCGTCTTCTATTTGTTTGTCTGGGTGAAGAGACATTGGTGTTATTGAGGCTATGACTGTTGTCTAATGCAGACGACTGCATTGCACCTGCCTCATCGTTACGTGGTTCTTGTAAATCAGGTGGTTGTGAAGTTTGAGCTTGATCAGCACCACTCGTCAAACTTCAGGTTAGGATTGTTCTATTTTGGGCAACGGCAGAAGGTAGCATTGGAATTGTTCCTGGTGAGCAGTTCCCTACTACTACTTTCAAGTCTCGTTGACTTATTTCTTTATTGCAAACATAGCAAACATTATTTTCTTCTAACCAACTTTCAAAGCAGAGTTTATGAAAAATATGCTTGCACGGTAGCACAAAACAAGGGTGAGTACTATTTATTTCCTGACCTCTGAGGTTGTTGTGGACTTCTTTGTAAAGGCATTATTTCAAATTAAAACAAAGAACTGTTCCTGGGTACGACATATGTTGATAACAAAAACAAAAAGGTTATTGACCAATAATACACATTAAACTCGATGACCGTGATAAATTAAATTGGGTTATTGAAACTAAAGCCGACAGGATACTTAATAGAGAAAGTTCAACATCTGTGCAATTCTTTTTGTTCGGTAAGTGGACGAAAAGCTTCATGCTCACAAGTTCCAGACAACAATAAGAACCTTACAAAATTATGATCCAACTCTTATGTAAACCTATTCGAGATTATGCCAATTGAAAGTGAAAATCGATCCATCCGCTAAGCAAGGAAAAATATATTTTAGGGATAATCAGTACTGGTATCCGGCTTTCTCCAAATACGCCGTATTCTGGAACTGTGTAAAACAGTATTTCCAAGCAACAATGTAACAGACCGATAAGGCTTCCAATGCATAAGAAGACGAAAAGAGCAAAATTGTGCTGAGTTTAAGTAAAAGCTATAGCGGGTGTTATCTGCTATAATTGATACTAAATTCTGGAAATGCTAGAAAAGATTAATGAGATTCTCGGCATGGTATCCAACCTGAATCACCAGCATCGTAGTCTTATCAAACTAGACTCTACCCTCCCACATCTACACTCGCGGAAGTTAGACGAAACTCATCTAATCAACGTCAGCAGGTGTGATGGGATATTACCAAAAAAAAATTTTTGTTTTAAATTTACTTCACACAACCATAAGGTGTGGCAGCTAACAAGCGATCAATTATTAGCTATTATCTACACACGATCATAATCAAATCAACAGAGATTGGGTGGGGACATCTCTAAATTTTTTAATGCAATGACTGGCCTGAGCTAGCCTATACATTTATGTAATCTTCAAATTAGCTAGCCCCACGTTGGGCGCCAAAAATTTATGTAATAACCCATTAAATGGTCCCAACAAACATTTTTAGCTAATCTCAATTTGAGATGCATTTGAGAACCAATCATCTTCTCAAATCTCAAACGTTCTTTTTCAATTTGAGGCGAAATAATCGTTGATAGCGTTCTCAACCTAAAAGGCTCATTTTTAATATGGGATTTTCCCTGATTTTCAAATTGAGAACGGCAGAATTTTCAAACGTTTCTCAAACTGAGTGGAGTGGATCGAAATGGAATCCACATGCTCTCATTGAAATATTTATTCAGAGATGCCAATCATGCAAATCAGAAACCTATTTTAATAAAAAGCGAGTATCCATTTATGCAGTTAAGTTTTACTTAATACTTTTTAATTAATATAGTTCAACAAATAATCCTGTTATATAAACAACATTTGAGAAAAAGGTGAGAAGAGATGTTTTCTCAAACGTTTGAGTTTTTGTTGCTCGATGTTTGTTGGGGTAATATAATGTTTGTATATGTGTGTGTACGCATACACATATGAGAAGACATGTTACTATGAGATGGAATTCTGGTAAACGCACACGCAGTTGAGAGATCACGGCGGGAAAGTCCTCTGGACCTGGATGAGTGGACAAACTCATTTTTTCCATTATAACCATACAAATTCAACTTTTATTACACATAATAAAATTTAAATTCAAAATGAGAATAAAAATGCAATAACTACAAAAAAAATATTCCAAATTGTTACATTATTAGCGCATCTATTTGTATATATAGGGATACATGCGTTATACTAATCGACTATATCTTTAAAGATATCCCAAGTTACTGAGCATACCAGGCTATCAGCTAACCAACTAGCTTACTATGCAGGCTCACGATTTACTTTATATGTATTTTTGTCTGTTCAATATTTGTTTATTTTAGTTCTTTCTTTCCTGGGGGTTTTTTTTTTTTGTTTTTGGTTGTTTTTTTTTTCACCTTTAAACTAAGTCCCTATTTAAATATGTACATAAGTATGTGTATGTAGGTAACCCAAAGGCAAAGAGGCATTCCATACAGCCTGACTGTTAAATTTTTCTTATTCAAAACTTTACAATTTTAAAGTTTATTAAACATTATGAAGAAATACTAAAATAGTTCATGAATTCGATTATTATGCTTACTAGCTGCGGCCGCCGTGGTGTAGCGGTTAAGTGTTCGGCCTTCTACGCCAAGTCGTGGCGGTTCGATGCCCGGCAAAAGTAACATCAAAAATTATTTAGAAAACTAATTTTTCTAAACGGGGTCGCCCCTCGGCAGTAGTTTGGCAAACTCTCCGGGTGTATTTCTGCCATGAGAAGCTTCTCAGCAAAAAATTCATTTGCTTTGCAAGTGCCGTTCGGAGTCGGAAAAAACTGTAGGTCCCGCCAACTTGTAGGAAAAACTCAAAAAGCAACACACCACAAGTTGGAGAGAGAAGCTCGGCTAAAAATCTCGTTAGAGGTTATGATAACCTGTTGGTATATCGCCGCTATTAGTTATTAGCTGCTAGATTGGGTTAAACCCTTATATTCAAAAATACGAACAACCAAAGTTTAATCAACTACATGATGCTATGGGCCGATCTTCGGTCAAAAGAATAAGTAAATATAATTTCGCTACTGTACGTACCAGGGCGTCATAATGCAGCAACCAACTACTCTAGGTAACTATGGATCGATTTTTTTCTTAGTTCAAATGTTTATTTGTTTTTATACCTTTCATGAACATAATATTTTCAGGGGCGTCTCCGAAATTTAAGAATGGGGGTACGGGGCTAGCGACCCCACGACCCTCTAAGGTTTTTATTGGTCGAATTTTCGATCACAAGCGATACTAGCTCACATATAAATCGATGTCATAAATCCATCAGTGACGAGTTTCACACAGTCGAATTAGTTTTCAAAAATGCACCGCCATATTGGATCCACCATTTTGAATTTAAAAAAACCGATATCGGATTCGTAATCAGACAACGCATAAACCCCCGAGTACCAAGTTTCAATAAAATCCAATTAGTTTTCAAAAAAATCACCGCCATATTGGACCCGCCATTTTGAATTTAAAAAAACTGACATCGGATTCATAATCAGCAATGTCATAAACCATCTAGATGCGAAATATATCCAAAAAACCAATGCGCGATGAGTTCAGTGTAGGCGTTTTAGTTGCACCGTTTTCAATTTCGAAACATACTTTCAGGAGTTAAACCCCTTCTACTCATCCAAGAAGGCTTTTGAATTGCTGGAATATTCGTGAATGAAAACAGAATAACAACACACAAAAACGCAAATTTTTACTGCACTTAAACATGTTAAAATTAAGTTAAATTTGCAAGCATCTCATTTTTTTTATAAAAACGAGTAGCGCGACCTCTAAAGCACCTTTAAAAAAATAAAAAAATAGCAGCCTCTTTTTTTGTCACAAGGAACCATATTTCGGGGTAGCGTTTTAGATTTTCCAAAAAGTCCATAATTGTGAACCACTCTAGTGTATAGTGTAAGTCAGTACAATTGAACACGTACATATAATATATAGCCTCCATACAATCGATTGTTCCGATAACTCGGATCCTATTATTTTGTAAGTTTTTTTAAATTATAACAAAGATGTGTAATGTGTATAGTAAATATAGTTAAATTGACACAGGCTGTACTGGGGATTGAACAGTGAAAATCGTGACGCTTATTCATGAAAGGTATATAGCCTTCGGCACAGCCGAAGACAGCTTTCCTTACTTGTTCTTATTTTTTTTCTTGCTGTACACTACAAAAAAAAAACTTTACGGAAATTTATATGCCGGCTTACAAATATGTATATATGTATGTAGGCATATTTGCACTCGCGGGGCATTCCCTGACTATTAATAATTTTTATGAGTTTGTTTTTATATGTTTAGTTATTACCTATTAACATATATTTATACGTCCGTAGATATATAGGTATATCGATATATGTATATCATAGGGACATTCTAGAAATTTAAATTTTTTCTTTATAACCGTTCGGAGTCGGCAAAAAACTGTAGGTCCCGCCAACTGGTAGGAAAAGTTGGAGAGAGAAGCTCGGCTAAAAATCTCGTTAGAGGTTTATGATAACCTGTTGGTATATCGCCGCTATTAGTTATTAGCTGCTAGATTGGGTTAAACCCTTATGTTCAAAAATACGAACAACCAAAGTTTAATCAATTACATGATGATATGGGCCGATCTTCGGTCAAAAGAATAAGTAAATATAATTTCGCTACTGTACGTACCAGGGCGTCATAATGCAGCAACAAACTACTCTAGGTAACTATGGATCGATTTTTTTCTTAGTTCAAATGTTTATTTGTTTTTCTTATTTTTTTTCTTGCTGTACACTACAAAAAAAAAACTTTACGGAAATTTATATGCTTACAAATATGTATATATGTATGTAGGCATATTTGCACTCGCGGGGCATTCCCTGACTATTACTAATTTTTATGAGTTTGTTTTTATATGTTTAGTTATTACCTATTAACATATATTTATACGTCCGCAGGTATATAGGTATATCGATATATGTATATCATAGGGACATTCTAGAAATTTTAATTTTTTCTTTATAACCAAAATTTCTAATTTTTTTTTTTTTGATATTTTTGTCTCGGCAATCAAAATAGAAATATATAAGGCTAAATTCTTCGCGGCTTAGCCAAAGAATTTACAATTAATTTGACTTTACTTCATAAATTTTTTTCATTTTTATACCTTTCATGAACATGAAATGGTATTATAACTTTGGTCCGATGTTTGTAAATATGAGAAGAAGAAGAGATAGACCCATCAATAAGTATACCGAAATGATCAGGATGACGAGATGAGTTGATTTAGCCATGTCCGTCTGTCCGTCTGTCTGTCTGTCTGTTTGAACGCAAACTAGTCCCTCAGTTTTTGAGATATTTGGCTGAAATTTGGTATGCGGCCACCATTTTTCAATATAGGAATCATTTGTCGGAACCAGCAAGATCGGACCAATATAACATATAGCTCCCATACAACCGATTATTCCGATAAACGGATTTTGGGCTATAACTCCTGTAATTAAACACGAAGGAACGTGAAATTTTATAAGTAATGCTATTTTTATATGTGAAATATCGATGCTGAAAATCATAGAGATGGGATAAATATTTCACATAGCTCCCATACAATCGATTATTCCGATAAACGGATTTTGGGCTATAACTCCTATAATTAAACGCGTAGGAACGTGAAATTTTGGAAGTATCGCTATTTTTATATGCGAATTATCGATGTTGAAAATCATTGAGATGGCATAAATATTTCACATAGCTCCCATACAATCGATTATTCCGATAAGCGGATTTTGGGCTATAAGTCCTGTAATTAAACACATAGGAACGCGAAATTTTGGAAGCGTTGCTATTTTTATATGCAAAATATCGATGTTGAAAATCATTGAAATGGGATAAATATTTCACATAGCCCCCATACAATCGATTGTTCCGATAAACGGATTTTGGTAGATAACTCCTGTAATTATATCGGTAGGAACGTGAAATTTCGTAAATGTTGCTATTTTAGAATGTGGAATGTCGATGTTAAAAATCAATGAGATTGGACCAATATAACACATCGTCCCCATATAATCGATAGCTTCGATAATTTCGGTATGAGCTAAAGTTAAATTCACATAGGCTGTACTGGGGATCAAACAGTGAAAATGGTGACGTTTATTCATGAAAGGTATTTAGCCTTCGGCACAGCCGAAGACAGCTTTCCTTACTTGTTTTGTTTTGTTTTTGATATGTATTCAACAAATGGAGTTACGATATAGAAATGGCAAGTCAAAGCGACATAGTGTTGCTATTAATTAATATCTAAGACAAAAAAAAATATTGTTAATTGTTCTTTACGTTACAGTGTCCAACTATGACGTACATACCCCAATATGCCAGTAAACCCGTTTTTTGTTTCCTACACCCTCGTTGTACAAATTTACATACATATTTATGCACAACAGGTGTACATATGTATGTACATACTTTTGTGCAGTTGGCACCTAGCTAATTATGCTAATATGTATGAAGATTTGATTTTGTCAAAAAAATTAAAGCAAAAAAAACATAAAACAAAAGCAAAAGCAATAAGAGCAAAAGGTAGATAAGTATGTTTGGTACTTACATTATGTGTGAATGTATGTGGCAGCACTCCAGCGATGAAAGGCCTTTCAGCGTTGTTGTTGTTGCTATATCTTGGACGAAACTATTGCTTTGTCTTTGCTTTTTTTTAGATGATTTAGTGTAACCCAATGCTCATAGATCACTTACAGTGACACAAAATATTGTGCTAGGTATTTTTTCAAATTTTTATCTTTTTCGAATAAAAATTTTTTTTGTTTCTTTTAATATTTTTGTTACTTTAAAAACATTTGAACTATCATTTGAGCTGTGTTGTTGGTAGTTTGCCTGCCGGCCTGAATAATTTAAATTCTGCTGACAATTTTTACATTTGTGGTTTGTGTGCTCCCGCTCAAATTGACGAGTCTATGACTTCGCATAATTCGCTAAATTCTTCGTTACAACAACAGCAATCAACTGTAGTGCAATTGCATGACTCACAAACTGCTATTGACAATTTTGATGAGTTGAAAATATTTAACAACAAACTTCTCTTTGCTATGTCAGCTTTGCAAAAAGATAATGAGTGCCTACGGCAACAAACAGACTCTCTTCAAGCTGAGGTTCATGACTTGAGTTGTAAGCTTACCGACAACAATGCTATGCTATCTCGTTTGCTCACACAATTTGAGAAAGTATGCGGAGTAAACCAAAACATTTCTTTATTAACGTAGCCAGCTTCGCCGTGCGTCCCAATGTGTGCTACTGGCTCTGTCGACGTCGCTGCAAATGCCGATAAAATATCAGCTGGTTCAGCCGCTCATCCACCCCTGTTGATGCTGTCTAATGATGCTGTTTCTGCTAATATTCCAACTGTGACACCAATTCCGAACGCCGCTGCTTTACAATCTTCTTCGACTACTTCGGCTACTGTTGATACACTCCTTGCTGGTGTTAGTAACCTAAATGAATGGCAAACAGTACAAAACAAAAAACAACTCAAACGAAGCAATAGAAGGAGACATCATCATCATCATCATTTATTGGCGCTTAACCGCCTAAGCGATTTTGGCCGTTTCGTATCAAAGCACGCCAGTCATTCCTTTTTAGCGGTAACCGACGCCAATTGGAAACCCCAAGGGAGTTCAAGTAATCCTCCACCTGTTGTTTCCATCTCAGTCGAGGCCTCCCCTTTCCTCTGCTGCCGAATTCAGGCGACGATAGGAAAACCTTCTGTGCTGGAGCTTCTTTGTCCATTCGCATAACATGGCCCAGCCAGCGGAGTCTTTGGGCTTTAATTCGCTGGACTATGGTCAGATCTGCGTAGAGCTCTTACAGCTCATCGTTAAATTTCCTTCTATACTCGCCGTTGGCATCACGGGAAGGACCATAAATCTTCCGGAGAACTTTTCTCTCAAATACTCCAAGGGCCATCTCATCTTCTCTTGACATTGTCCATGAATCTGAGCCATACATCAGGACAGGTATGATGAGAGACTTATAGAGCGTGATCTTTGTTCTTCGAGAGAGGACTTTACTTCTCAATTGCCTACTCAGTCCAACGTAGCACTTGTTGGCAAGAGTGATTCTCCGCTGGATTTCTAGACTGATATTATTTTCGGTGTTGATACTGGTTCCCAAATAGACGAAGTCCCTCACAGTTTCAAATTTGTAACTATCAACAGTGACATGGCTGCCAAGGCGCAGGTGCGCCGATTCTTTCTTCGATGACAGCAAATACTTCGTCTTGTCCTCGTTCACGACAAGACCCACTTTTTTCGCTTCCTTATCCAGTCCAGCGAAGGCAGCGCTTACGGCGCGGTTGTTAAGGCCAATGATATCAATATCATCGGCATACGCCAGCAATTGTACGCTCTTGTAAAAGATTGTACCATTGCGGTTTAGCTCTGCTGCTCGAATTATCTTCTCCAGCATCAGATTGAAGAAATCGCACGAAAGGGAGTCGCCCTGTCTGAAGCTTCGTTTGGTTTCAAATGGCTCAGAGAGGTCCTTTCCGATTCTGACGGAGCTGTTGGTATTGCTCAAGGTCATTTGACAAAGCCGTATAAGCTTTGCAGGGAAGTCAAATTCAGACATGGCGGCATACAGGCAACTCCTTTTTACGCTGTCAAAAGCGGCTTTAAAATCGACAAAGAGATGGTGAGTGTCGATTCTCTTATCATGGGTCTTCTCCAGGATTTGGCGTATCGTGAAAATCTGGTCGATAGTAGACTTACCAGGTCTAAACCCACACTGATAAGGTCCAATCAGTTTGTCTACGATGGGCTTCAGCCTTTCACACAACACGCTAGAAAGAACCTTATATGCGATATTCAGAAGACTAATTCCGCGGTAGTTGGTGCGGTTAGCGGGATCGCCTTTCTTGTGGATTGGGCAAAGCACACTTAAATTCCAATCCGGAGGCATGCATTCGTCTGACCATATTCTGCATAAGAGCTGATGCATGCTTTTTACCAGCTCTTCGCTTCCGTGTTTGAACAGCTCGGCGGGTAGTCCGTCTTTTCCAGGCGCTTTGTTGTTTTTGAGCCGGGATATAGCTATCCTCACTTCATCATAGTCAGGTGGTGGGACGACTTTTCCATTGTCAGGGATTGGGGTATCGGGTTCGACGTCTCCCTCGCAATTTAGCAGTGAGGAGAAGTGCTCCCTCCATAATTTAAGTACACTTTGTACGTTGGTTACCAGGTCGCCATTATTGTCCTTACAGGAGCTTGCCCCGGTCTTAAAACCTTCCGTCATCCGCCGGATCTTTTCATAGAATTTTCGGGCATCATTCCTGTCAGCCAGCATCTCAAGCTCCTCACACTCACGCCTTTCGGCCTCACTTTTCTTTTTTCTGAAAAGGCGTCTCTCTTCCTTCTTTGCCTCACGATATTGTTGCCATACACTGCGGGTTGCGCCCGTTCGCAACGTCTCCTTGTAGGCAGCGTCCTTTTTTTTCGAGGCAGTTTTGCATTCCTCATCGTACCAGTTGTTCTTGCGGGCTCGCTGGAACCCTATAGTGGCCTCAGCGGCGGTACGCAATGAGTGAGAGATATGCTTCCATTGCTCGGTTACATCGTTAGGTCGAGGATTGCCCTCTGCTAGCAGGTGTGAGAGTCGAGTTGTGAAATTATCCGCTGTCTGTGTCATGCGCAACTTCTCGACGTCAAACTTTCCTTCCGTTACTGTGCGCACTTTCTTCGTTGCTCAGAGGCGTGTGCGTATCTTGGATGCGACAAGATAATGGTCAGAGTCAATATTGGGACCACGCAGTGTACGCACGTCCAGAACGGTGGAGCTATGTCTGCCGTCAATCAAGACATGATCAATCTGGTTTCTAGTTCTTTGATCAGGGGACAGCCATGTGGCTTGGTGTATTCGCTTATGCTGGAACCTGATACTACTGATGACCATATTGCGAGCAGCGGCGAAGTCAATCAACCTAGTGCCGTTGGGGGATGTTATATCGTGGAGACTGAATTTTCCAACTGTGGGACCAAAACTCCTTCCTTGCCCACCTTGGCATTAAAGTCGCCGAGCACGATTTTGATATAATGCTGGGGGCAGCGATCATAAGTCTGTTCAAGTTTATCGTAGAAGGAGTCCTTCTCTGCGTCGTCCGTCTCCTCAGTCGGCGCATAGGCGTAGATAAATGTTATGTTGAAAAACCTCGCCTTGATGCGGATCGCAGCGAGACGCTCGTCCACAGGAGTGAACGCTAATACTTGGCGGCGAAGTCTCTTTCCCACCACGAATCCTACACCACGCGCTTTGCCGCGTGTCTGGCCACTGTAGTATACGCCACAAGGACCGGTGGTCGTCTTTCCTTGCCCCGTCCATCGCATTTCCTGCAGGGCGGTGATGTCGGCCTTTGCGCCTACGAGGACATCAACCAGTCGGGCAGCGGTACCGTCCCTTGAAAGGGTCCGGACATTCCCGGTACATGCCCTAATATCCAAATCGTTATGCCTTATTCGTTTTGCCGGGTCGTCAACATTAAAGGGGGTTCTCATCCGAGGCTTTGCATTTGTTTTCATTGGAATTAAGTTTTTTACGTGGCGGGTCCCAAACCCAGCGCACAACCCGTTTCGGGGTTTTGGAAAATATTTACACATTTATATAGCGAGCCGCTTGCTTCAAGACAGACGCCCGCTTGCAGCCGCACCTCGTGGTGAACAGACGCTACGCAAAAACCTCGGTGAGCCCTTAAACCAAGTATGTCAGAGTGGCCCCACCGGGGCTCCCTCTCTTTCTGCCTCGAGCCTAGGTAGCTCCCGTTGCCCAGAGTGCACGAACGAGGACGCAAGAGTCGCGATTGAGCAAGGTCACTTGGCAACCACACTCCATTACACTCCAAGAAGGAGACATCAAAACAATAAAAAAGCGACTCTAACAATGCTAATGCTATTGTTGATAATGCTGCGAGCTCTGTGAGTGATGGCGCTAATACTGGTTTGACTAGTTCTGATGCTGTTGATATTGTTGTTGACAACGCTGCGCTCCTCTTGCTACTGCTGGTTCTTTAGTGGCAAATTCGTCAGCTGATCACGTAATCAACAATAACCAGGCTGGTAATGAAGAAAGTGATCAAAGTGATAATGCAGACGACAATATGCAAACAAATAATGCACAGTGTCATACTGTTGCTAATAAGCGCAGTAATAAACTTAATCGTAAACGGCGCATAATCGGCTTAAATTATGAAACTCAGCTAGGTGTTATGGTGCGTGGGATATGGCTGCACCTATCTTCATTCTTGCCCACCGTCACGCCTGAGGATATTATTGCTTATGTGGCTGATCGTTCTGGTATTAATTCCAGCTCTATCTTGTGCTATAAGCTGATTAAAACTGGTACTGATGAAAGTGCTGTAAAGTTTGTAAATTTCAAGCTTGGTGTTCCTCAAGGGCACTATAACAAACTTTTAAGCTCGAAAATGTGGCCAGCTAATGTTTCAGTACGACCATTTGATTTTTTTCACAAAGCTGCCCAGCCTCAGCCCAAGAAATAGGATGCCCTTCTGCAACTGATGGCCATAAGATAAAAATATTTTATGAAAATTCATCGGGACTTAGAACCAAAACTGAGTCTGTCTATCTTTTGAGTTCAGATCTTAATTATGACTGCTTTGTCTTAACCGAGACCTGGCTCAATCAAAACTTCTTTGAGGCTGAGTTTTTCAGTCCGCAGTACGCAAGTATCTTCGTGCTTCTATTATTCAACTCCGTAATCCCGATTCCTTGCTGGATCAGCTAAAAAGTTGCACGGCGCTTGTGGATTTTTTTACATCTGTTTGTCCTACATACCGCCTGAGAGCACTGATGACCTATACATGGCGCATGTTGACAACATTTTAGCTGTTCAGGACATAATTGGCGAAAATCTAATCTGTGTCTTTGGCGATTTTAATTTGAGTCGCATTATCTGGAAATGTTTAGATGGTAATGCCTTTCTGACTCCATCTAATGCTACAACTTTTTCTGAATGCTACTTAACTGAAAGTTTGCAATGTATTGAACTACTGCAAGTTAATACTCTTTTCAACGCTTTAAATAAACTGTTAGACAAGGTCTGAAACCGATTAAAATAACGTTCGGGTTACGGTTTCGGTTTTGCAACGTGTTTCGGTTTCGGTTCCGGTTTCGTTCTTCAACATTTATTTCGGTTTCGGTTACGGTTTCGTTCCGGTTTCGGTTACCAAATAAAAACACAAACAAAATAAATTTTACTACTAAAATAGTCAAGTACCTATGTAGCTTCGAAATAGATCTGAATTTTCATAACTTTTTCCTGCTGCCATGATGGGATTTCTCTAATATAATAATAAATTTTATTAACGCTATGCATGGATGAAATTTCTGCAAAACAAATTCCTAGAATTAACTCTACTTTTTTATTAGAAAAATATTAAATGAAATGTATAAATCGCCAAAAACATTAATGGTGATGCTTTCTGAGTCAAGCCTGAACATTTCGTTTTCGTATCTCGTAAATTTTTTTCGGTCGCTTCATTCAACTATAATCAAATTTCCTCTTTCAGAATTTTTATACTAAGGTTAAAACGCGTATTTTGTAACCTTGCTCGACAATCCTCCCTGAAAGTTTTCAGAGTACCTGTTTGTGCCCACTTAAAGAAGTGATACATTAAAAAAATTCAAAACCGTTTGGAACCGGTTCCGGCTTTTGAAACGGTTTCGGTTTCGTTCTTTTCCAGATCAAAATAACGGTTACGGTTTCGGTTTCGGTTTTGAAAAATGAATCGGTTTTAATCGGTTACGGTTACGGTTTCGGTTTCGGTTTCAGTCCTTGCTGTTAGATCTAGTTTTTGTAAGTTATAATACTAGTTATACGCTCTCGCATGCAGATAGTTACATCTCACCTCCAAATCAGCATTATATTTTGAGGTATCAGAGAGTCAGCAATGTGTTTCTTTTAATTATTCATGCTGTAATTTTTCTGATTTAGATACCCTATTAGATTTGGATTGGCTCCATCTTTTTGGAAATGAGGATGTAACTGGCTGCTACGATATTTTTAAGGCAACAATATCTGATATTTGCTTAAGTCACATCCCAAGGCATAGAAGAAACCCCTCTAAACGACCGTGGTTTTCTAAAGACCTAAAAAGACTAAGGAATCTAAAAAATAAGTTTTTTAAAAGGTATAAGCGTTCAAATAATGATCATTTCCGTAGGCGTTTCATATTTTATAGAGCTGAATTTAATAAGCTAAGTAAACTGATGTACCGCCGTTACATTCGTGGTGTCGAAAGCATTATTAAATGTAACCCAAAATTCTTTTGGAATTATATTAAATCTAAAAAAAAAATGTTCGGATATACCTACGTCGGTGCAGCTTAGAGGGGTTTCAGCGACCTCGTTATCCGAAGCAGCTAATCTATTTGCGGATTTTTTTTCTGCTAACTTCATTTCGGACAATCCTAATGATTTCATCTCCGAGAATGTTTTGCCAAACTTTGATTCCTCCATTAACTTTGGAATGTTAAGCTTGACAGAACATGATATTGCCAATGGCATTGCTCAGCTAAAGTTGTCAACTACAACTGATGCTGATGGTCTCTCAGCTGTCTTATTAAAAAATTGTTTTTCGCTGATAGCTCCTCTAACTCATATTTTCAACAAGTCTCTGGCTTCCGGCATTTTTCTGGATGCTTGGAAACTTACTTTTATTACGCCCATCCTAAAGAGTGGTAATAAAAATGATATTGAGAATTATAGGCCAATTTCTAAGCTAACCACTGTGTCGAAATTGTTTGAGTGTATAATTAAGGACAAAATATACTTTGCGGTGAAACACCTACAACAACATGGTTTCATTCCGGGTAGATCTACCGTAACTAATTTAGCTGTGTTTACAGAAGATTGTTTGGACTCCTTTCAAAAAGGATTTCATGTTGACGCGGTCCATACCGATTTTTGTAAGGCCTTCGATAGGGTATCACATAATATTCTCTTAGCAAAACTTGAAAGACTGGGATTTCACTCTCAAGTACTAAAATGCATCTCATCCTACTTACATAACAGACGTTGCGTCGTTCGTATTGATGGTACGACCTCTTTTTCTTTTGTGGCTTTGTCTGGGGTTTCCCAGGGCAGCGTCCTCGGACCTTTACTGTTTATTCTTTTTATTAATGATATTTCATCATGCTTCCCTAAATGTAATTATCTTCTCTATGCGGATGATTTAAAAATTTATTATGAAATCAAATGCATAGAAGATTCTCTTATTTTACAAAGCGAGCTTGACAACGTATTCCAGTGGTGTGAACGTAATCGCTTATTTCTTAACATTGCTAAATGACACTATATCTCTTACACTAGACTTCAACGCATTACTCGCTTGTCTGTTTTTCGAATGTTGCGCTAAATGAGGTAAATGAATTGAAGGACTTGGGTGTTTATTTCGACCCCAAGCTGAGCTTTGCTAATTGCTTTAATTGTTTCCAAAGCTTATGCCATGCTTGCTTTTATTCGGCGTAATTGTACATCGTTTTCTGACCCTTATACTTTAAAGCTACCCTTGTGATCATAGTTCCGTACGGCACTTCATCAGGAGAGCAGCCTAGCCTCTCTGGCGCGACGACAAAGATCTTCCCCCTCCCAATCCAGGGTGTTATGCAAAACCGTGCCCATTGGACGTTTGCAGCCGGGAGGCAAATCGTGGCTATATTTGCACGGAGCCTCTCTTATACCGGGTCGCCTCAGAGAGTAAGCATGGCCTTACCGCGGTACGGGGCTCTGCCGCGGCGGACGACACATTTTCTCCTACTCTTCCCTTGACCCTAAGCTGGCCTTGTCCGGCGATGGGTCGTACGAACAAGATGAACTCAAATAACCTAAATAAAAACGAAAAACATAAAAAACAAACAACGCCAAATTTCACTCCTCAGCAAAGGAGAGCTATGGAGGAGCAGGCGAGAAAGCAACAACAACACCGGAGGACAACCTCCGTTCCACAATCAAAGGGGGGATCGACAGCGATGGCAACTACTGACCCTCTATCGAGTAAGATTGACTTGATGGAAGCTAGCACCAGTGCGGTTGCCAACGCAGCTAAGCGGACAACGGCGGATGCTAAACTCCCATCAACCGCTGATATGAAAACCAGTATCTTTACGTCTGTGGCGGTCTCACGACCTGGCCTCGGAGTTTCGAAGGAGAAGGAAGCTGCAACTGAGATGTCGGCAAGGAGAGCGACCGCGATGGCAACTACGGGTCCGCACTCCCGGGAGACATCTCCCCGCCGCTTCACATACCACGAGAAAAGATTGGCTGCAAAGATCCTGAATAGGTATGAAGGGGTACCGCAGGAATCGCTGTCCTTATAGGCGTCCTTAACCGAGGCAATGACCGTCTGGCCATCCCCAAGGACCGGTGGCGTTACGTGCGAAATAAACTCGGCAACATTCTTCTCAACGTTGCTCCGGAGTTACCGGGTAGTTCGGCGCGAGTAACGGATGCGGGTTGGCACCAGGATCAGATTAAATTACTCGCATGCGAGGATGCAAAAACCGTAGCACTGTACAAGGCGGCAGCTGCTAAACTGGGTGAAGTCTACAAGGGCGCAAAGATAGAGGTCGTCGACTGGAAGGACATTCCAGCTCGTCCAAGGGCAAGGGCGTGGATTCCGGCCAGCCCTGACGAAGCCGAGGGCTTTAAGTAGTCGTCTTTCTAAAGGCGACGTGGATGTGGTCCTCATCCAAGAACCCGGGGTCAAGAGCTAAAAATCTGCGGATTGGGGACTAAGGGCTTCAATCTCATTCAAGCCAGCGAGGAGAGCAAAGTCAGAACGTGTATTTTGGTCAAGTCTGAGTTGAACTCCTTTCTCCTACCTAACTACACCAATGGTGATATTACCGCTATTAGTCTAACGGTCGACAGCACCCGCCTGACGGTGGCGTCGGTCTATATGCCCTACGACGCCGAAGAACTCCCACCACAAACGGAGGTGAAAGACCTGGTGTCAAATTTCTGCACGGGTAATCTTATTATTGGAGCGGACGCTAATGCTCACCATGTCCAATGGGGGAGCTCCGATATCAATGCCAGGGGCGAGTCTCTGTTTGATTACCTCTTAACAACTAACCTGGTAATTTGCAACGTGGGTAATGAGCCTACTTTTATCACTAAGACCCGCAGGGAGGTCATAGACTATCTGTAGTGAAGGCGCTTATGAGTGGGTCAGAAAATGGCGGGTTCTGGGAGAACATTCATTCTCCGACCACTGTTACATAGTCTAGAACCATACTTTATTGTAGAACAACCAATCATGAAGCGCAACCCACGTAACACTAATTGGCAGTTACACAATGAAATATTAGACAGAGACTTGCCAGTACTGCCCTCACAAGCCCCCTCATCAGTAGAGGAGCTGGAGGATCTTGTTACTACATTGACATCGGCGCTCTCAAATGCTCTAGGACAGGCTTGTCCAGTGCCAAAACCACGCGGTAAACACAGGCCACATTGGTGGTCCTACGATTTGGACTAGCTCCGCAAATCATGCCGGAAACAATTTAACAAGGCCAAGAGCCTCGGCTCTGAGCCTCATTGGCACGAATATAAAGCTAAACTAAGGGTCTACAAAAAAGCTCTGAGACAGGCGAAGAGAACCTCGTGGAGAAATTTCAGAAATGGCGTCGAAAAGGTCGTCGACACAGCGAGACTTAGACGAGTCCTCTCGAAAAGTGAAACAGCCATCAGCTATTTGCGAAAACCTGACGGATCCTGGACCAGCACGGAAGAGGAAACCCTTGAGCTGCTCTTGAATATACATTTTCCGGTGAATCTGCATGATGCACCACTAGCACCTGCAATCATGCGGTATGGAGTCGTCGTATGGTGGCCGGCGCTGAGCAAGGCAACATACCTGAATCTGTTGCGGAAAGTCCATAGATCCAATATGATCTGTATAAGCGGTGCGCTAAGGACAACGAACAACGAAGCCCTCCAGGTCATTCTGGGCATTTTGCCACTTGATCTGGAAGGGTTTCGGTCAGCGGCGGCATCAGCTCTGCGCCTAAGAGAAACCTCCAGTTGGGGTGCGGGTACTATTGGACACTCCAGTATTCTGGAGTCTTACAGCTTTCTCCCTCTAAGCACAGATCGTTATGCGACCACTACAGTCGGGGATAGCTGTTTCAAGATAAACATTCCCAGCAGAGAAGACCGGGAGAGGACGGATTGGTGTCCCGAAATAAATGGTGGCACTTCCATATACACCGACGGCTCGAAGTTGGACGGCAGAGTTGGAGGAGGGGTTTATTCAAGGGATTTGGACCTTGAGCTCTCCTTCAGACTACCTGATTATTGTAGCGTCTTCCAGGCGGAAGTCTCGGCAATCCTGGACGCCGCGGCCTGGTTAAGCAAACGTGTTATCGGAGAAGATATCGCTATTTTCAGCGATAGCCAAGCGGCAATCAAATCCCTTGGCTCATACACGTTCAACTCTGAACTGACGCTCAGCTGTCGTCGATCTCTTCAGGAGATGGCCCAACAGAACCGCGTAAACCTCATATGGGTCCCGGGACATAGGGACATTGAGGGAAACTGTAAAGCAGACGAGCTTGCCAGGCAGGGCACGACCAAGCAGGTTCTTCAGGATAAAGAGCGCTTAGATATGCCGTTTGCCACATGCAAGCTAATGCTGAAGGAGCACACACTCCGTCAAGCCAACGAAAGATGGTTGCAATCCCCAGGGTGTCGTATATCGAAACAATCCTGGCCAAAATGGGATCTTAAAAGGTCTAGACGCATTTATGCCCTAACTAGGAGGGAAATCTGCATATTGATAGGGGTATTAACCGGTCACTGCCTCATTGGTAGGCATGCAGAAAGGCTAGGTGTGCCCTACCGACGATGCTGCAGGAGTTGCAAAGATGATGAGGAGGAGGAAACAGTGGAGCACCTCATCTGCAACTGTCCGGCTTTAAGCGGCGCGGGAACGCGCTTTTTGGGAGTTCCGTTCCTGGATAGCCTAAGCCAGATCGCGGAACTGGACATAAGTGACTTGATGGGCTTCATAAAGTCATCTAAGTGGTTCGAGGAGGAGTAACGGTGTCGGTTTAGGAGTGTCAGTCCCGGGATTGGAAAATCCCAACAACTCAGGGATTTTCCATATGGCTGGGTCCCGGGACTGACTTTCCTTGTGTTGGTGGTATCACAACGGGCCTTTCAAAACTGGCCTAAGTGTGCCTCTGCGGCAGCCACTTGAACCTACCTACCTACCAAGTTTACTTTTAAGAGCTTATTAATAAGGCACTTAACTTAACTTGTACTTATATCTCTATCTACATATTATATAAGCATATCTTTACTTTTCAGTCTGTAAACTTCTTGTTTGTTGATCTTTTTTTTCTAGTTTTTAGGCGTTTTTTCCCTAAACTTTATTATTTTTTTGTTTTACGAAAACTTTTTTATATTTAAATTTTAAATTCAATTTTTTTTTAGATACGTTTTAAAACGGATTTCTAATATCAGGTTAAGTAGTTTTTTTTTTTTTCTTCTAAACCAGCGTAACTACCCCGAAAATCTTTACTAATTAGATTATTTTATGTTTATTGAAACACTGATATTTTTGGTTAGCTTGGTTGTTTTTTTTTTTTTTGGCACACTGTACACTCATGTCACTATTTAAATGTAGGTTGTGGCAGGAAAATGCAGGTGTGATGATAAAAACAGCAAAGAGGCTAACTGTAGCCGTTCAGGCTCTTTTATACCTTCTGGTCTCTACCTTCCGGCTTCTGTTTTTGACATTTCCCTAACTTCGTGTTAGAACTAACTAATGTCACAGAAATGCGTCTTTTCATCCATTGAAATAAAACTAATACAGATTGTACTTGCTGATTGACTTTTGCCTCTTCCTAAGCACTGAGTCGTATATGACTCACTATGGCCTTTTTCCCCATTTCGAAGTTTTGAACAGATGTATCTTTGTAAGAACCTAGCTATGGTTTTTTACATTTCAGCAAATAATAGATAATTTGCAGTTTTTAATACAGGCCATCAATTTAATATAATAACTCGGCAATAAAGTCTTTAAGTCATGTTCTCGCATGCGAGAAATATTATCTCACAAGGGGGTATGGAAAACGAAAAGATACATTATTATCAACGCGACCATTACACTGTTGGACGAAAAATGACAGGGTTTACTGTTAATTTGACGGCCATTTCTTGTAGATTTTTTTTTCAGTGTATACAAACTGTAGTTCAAAGTTGAACTGTAAAGCTAAAATTTGTTTCATACAATTTATGAATGAATTCATGCTTTCTGTGGATTTGTTTACATATTTTAAGGAAAAGTACTTATATTCTAAGAAATATTCTTAAATTTCTATGAAAAAGTTCTTTGGAGAGGTTTTAACGGACAATTCTTAAAATCTATGTACTTTTTCATTGTATACATTCACTTGGTTCAGTGTAAGAATAACAAAAAAAAAACATATTATTCTTGACTCGACGCTCATTTATAGTCGGGAATGATGGCATGGTAACAAATAAATGTTGGGTAAACTTACCCAAGATTGCTTTCTAAAAATTTGGTGGTGGTGTTCGGCTATTTTAGTGTAACATACAATAACTAACTATATAATATTGGATATAACAATTAGCTCATCATTGTTTTACATAAAAGTCGGTCGTGGAACACATTGACTAGCTAACTATAAAAATCAGGATTATAAGGAATATTTTGACAGTTTCGGCAATTTACAACCACCATTGGAGATAGTTGAATATTTAAAACCACCTATTGAATATAATTATAAGTGAAAAAAAATTTAATTTTTACAATTATGGTCATTTATGTTTCAAGTTCTTGTTTGAAAAGTATAAATACTTTTAAATAAATAAAAAGACATTTTTATTTTTAATTTCACCTTTTAATTTATATAGTTTATTTATTTTTATATTTTAATTTATGGTATTTTATAATGAGCAAAGGTCTCTATTCCATTTTCTCTTATATATCTCTTATCATCTAAGTAACTTAACACTAATTTAGTTACATGTTGAGTATACAGCTCATGTAAATTTGATTTAAAAATATATATTGAATCGTAATACAATATTTTTTCCATTAAATAATTTCTAAAATCATGACAAGAAAGTTTGAATAGGTACAACAGATTTCTTAATACCTTTAACTTTTTTTATTTCATCTTCATTCCCAACTGTCCCCTGCAATCAACTTAACTAGTTTTATACTAATCAAATACCAGTCAGCCAGGCGGCCTCAACTAGTTCGAGTTCTGTAATTTTTCCATATTAGCAACTGGTATTTTTAACACGGCGATGTCCTACGAGATGGCAATTGTCCTTCTCTGCATCAGCACCATACCAATTGGCTGACTAGTCAGCCTCTGCATCAGGAATATACCAGTTGGTAGACTTGTTATTATACACATCAGTATCATACCATTTAAGATACTAGTTCGTATCTACGTCAGGATCGTACCAGTTGAAAGAATAGTTCATATATACATCAGAATCATACCAGTTGGCAGACTAGTTCATATATACATCAGAATCATACCAGTTGAAAGACTAGTTCATATATGCATCAGAATCCTTCCAGTTGACAGACTAGTTCATATATGCATCAGAATCATACCTGTTGACAGACTACTTCTTATATGCATCAGAATCATACCAGTTGACAGACTAGTTAAAAAAAGCATCGGAATCATACCAGTTGTCATACTAGTTCATATATGCGTCAGAATCATACCAGTTGATGTATTAGTTCATTTATGCATCAGAATCATACCAGTTGGCAGACTAGTTCATATATGCATCAGAATCATACCTGTTGACAGACTACTTCTTATATGCATCATAATCATATCAGTTGACATACTAGTTCAAATTTGCATCAGAATCATACCAGTTGACATACCAGTTCATTTATGCATCATAATCATATCAGTTGACATACTAGTTCAAATTTGCATCAGAAATATACCATTTGACATACTAGTTCATATATGCATCAGAATCTTACCAGTTGACATACTAGTTCATATATACATCAGAATCATACCAGTTGACATACTGCTCAGTCTATGCGGCGGGACATACTAATCATTATGCCCATTCAGATCGTACCACTTGTCATACTAGTCCACGAATTTGGCATTCATTCCAGTTGGTATACTAGTCTTTTAACTGATTTCCCGGACCTGCTCAGAAGAGCTTCTACGAAAAAAAACTAGGTATCTTAAGTAGTGGTAATTTATGTCTAGATCAGTGTCTTTTAGCAAGCTCCTCAAATGATGTTAATGTGCCGTTTTCTAGGGAAGTTTTAGATGATCCCTCGATTTTGTCTTATAATGTAGCTAACTTGAATAGTAAATTTAAATTTAAGGATGCTTTTAATTACATTCAAAATTTTGATATTTTCTTTTTATTTGAAACGCATGTTTTGGCTGAGGATAGATCGAAGTTCTTTCACCTTTTTAAAGAGTATGAGTTACATTGGATAGATGCAACCAAAGCACATAAGGCTGGTCGTGCTAGTGGTGGTTGCTTGTTTGGGTTTAAAAAATGTATTAAATCGCGCTACAGGCTGAAATTCGTTACAGCTTATGGTTGCACATACTTGTCTGTTCATCTAAGTGATATCGTCTTCTGTGTCATCCCGCAATATTTGAACTGTACGCGGTGGAATGCTGATTTTGCATGTCTCGTAAATTTTTGACCTCAATGGCCGCGTAGGCTCGTCCCAAGTTGTCAGAAAGGAAGCCTTATCACAAATGTTTCATGTCCGTGATTCACGAGTGTCCAAAGACTCGGTACTAGATAACAAAGGTAGGCAAATACTTAATTTGGCTGAAGACTTTGGTGGGGTTGTTTTAAATGGAAGGGTGGATGGTGACCTGAGTGGTGAATTTACTTTTTGTGGGGTAGTTGGCCGTACAGTAATTGATTATGCTATCTGCTCTTTTGACATTTTGGGCCTAATCGATAGTTTTTCCGTAGAATCAAAATACTTCTCGGATCATATGCGGTCGCGTGCATACTACCGACTACGTCGGTATTTCATCTTCTGCAAGAGTTACGTGCATACTACCGACTACGTCGGTATTTCATCTTCTGCAAGAGTTACATGGAAACCGCACAGGGCGGATAAATACAAAGAGGCTATCGCTGGATCTTGCAATACCGATACTCCGTGGTACCGAAAAGGTTAAGTCGGCAGCTCAAATAACCAAAGGGACCTATCGCTTCTCGCCGAAAAATGAGTGGTTTGACAGCCAGTGCTCAAACTTACGCAGAAAAGTAATGAATTCATTAAATGTGCTGAGAAAGAGCAATCTTGAAAGCGATAGAATTAAGTACCTCGCCTTCCGTAAAGAGTATACTACGCTTTGCAACCGGAAGAAACTAGAGTGGAGATGTAAAGAGATAGAGCAACTTAACACTGTTAGAAACTCGTGCGATTGGTGGCGTTTAGCAAACTCCCTCAAAAAGGTCCGCGGTAAAGTAAGCAGCAACCTCCAAATACATGATTTTTATTCCCATTTCAAGGATCTTCTTTTTCGCAACAACATTAACTCGTGTGTGCATTGGGCTCTGCCTCAGCGTTCTGATTCCTTTCTCGATGCTCCTTTCGACTACTGGGAACTCCGACTGTTATAGACAGTACCAAATGCAAAAAAGCCCCAGGGCAAGATGGCATATGTTACGAGTTTTATAAATTTGCTCCGCAATGTTTTCTCAACGAACTGTTGGCGCTTCTAAATTTTATATACATGAGAAAGCAGCTGCCTTCTTCTTTCAGTTCCTCAATTTTGATCGCCCTTTTCAAAAAAGGTGACCCTAACACTACCACAAATTACAGAGGTTTGTCTCTTTTAGATACACAGAGCCAAAAATGCCTAATAAAATTAATAAGATTGTCTTCATGAGCGGGTTTTGGGCTGAGGGGTAGTCGAAACGACGGAAACGAAAAAAAAACTATACGCAAATCTATTTGGTTTAATGAGCAAATTCTTATTGATATTATTAAGTGCAATTTCTTCTTATTTCTTTTCGATTTCTTTTTATATGTGGTATTAATAAGAAAATCTTTTCAAGATTTCCTTAAAAATATGAAAAAAAGATGAAAAAGGAAAAACTTCTTATTTTAATAAGATGATCTTAGGGTTCCTAACAAGAAGATTTGACTTAGTAATGTTTTCAAAGGGAAATCTTGCAGAAAACGACATGATTTCTTAGGGTTCTTTTTAAGAAGATGATCTTAGGGTTCCTAACAAGAAGATATGACTTATTAACTGATTTCCGCATAATTGTATGTGTTAATAAGATTATCTTAGGGTTCCTAACAAGAAGATTTGACTTATTAATGTTTTCAAAGGGAAATCTTGCAGAAAACGAAATGATTTCTTAGGGTTCTTTTTAATAAGATGATCTTAGGGTTCCTAACAAGAAGATATGACTTATTAACTGATTTCCGCATAATTTTATGTGTTAATAAGATGATCTTAGGGTTCCTAACAAGAAGATTTGACTTATTAATGTTTTCAAAGGGAAATCTTGCAGAAAACGACATGATTTCTTAGGGTTCTTTTTAAGAAGATGATCTTAGGGTTCCTAACAAGAAGATATGACTTATTAACTGATTTCCGCATAATTGTATGTGTTAATAAGATTATCTTAGGGTTCCTAACAAGAAGATTTGACTTATTAATGTTTTCAAAGGGAAATCTTGCAGAAAACGAAATGATTTCTTAGGGTTCTTTTTAATAAGATGATCTTAGGGTTCCTAACAAGAAGATATGACTTATTAACTGATTTCCGCATAATTTTATGTGTTAATAAGATGATCTTAGGGTTCCTAACAAGAAGATTTGACTTATTAATGTTTTCAAAGGGAAATCTTGCAGAAAACGAAATGATTTCTTAGGGTTCTTTTTAAGAAGATGATCTTAGGGTTCCTAACAAGAAGATATGACTTATTAACTGATTTCCGCATAATTGTATGTGTTAATAAGACGATCTTAGGGTTCCTAACAAGAAGATTTGACTTATTAATGTTTTCAAAGGGAAAACATATTTCCGCATAATTGGATGTGTTAATAAGACGATCTTAGGGTTCGTAACAAGAAGATTTGACTTATTAATATTTTCAAAGGGAAATCTTGCATCATCATCAGCAGACATCATGTAGAACAATTATACGCTGAGAAGCAGAAGTACCCGATGGCTCGATGGTAAGCACCTGTGTTCAGCATTCAATATGTGGTTAGTTCGATTCGCGGTGGAGGCAATATGGCAAGTGTGGAAGGCAATGTAAGGAAGAGTGCGGTGAGATGGCTTGAAGGAAATATAAAAAGGCAACATAAGAAGGTAAAGGCAATACAAGAGAAATCTAAAACTGAATCGTAACTGATAATCTGAAGTTCTCGAAGACAATATAAGAACTCTGAAATATAATTTTTATTTTCTTCTCAATAATATGTGATTTCATTTTGAAAACATTAATAAGTCGAATCTTCTTGTTAGGAACCATAAGAAATCAGTTCGTTTTCTGCAAGATTTCCCTTTGAAAACATTAATAAGTCAAATCTTATTAACACATACAATTATGCGGAAATATGTTTTCCCTTTGAAAACATTAATAAGTCAAATCTTCTTGTTAGGAACCCTAAGATCGTCTTATTAACACATACAATTACGCGGAAATATGTTTTCCCTTTGAAAACATTAATAAGTCGAATCTTCTTGTTAGGAACCCTAAGAAATCAGTACGTTTTTTGCAAGATTTCTCTTTGTAAAGATTAATAAGATTTTCTCTTCAAAAATAAAAAGAACTTCTTCTTGAAGAAAATCTATGGAGATATCATATGACTTTTGTTCTATTTTATTAGGCAGTGTTGGCTCTGTGTACTATTTACAAAATTTTTTCTGGGCTCTTACTTAATCGCATAAATGCGTGGATCGATTCTAACAGCATCTTGGATGAGTCCCAAGCCGGTTTTCGCAGGGGTTACTCGACGATAGACAATATCTTTGTGCTTTCAAGCATTGTCAATCTAAACTTTTCACGCAACAGGAGAACTTTTGTCTTCTTCGTAGACTTCTCGTGTGCTTTTGACACGATTCCCCGCAATATGCTCTTTTATAAACTAGCCTCCTACGGTCTTTCTACTCATATGATTGAAATTCTGAGCCTTATCTACGCGAATACGTCTTGTAAGGTTTTGTTCGACGGCGAACTGTCCGAATCTTTCCCTGTAAACCACGGGGTCCGTCAAGGCTGCCTTTTAAGTCCGATTTTATTCTCATGGTACCTAAATGACTTGAATGACTATCTGCCCGGAGGTGTGATGATTGGTAACAATAAGATAAAGGTGCTTATGTATGCTGATGATTTGGTACTACTTGCCGAATCTCCTGAACAGCTACAGGTAATGATAAACTCCCTCCGCGACTACTGTAGCCAATGGGCACTAACTGTAAACCTGAGTAAGTCAAAAATCATGATATTTAGGAAAGGTGGTAGAATACCTAGTTCGTGGAAATGGTCTTATGGCAGCGAAGACATTGAAAAAGTTAACGAATACAAATACTTAGGTGTTCTCCTCACTTGCCAGTTATCTTTTACTAAGCACTTAGATTCAAAGTTGGTGGATGCAAAAAACGCTATTTGCGCAACGTGGTTGAGCTACATTAACAACCCGCGTATCTCATTGAGTCAGAAATTAAAAATCTTTGAGGCTGCTTCCAGGTCCATCATGTTTTATGGCGCACAAGTATGGGGTGTCACCCAATTTGACCAAGTAGAAAAACTCTTCAGATTTTTTATAAAAAAACTGATTTTTCTTCCCTCTAATACGCCAAATTATATGCTGCATCTGGAAACAGGTTTGCAGCCCCTATATTTACATACACTCCGTCTACACATGCTTTATATTTCTCGTTGTCTTAGTCTTACTCATCACAGACTTCCCCGCCTCCTGGCGGAGGAGACTGCCAAGTTGGGGATATCTTGGGCAAACGGTTGGAAAGAACTTGCGATCAGAGTTAACTTACCTTTCATTACGGAATTCTCAGTAGCTAATATTCAGGCTTTCACGTCTTCGCTCTTAGATCGCCTTGCTGAGAGTAATACAAATATGTTCCTAGATATGGCACAAAAGTCTACTTCTCACGATCTTTACAATATTTTAGTGCCCTTAGAGAGTTCATATTTCACGGGTGATTTCAGTGCTTATGCCGTTAGTTTAATTCTACGAGCAAGGGGAGGTCTGCTGAACCTAAACGCTAGAGCTTACAAAAACATATCGTCTCCACTTTGCACAGTGTGTAATTTGCGGATGGCAGAAGACGCTTTTCACCTTATTGGATCATGTCCTATATATAAAAATTTCCGTTTGCTTTATTTTGGGGAAAGAACTTTAGATATGGCGAAGGTCATTGCTATTTTAAATGGTTATAATTTCATTTCTCTTGCCAAGTTTCTTGCAGACAGCATTAAATTCAGGAATTTGATATTAAACGAATTCTCATAGCTTATACATAAGTAATTTATTTAACATACAGTGCGACACGCAACATATTCTGTTATTGTCGCAATTCTCAATTTTTATTTATTTTATTTATATGTTTGTGCATCGTAGCCTAAGTCATATGCTGTATTTCGATTTGTTTAAAATAAATATATACTACTACTACTACTACTAGTGGGTCTATGCATCAGTATCATAGTCAGCCTCTACATCAGCAATATACCAGTTTATTCTCTAGAAAGCAGCGCCTATTTGTATTTACCCAAACACGAAAAAGCATCTGTGAATTACAAGGTAAAAAAGAAGCAGTTACAAGAGAAAAGAAAAGCAATTGTCCTCTTCTGCATCAGCACCATACCAATTGGTATACTAGTCAGCCTCTGCATCAGCATTATACCTGTTGATATACTAGTTCATTCACAGCCAAAAATGAGCTAAAGGCTCTGAGTTCGATTCTCGGTAAAGTTAACACAAGTTTTTTTTTCTATATTTTTTAAATTATATTGTTTATTGTATTTTTACCACGCTTTTATTAGGTTCACTTGTATGTTTGCTTGTTTGTTTGTTTGTTTGTTTGCTTGCTTGTATGTATGTAACTCTCGTTCGGTCTAAGCCCCAGTGGCCCAAAAACCGTAAAATGTCCCTACAATATGGGTATCAAACGAAAGGGGAAGGCCCCAGGTTCCATTTGGACATCGATATATTTCGATAAATTTATCTATAACTGAGTTATCGGTCAAAATGTCGTTGCCCGAAAACCTTAAAATTTCCCTATAATATGGGTATCAAACGAAAGGTGAAGGCCCCAGGTTTCACTTGGACATCGACATATTTCGATGAATTTATCGATAACTGAGTTATCGGTCAAAATATGATTGCCCAAAAACCTAAAAAATTCCCTACAATATGGGTATCAAACGAAAGGTGAATGCCCCAGGTTTCACTTGGACATCGATATATTTCCATAAATTTATCGATAACTGAGTTATCGGTCAAAATTTGGTTGCCCGAAAACCTTAAAACTTCCCTACAATATGGGTATCAAACAAAAGGGAAAGGCCCCAGGTTTCATTTCGACTTCGGCATATTTCGATAAATTTATCGATAATTGAGTTATTGTCAAAATGTGAGACCAAATACCTTAAAATTTCCTAACAATATGGGTATCAAACGAAAATGGAAGTCCAGAGCTTTCGTTTGGACTGCTATATTTTTCGTTATATTTATCGATAATTTCATAGGACATTGGACTAAAAAGTAAAAAATAAATTTAGTTTAAAAAAACTAAAACTCACGCTTTTAGAGAGTATTGAACTAAAAAGTTGAAAATATATTATATATAAATGCGCAAACATAACTGGTTCATCCCTTTTTTGCAATAACCACAATTCTAAGGTATATAAAATTTGGTATGTATCGATATTTCTCGCCGAGCAGGGTGGCCGAAAACAAACCAAAAATTAAAAAAAATTAATTATATTATGAAATGCTAAACACGCATTCACCTTATAGAGCCGCTGTTATGTGTGAATGTACGTAGGTATGACCACTAGCATTGTTGTGTTTGCATTCAATGCAATTGTGTGTGTAGTCATGAAAAATTGCATTGATTGCTGTTGCTGAAAACGAGAGTTGTTTTGTTTACTATTATAAGCACGAGCCCGTCAACTTCATAAAATAAAATAAAATAAAACAAAATAAAATAAGATAAAATAAAATAAAACAAAACAAAATTAAATAAGATAAAATAAAATAAAAAAATAAAAATAAAATAAAATAAAATAAAATAAAATAAAATAAAATAAAATAAAATAAAATAAAATAAAATAAAATAAAATAAAATAAGATAAAATAAAATGAAATAAAATAAAATAAAATAAGATGAAATAAAATAAAATAAAATAAAATAAAACAAAATAAAATAAAATAAAACAAAATAAAATAAAATAAAATAAAATAAAATAAAATAAAATAAAATAAAATAAAATAAAATAAAACAAAATAAAATAAAATAAAATAAAATAAAATAAAATAAAATAAAGTAACAAAAAGTAAAATAAAATAAAATAAAATAAAACAAACAAAATAAAATAAGATAAAATAAAATAAAATAAAACAAAACAAAATAAAACAAAACAAAATAAAATAAAATAAAATAATATAAAATAAAATAAAATAAAATAAGATAAAGTAACATAAAATAAAATAAAATAATATAAAATAAAATAAAATAAAATAAAATAAAATAAAATAAAATAAAATAAAATAAAATAAAATAAAATAAAATAAAATAAAATAAAATAAAATAAAATAAAATAAAATAAAATAAAATAAAATAAAATAAAATAAAATAAAATAAAATAAAATAAAATAAAATAAAATAAAATAAAACAAAATAAAATAAAATAAGATAAAATAAAATAAAATAACATAAAATAAGTAACATAAAATAAAATAAAATAAAATAAAATAAAATAAAATAAAATAAAATAAAATAAAATAAAATAAAATAAAATAACATAAAATAAAATAAAATAAAATAAAGTAACATAAAATAAAATAAAATAAAATAAAATAAAATAAAATAAAATAAAGTAACATAAAATAAAATAAAATAAAATAAGATAAAATAAAATAAAATAAAATAAGATAAAATAATATAAAATAAAATAAAACAAAACAAAAAAAATAAAAGAAAATAATATAAAATAAAATAAAATAAAACAAAATAAAATAAAATAAGATAAAATAAAATAAAATAAGATAAAATAAAATAAAATAAAATAAAATAAAATAAAATAAAATAAAATAAAATAAAATAAAATAAAATAAAATAAAATAAAATAACATAAAATAAAATAAAATAAAATAAGATAAAGTAACATAAAATAAAATAAAATAAAATAAAATAAAATAAAATAAAATAAAATAAAATAAAATAAAATAAAATAAAATAAAATAAAATAAAATAAAATAAGATAAAATAAAATAAAATAAAATAAAATAAAATAAAATAAGATAAAATAAAATAAAATAAAATAAAATAACATAAAATAAGATAAAATAAAATAAAATAACATAAAATAAAATAAAATAAAATAAAATAAAATAAAATAAAATAAAATAAAATAAAATAAAATAAAATAAAATAAAATAAAATAAAATAAAATAAAATAAAATAAAATAAAATAAAATAAAATAAAATAAAATAAAATAAAATAAAATAAAATAAAATAAAATAAAATAAAATAAAATAAAATAAAATAAAATAAAATAAAATAAAATAAAATGAAATAAAAAAAAAAAATAAAATAAAATAAAATAAAATATAAAAAAAAAAAAAAAAAAAAATAATACGTCCACTTTATTGAGCGTAGGTACAAACAGTGTTTACAAAAACAAAATCTGTGCGTGGGTATTCGGAGAAGCAAATGCTTGCTCAGACATGCTATGAAAAAAAAAAACAAAAATAAGCTAGATCATGCACAAGGCCCTTCGTGGCTAGACTTAGTGAAATGAAATAAAATGTAAAATTGATAAAATTGAAAATAGTAAAATAAGAATTAGAAAAGTGGTTGAAAGAAATTTGTTGGAAATGAAAGGAAAGGAAATAATATAAAATAAATAAAAATATAACAAAATGAAATAAATAAAAGTATAAAATAAAGGAAAGAATGGGAAAGGAAAGGGATGGATAAAAGGAAAATAAAGGTAAATTAAGGTAAGGAACGGAAAATATGAGAGAAAAATCAAATAAAGGTAGGGAAAGGAAAGGAATAGAAAAGAAAAAAGGAAGGGAAGAAAGGAAATGTAGTGTAGGTAAAGGAGTGGAAAAGAGAAGCAAATAGAGAAAGACAAAGAAAGGAGAGCAGAGAAAAAGAAAGGATAGAAAAGGCAGCGAGGAAGAAGGTATGGAAAATAAATGAAAATAAAAAGAAAGAAAAATAAAGGAAAGAAAGGTAATGAAAAGCTGAAAAAATAAGTAAAGGAAATGAATTTAAAAGAAAAAAAACTAAAGGAGTTACGGAAGGGAAAAAAGAAAATAAGGAAACGGTAGGAAAGCAAAGGTAACGAAACGAAATGACAGGAGAAGAAATCTAAGGAAAAAAAGTGAAAGAAAATAAGGGTAAGAAAAAAATAAAAGAAATGAATTGAAAAAAAAAAAATGAATAAAATGAAAGGAAACTGAGGGAAACCAAACGAAACTAAAGCAAAGGAAACGAAAGGAAAGGAAAGAAAAAGAAAATAAAAGGAAAAAGGAATGTAATAGAAATAGAAAGAAAGGTCAGGTAAGAAAATAAAAGAAAGGAAAACAAGTAAGGAAGTGTAAGTTCGGGTGAAACCGAACATTACATACCCAGCTGTGCACATAAAATGCTGTTATTCTTTGTTTTGTATACCTAGTTTCGTAAATCTATCTCACACCGTTCTGAAGTTGTTAGCAGTCGAATTTAAAAATTGCTTGACTCATAAGTGGGCGGTGCCACGCCCACTTTCCAAAATTTTTAAAAAATTATGTAAAGAATATGAAAGTTGATGTATGTACCAAATTATATTATTATAGCGAAATCAGTTAATTAGATATGGACTTTTCAATATTTCCACCTCCTTTCAATATAACTTTTATGAAAAAGTAGGCGTGGTCGCAAAGCGATTTCGTTTATTTTCTATAGCTGAATTTACCACAACAATAGTATGTCCTCTACGAAATTTCGTTATACTAGCATAAACTGTTCTGAAGTTATTAAGAGTCAAAATTTTAAAATTTCTTCAAATATACGTGGGCGGTACCATGCCCCCTTTTCAAAATTTTTTATAAAATCGGCCTTAGAACATCTAAATCAATACATATTGCAAATTTTATCATTGTAGCTGCTTCTAATATTGAATTAACCCATTTTATACGTTTTTCGAAATTTTCGATATCGAAAAAGGGGCGTGGTTATGGTCCGATTTTACCCATTTTCAATAGCAATCTATTCTGAACCCAAATAAGTACGCATGCCAAATTTGGTGAAGATATCTCATTATTTGCTCAAGTTATCGTGTTAACGGACAGACGGACGGACGGACAGACGGACGGACATGGCTCAATCAAATTTTTTTTTCGATCCTGATCATATTGATATATGGAAGTCTATATCTATCTCGATTCCTTTATACCTGTACAACCAACCGTTATCCTAACAAAGTTATAATACCCTGTGTACAAGTACAGCTGGGTATAATAAAAGAAAATAACAGAAAAGAAAGAAAGAAAGAAAGAAGGTTAATAAAATGAAATGGAAGAAGAGAAAAGGAAAGAAAAGGAAAAGAACGGAGAGGGAAGAATAGAAAAGGAAAGAAAAGCAAAAGATATAAATTTAGATGAAAGGAATGGAAATAAAAGCAAATGATAGCAAAGGAAAGGAAAGGATAGAAATACGTATGAAGACGAACTAAGAAGAATAAATAATTATCAACATTGAAACTATATTATTGAATGGTGTAAAGAGTGAGGGAAAGGCAATATGAATAGGAATGTATAGAAACCAAAAATATAAATATATGGAAAGGAAAGGAAAATTTAAGAAATATCAAAAAGGTAGGTAAATAAAATAAGGTTTTGTGGTTGAATTTCAACAACTGGGCGAACTCTAGTAATTTTAAAAACCCTACACAGTAGTATTGTGGAAAAAGCGTGGTCCGCTTTGTGCCATAATTTTCGTATATCGAGCGCTCGACGCTTTTCCCACATAATGCTAGTTTCTTTACTACGCTTTCATTAGCTTTACTTGAACATACATTCATATGTGTGTTTGCTTGTTTGTATGTAACTCTATTTCAGTCTACCCGATAGTAGCATATGACTGTCACAAAAACCTTGAAATGTGCCTTCAATATGGGTGTCAAACGATAGGAGGTTGCATTATGACTTCGATATATTTATCGATAACTAAGCCATCGGTCATAATGCCTTCAATCTGGGTATCAAACAAAAGGGAAGTTCTACAGGTTTCTATTGGATTTTGGAATATTTCGATATATTTATCGATAACTGACTTGTCGGTCAAAATGAGGTTGTCCAATAATATTCAAAATTGCCTACATACTATGGGTATCAAACGAAAGTGGAACCCTAGAGGTTTCGTTTGCACAGCGGTATATTTCGATATATTTGTCGATTACTTCTTAACACATTTAACTAAAAAGTAAAAAATAAATATAGTTTAAAAAGCGAAAACACGCGCTTTTAAAGAATATTGCACTAAAAACGTAAAAATAATTTAAATAAAAAACGAAGATTATGGAAAAAAGCGGACCACGCTTTTTCCACAATACTACTGTGTAGGGTTTTTAAAATTATTTTCAACTTTTTAGTTCAATACTCTCTAAAAGCGTGAGTTTTAGTTTTTTTAAACTACATTTATTAATTTAATTATTGAATTCAACTTGCAATGGCTCCTTTCAAATTCGTTCGTCACAAGTTTTATTATATAAGTGAAGGCCCAATTGCATTCAACTTTGTTGGATCCATTTTCATACAAAGTTTTTTAAACGTAAAGCGAAGCGAAATTTTTGCAAATGCTCAAAAACGAGGCGCGAGTTTTATGTAATTGTATTTTTAGGTAAGGCAAATTAAGGTTACTTAAGGTTAAGTTAGTCGTCCAATGCGGAGCTCCGGTCCCACATACGAGCGAGGTGTCTGCTGAGTAGTTTGGAATTGATTAGTTTGAAGGTAGTCAGAAATTAACTAGTATGAATACACCACAAAATGTTTAGTCGAAGAACTATATTGTTTGCTGAGTAGTTTGGCATTGACTGGTTTAAAGCTAATCAGAAATGAACTAGTATGAATACACCACAAAATGTATAGTCAATGAACTATATTGTTTGCTGAGCAGTTGGACATTGACTGGTTTAAAGGTGATCAGAAATGAACTAGTATGAATACACCACAACATGTATAGTCAATGAACTATATTGTTTGCTGAGTAGTTTGGCCTTGACTGGTTTGAAGCTAATCAGCAATGAACTAGTATAAATACACCACAAAATGTATAGTGAAAGAGCTATATTGTTTGCTGAGTAGTTGGACATTGACTGGTTTAAAGGTGATCAGAAATGAACTAGTATGAATACACCACAACATGTATAGTCAATGAACTATATTGTTTGCTGAGTAGTTTGGCCTTGACTGGTTTGAAGCTAATCAGCAATGAACTAGTATAAATACACCACAAAATGTATAGTCAATGAACTATATTGTTTGCTGAGTAGTTGGACATTGACTGGTTTAAAGGTGATCAGAAATGAACTAGTATGAATACACCACAAAATGTATAGTCAATGATCTATATTGTTTGCTGAGTAGTTCGACATTGACTGGTTTAAAGGTGATCAGAAATGAACTAGTATGAATTCACCACAAAATGTATAGAAAATGAACTATTTTGTTTGCTGAGTAGTTTGGCCTTGACTGGTTTGAAGCTAATCAGCAATGAACTAGTATAAATACACCACAAAATGTATAGTCAATGAACTATATTGTTTGCTGAGTATTTTGACATTGACTGGTTTAAAGGTGATCAGAAATGAACTAGTATGAATACACCACAAAATGTATAGTCAATTAACTATATTGCTTGCTGAGTAGTTTGGCATTGACTGATTTAACGCTAATCAGCAATGAACTAGTATGCATACGCCACAAAATGTATAGTCAATGAACTAGAATTTTCGCTGAGTAGTTTGGCATTGACTGGTTTTAAAACTAAGCAACAATGAACTGGTATGCATATGCCACAAAATGGTTAGTCAATGAACTAGTATGTTTGCTGAGTAGTTCGGAATTTGACTGCAGGGTCTTAGCTATATGAATACATTTTCGCGCTTAAACCAATAAACTCCTTCATAATTTTACCATTACACTCATCCTTCTTCATACCTAAAACTTTTTTATTTAGTGATATGTATTGATGGTATTGCCTGCCATAGCACAATCAATCCGTTGCTTTGCTTTGTTTGCCCTCCCTGGCATCATATGTACTATTACATCGCTTTGTGAACTAATTTTGTATCAGGGTCAATCCATATGAAAACGTCTAATATTAGCAAAAATCGTTGCTGACTTTAGGGTCCTAAAGGAACATATTGACACACATTTATTTTTTATAACCACTGGTTTCGGACTGGTCAAGTTTCAAAGTTTGAAAAACGTAATTTTTAGGCCTACCCTATTTTAGCTGTAAAAATGTTTCCATTAGAGATATCTTTACATTCGATATAGCGTTTTAAAGGGAAAAGATAGCAGTTTGTTTAAATATAAATATTAAATCATATAGCGAGTACCTGGTATTAAAACCCCGGTACTGAAAATACGTATTTTTTTATCGATTTTCGTCAACTTTAGCCGGCTCTGGCGTCTTTACTATTTCAAGTAGCCACTCAATATTTGTCAGAAATTAAGGGTACATATCCTAGAAGAAATAAACTCATCCATGGGCCAAAAAACCCCACTCCTTATAGATAAATTATTATCTCGAAATTTGTAAATTTTCAAAAATCATGGTTTTCAGGCTCGAAAACGGACATGTTTATCAAGAGATAAAAATACAAATTTCTCATGGACTTCAGTCCTGACCTTTAGCTTCAAATACCTCAACATTTCGTTTGGTATTTTCATACTAAGGGCCTCTGCTGATGGATCTCCTAAACCAATATATTTTTTTTTTCAAAGTAAATTTTTGTAAAATTTTTGGAACTCTTTTTAAGCACCCATTACATAGTCTTAAAGTTAAAGCGTACAACTTTCCAACAAAAAAAAACAGCGTGCAAATAGTTTAGTAGTTATGATAATTGCACGCGTTTTTTTTTTGTTGAAAAGTTAGAAGCTTCAGCTTTCAGACTAAGTAAAGGTTTCTTGAAAAAAGTCTAAAAATTATACGAAAATTTACTTTGAAAAAAAAAAATTTTAATTGCTTTGAAGCTAAAGCTCAGGAATGAAGTCCATGAGAAATTCGTATTTTTATCTCTTGATAAGCATGTCCGTTTTCGAGCCTGAAAACCATAATTTTTGAAAATTTACAAATTTCGAGATAATAATTTATCTATAAGGAGTGGGGTGTTTTGGACGATGGATGGGTTAATTTCTTCTAGGATATGTACCCTTAATTTCTGACAAATATTGAGTGGCTACTTAAAACAGTAAAGACGCCAGAGCCGGCTAAAATTGACGAAAATCGATAAAAAAATACGTATTTTCAGTACCGGGTTTTTAATACCAGGTACTCGCTATATGATGTAATGTTTATATTTAAACAAACTACTATCTTTTCCCTTTAAAACGCTATATCGAATGTAAAGATATCTCTAATGGAAACATTTTTACAGCTAAAATAGGGTAGGCCTAAAAAATACGTTTTTCAAACTTTGAAACTTGACCAGTCCGAAACCAATGGTTATAAAAAATAAATGTGTGTCAATATGGTCCTTTAGGACCCTAAAGAAGTGTCCCTAAAAGTTTGAGCGAAATCCGAGACTAGCCAGCGTTTTTGAATTAGACGTTTTCATATTCATGCATTGCGCATGCTCATAAGTAAATACCAATACACACTTATGATGTGTGGCTAACGAGAAAATGAAATAATAAAATTCCGTTCGCGACTACAAACCAAAATTGTCAAGTCACTTCATTTGGCGACGAAGAAAATTGGAATTATTTTTGTATTGCTGTATCTACAGCTAAAGTGATTTTCACTATTTTGTGCGAGATTTTCGCATTTAACCTGTTGCAATATTTTTGCATTGAACTTTTGGCAATTTTTTTATCCAGTTTGGACTTTATTGAGACAACCGTACTGCTGTATTTACAGTTACCGTGATTTGCAATTAACTTTTTATATTTTTGGCATTGACATTTTTTTTTTGCGTATAATATTTTATTATTGCGTATTACTTTTATTACGCCACAAATAAAAGCAAACACATATTAAAACACAAAAAAAGGGAGAGCCATGACTGGAGGCGCAAACACGTCCACAAATGCAGCAACAACTTGCAGCAATGGTACCGGCATTGTGCTGAAAGCATCACATGTGCCGGAATTCAATCCGGGCACCGAAACGTGGAGCATATGGAACGATGAGCTCGAAATCCATTTCAATAAAATAAATTGCACGGAAGATAACATAAAGAAGGCAATCCTACTAAAATCCATTGGTTCAGAACCATACAATTTGTTACACAATTTGTGCGCTCCAGCTTTGCCTGTGTCCAAAACTTTTAAGGATTTGTGTGGCATTTCAATGAGCGTAGAATTTTTCACCAATCTACAAAAAGTAGTGACGAAACAATTTCAATGTGGTGTGCTAGAGTAAAAAAACTATCATTAAACTGCAAATTTGGTACACACTTGGAAGCGTTTGTGTTGGATAAATTTATAATGGGATTGCCGGAGAAAATCTTTGAAAGATTATGTGAAGAGGACGAAAATCTTACAATTGAAATGGCACTTAGAAAAGCACTAATAATGGAATCAAAGTTAATCCACAAAAATAAAGATGCGGATGAAACTGGAGTCAATTATGTTAAAAGAAGTGCTAACAAATGCAATCAAAGCTCTAAAAGGAATGATGGTGCAGAAAATCTAGCGGCAAAGAGAAAGCGAAAAGCAACAATAAAACTTCAAATGCTGACAAGGGGCCAAGGAAGACATGCGCACATTGCGGCTGGCGTAACCATGACACACATGCCTGTAAATTTAAAAAATAGGGCACTTAGCATCAGTTTGCCATTCTAAACCAGATCTAACGATTTTTTAAAATTTTCTGTATATAGTATAACCGGAAGTAGTTCAAGTGGTGTTTACTCCTTACCAGTTGAAATAGATGGTGTGAAGATGAATGTGACATGTGATACGGGGGCTCCGTGTACTTTGCTTCCACTGGCGCTATTCCGAAAATGGCATAGTAAAACGGTACTAAGATCGTGTCTAACCCCATATGTAAACTACAGTGGGGATAAAATCGAATTATCCGGTGAGTACGATGCGTAAATAATGTATCAAGGTGTCACAAGAAAAGTTGTAGTTGTAGTTACAAATACAAAAATTCCAACGTTGCTTGGTCGAACATTTTTTAGGGCTTTTAATTTCGAGTTGTGTCAAGTAGATAAAATTGGTATAGATCGAAATCTTTCTATAATCGCTAATCAAATTAAGAGTGAGTTTTCCCAACTTTTTAGTGATGGTTTAGGCCTTTATAACCGTAACAAAATTTCTTTATCTGTGTGCGAAAACGGGAAACCGCTATTTTGCAAGCCGCTTCCGGTGCCGTTAGCCTGGAAAGATAAAGTAGAGAAACAATTGAGAGATCTTATAGCCAGAAATGTTTTAGAGCCCGTAGATAATTCAGAGTGGGGAACACCTTTAGTCCCTATTTTAAAACCAAATGGTGAATTGCGCATTTGCGGTGACTATAAAGTTGCCATTAATAAGGGCCGCTTGCATAAAAGCTGATAACGACTAACCGGAGTTTAATTGACGTATTTTGTATGGTTAGCTGTCAAGTTAATCACCGATTAGGCTTAATCGGCTTTTATGCAAGTGGCCCTAAATCTTTAACAGATTTTAAATACCCGTTACCACGAATTGACAAAATTTTTGCGGCTTTGCAGGAAGGCAAGCTTTTCACGAAGTTAGACTTGTCCAACGCATACAACCAGTTAGAGCTAAGCGAGGATTCACAGCTGTTGTGTACGTGAAGTACTCATATAGGTACCTTAAAAATGAAGCGCATGCCCTTCGGAATCAAACCTGCGGCAGCAATTTTCCAAAAAACAATGGAAAATCTACTACGTGAAATTCCTTGCGTTGTTGTGTACCAAGATGATATCACAGTAACTGGTAAAGATTTTCAGCCACACGTTGCAAATTTAAAGTGTGTGTTAGGTAAGCTAGAAAGTCCAGGCTTGAAAGTCAATTTGAGCAAATGTGAATTTTTTCAAAAGCAAATTAATTATTTAGGGTTCACTATAGATGAGAACGGATTAAAAAAGAATAACTAGCGTATTAAATGCACCAACTCCCAATACAATTTCAGAAGTTCGAACCTTTCTTGGAATGGTAAATTATTATGCCAAATTCATTCCAAATTTTTCAAGTAAGATGTCACCTTTGTATGAATTGTTGCAGAAGAACAAAGCGTTTTCTTGGTCACGCAAGTGCCAAGAAGCGTATGACCAAATAAAGAAAGACATAACTTCTGATCAACTGTTAACACATGTAGCAATGCAGTCGCTGGTGTACTTTCACACAAATTTCCAAACAATGAATACAAACCGATCGCTTTTGTTTCAAGAGCATTATCAAAGAGTGAAATGAACTACAGTACTCTTGAAAAAGAGGCTTTAGCAATAATTTATTGCGTTACAAAACTAAGACAGTATCTTCTGGGTACTCATTTCATTTTACGCACTGACCATAAACCGCTATTGTCAAGTTTTGGAGATAAGGGCCTGCCAGTTATGGCAGCAGCTCGTATGCAACGATGGGCGTTCATTCTTTCAGAATTCAATTGAATGTGTAAAAGGTACTGCAAACACAGCTGATAGCTTATCTCGAATGCCATAGCTAGAATATAATAAAAATCGCAAAGAAAACACTTTCATAAATTTTGTTGAGGCAGAAAATTACTTAAATTTTGATTATACCACAATCGCTAAAGATACGAGGCGAGACCCCGTACTTTCAAAATTGTGTTCGGCTATACAGAATGGTACAGTAAGCAATTTAAAAGGCGACGAATTTCGTCCGTTTCAAAGCAAAAGCTTAGAACTTACTGTTGAATATGGTTGTGTACTATGGGGGTATAAGACCGTCATACCTAAAAAGATTAGAAATCGAGTCCTTATAGAATTACACCGGTCTCATTTCGGTATTAGTAAAACCAAAGCTTTAGCAAGATCTTATGTCTGGTGGCCTAAAATCGATGAAAATGTCGAGACTTTAATTAAAAACTGCATTCCGTATCAAGAGGTACAACCCAGTCCGGAAGCAAGTGCACTGATTCCATGGAAACCGACCGAATCAGTTTGGAGCCGTATCCATATAGATTTTTCAGGACCTATTAAAAACTTTTATTTACTGATTATAATCGATTCACATTCCAAATGGGTGGAAGTATTCCTAACTAAAGAAATTACGTCGAACTTCACTATTAACAAGCTCAGGGAAACATTTTGTAGGTACGGTTTAGTTGACACACTTGTCAGTGATAATGGTCGACAATTCACGTCACTTGATTTCAAAAACTTTATGAAAATCAATAACATAAGGCACATTTTCACTGCACCTGGTCATCCAGCGACAAATGGTCAAGCAGAATATTTTGTAAAATCAGTTAAAAAATCATTTTATGCACATTTAAAATATAATATGAATTCAAACTTAGAAGTAGTTATATACAGATTTTTATCTGACTATAGAAATACCAAACACCTTCAAACCTATTTTTTAATCGCACTCTAAAGACGCGTTTCAATTCTCTGAGACCACCTCTAACAAAAGAAAAATTATTAAAAGTCAGCAATGCAATGTTGAGTTTGGAAAAGGTCAAAAGGTATTAATTCGTGACTACTAAGCAAAATTGGACACAAGCTACCATAAAAAATCAGTTAGGGCCGAGATCTTATTGTTGCATCGTAGCACATAATAATTGTGAAACAAAAAGGCATTTGGATCAGATAAGAGAGTTTTCGGGTGGTGATTAAGATGGGGCCGAAGAGCACGAAGTCACCGTAGAGGCAAGAGCGAATTCTTCCTTCTCTGAAGCATACACACATGAAAACGGAGGTAGGCATCACGTAGAAACTCCGGTAAGAGAAGTAGCAAATAGTAATTCGGTAGAACTACAAAATAATAGAGAATTGCGGCCTAGAAAAGATGGCAAGGTAGTGAAATCATGAATATCCTATTTAGGCCCAATTTCACAGAGGCAGGTTAACTTAAGTTCAACAGTTAACTATGGATTCGCAATTTTATTTAAGTTATTTAACTGAATTTTTTCTACATAAATTGTTGGTAGACGGCATTCTGATATCTGACCCGAAGTTAAACCACCAACGTTGGGCAGTTAACCTTTGGTTAACTCAAAATGAAAATTGAAAATTTGTGGAACGTAAGTTAACTTAGCACTGTGAAATTGGGCCATATTCGAATAATTTGCCTTTAAAAACAAAAATTTATCATATAAAAAAAAAAAAAGTTTTCATATTTTCATCAAATTCAAATCACATGTATATCATGAATAATTAAATTTTCAAATTTTATTTAGATATATGCATATAATATAAACAATTATATGAATATGATCAAATTGTATTTTGTAACATATAATGTAAATTTTCCATTATACATATATCGTACTATATACACATAATGTAAATTTTCCATTACATATGTATATACCACTATATGGATATAAACGTATAATAGCCTTATGGGTCAGTTACATAAAGCTTTATTTTGGCTTTACCTCAAACTTTGACTTTGACAGAAAAGTTCAGTATACGTATTTAAACCAAGCATGGCAAATTGGAGACCTCAAAGTTGAAGTGAGGTTGAAATTTGGCAAACTCTCAAATTTTGCTTGCTTTGCGTGCTTTGACAATCAGATGTTGATGAGTTTGCTTTAATTAAAGAATAAAAAGTTGGAGAAAATAATAATTAATTCATTTTTTCTCTATTAAATTAATAAATTAACCAAAACACTCTGAATGCATGGAAATAAATAACGAAAACAAATGTATAAAAGGGAAGCGTCAAGGCGTTCATTGTAGCATACCTCTGAAGTTCGACGCAAAGTTTTGAGGTAGCAAATGTCAGGCGAGGTTAACAAAGCTTTATGTATCCGACCCTTCATAGCTGCGTGGATCTCATTTATATTTGTTGTGCCTACTTCTGTACAACCTTGAGCCGTATGCGAGTTAACTAGCTATGTCTGGCCTATATAAGTTTATATGCATCGTGCGATCATATCTAAACTTCAATAACCTTAAGCAATTTCCTTGTGCTATTATCTTTAAATAATTAGTATTATGATCTTAGGGCAAGCATGATATGTATTGATGGTATTGCCTGCACTGAACCAAAAACGTACAAGTTTTTTACGAACAAAGTTTCATAGAAGTTCGCGCTGGTTTTTCTTAAAATATAAGAAAAAATTCATAGAATCTAAGAAAATTTTCTTACAATTTATGAATGAATACATGCTCTCTGTGGATTTGTTTACATATTTTACGAAAAAGTGCTTATATTCTAGGAAATGTTCGTAAATTTCTACGAAAAAGTTCTTTGGAGAGGTTTTAACGAACAATTCTTAAAATCTATGTACTTTTTCATTGGATACATGAACTTTTTTGATTCAGTGTGCCATAGCACAATCAATCCGTTTTTTTTTTTTTCAGTGGAGAAAGCATCGAAAGCCTTAAAGTCAGTGTGGGACTTCAACCTAACACTAAAACTCCAACCGTCATGTACCGATCCCCCCGGTACTACCGTTAAGTATTCCGTCGGGAGGTGGTTTGAGCACTAGTCTCAACGTCTGTTAGTCGGCGTAACCGTCCATTTCAGTTCTTGACTGGGGATCTTTTTACTAGATTTTACTTATTTTTATTCTACTATTCAGAATTCGTCTTGAGAAGGTCGGTCTTGTCCACCAAATCAAATACATGAATAAATATAGCTACATACTCTTATATACGTAAGCATAAAGCTTGGCCCTGATTTATTCACACTTACAATTACCAGTTGAGCGTCTTCGACGATAGGAAGATGGAAAGGCCGTGGTTCCAATCCGCCTCTATGACAATGACGCATGTTTACAATCACATGTTACATGTTTACTATCAAAGACATACACTTGCTCACCCAATTAAACCCGCATTGAGCCAAGACAGTTGGACGGGCCGTGGGTCCAAAACTGTCCTCAGTAGGCAGTATTCGTCGTTGTTGATAAGGTCACATTGGCCTGGGGTTGGAAGAGCTGTGGTTCCAAACCGCTTGAAGTCTACTCACCCACGTTTCAAATGAAACACGCAATCTTAAACCGGCTGTCGTTGTGAGCCAAGACAGTTGGACGGGCCGTGGGTCCAAAACTGTTCTCGGTGTGCAGTATTCGCCGTTATTGATCAGGTCTCTTGGACCATTCGGTTGGAGGGGCCGTGGTTCCAATCCGCTTTACACCTACTTACCTATGTTTGTGACCCAAGACAGCTGGACTGGCCGTGGGTCCATAACTGTCCTCAGTCGGCAGTATTCGCAGTATGGTGTTTTACCTCTTATTTGGGGTTTTCTACTAGCTGGTTTGCAATTTGGACGGTTGAAGAGTCATTATCCCCAATCCATCTGACGATCTTCCAGCCTCGCTCCTAGGTCTCCCTGCTGCGCCGCAGCTTTTCCTGGCTTCTTTGCCACTTCATGGTTTCGGCAATTACGTCACACGCTGCAGTCCATTTTAGTTCGCTTAGTAGCATGTGCTCCACTAGTGTTTCCGGGGTGTAATCCTCACCGATGATGCTGCGTAGCCTTGTTCTGAAGCTAATCGATCTAGGGCATTCGAAGAATACGTGATATGCGTCCGCGCAACCATCCAGCAATGCTTGAGGTTACCATAGAAACCGGTGGCAATCGGCTCACACGTACTTGTTGTCGGCTTTTCGTTGATGAAAATCAAAAATTTTAGATTTTTTCGCTTGGCCGCTTGTCTATTTGATCGTTGCCGGAATGATTGACAAGCATTAGTGTGTTAGTTTTGTGAGAACGTGAAATGAGCAAGTTCGCGGAAGAAAAAGATTTTACGTTGAAACGCATTATTCAATTACGAATAAAATAAAATAAAATGAAATAAAATAAAGTAAAATAAAATAAAATAAAATAAAATAAAATAAAATAAAATAAAATTAAATAAAATAAAATAAAGTAAAATAAAATAAAATAAAATAAAATAAAGTAAAATAAAATAAAAAAGCAAAAAAAAACATTCATCCGATGACTTCCGCACGCTACGAAATTTCAGTACAAATGATGATTGATGCTTTCTGATTGTGTGTGGCGTGGCAAGCGACAATCACGCGACACGCACACAAGCACGCGTTGCTATGGTAACCTCAGCCCGATTGCCATGGTAACCCTCCCTGGCATCATATGCACTATTGCATCGCTTTGTGAACTAATTTTGTATCATGCATTGCGCATGCTCATAAATACCAATACACACTTATGATGTGTGGCTAACGAGAAAATGAAATAATAAAATTCGATTCGCTACTACAAACCAAAATTGTCAAGTCACTTCATTTAGTAAAGGGAAATTATAAGGATTTGGATTTAAATATGCAGAAGTGTCGAAGTGTAATGGAATATCATTACGAATATCATCATAGAAATCAATAGTTTTATATTCTAAATAAATGAATCTGTATCCATATAATTCATGTTTACATTATCCTTATATTTAGGTTTCATATAATTATGATGAAAATCATTCTTTTTTAATTTAGAGAGCTTTAAAACTGTGAACCCTATATAAATTGGTTTATTATAATCTGTTGCAACAATATTACTGGTGAATTTAAGTATGTTGTGGAAATTCGGTTTTACTATAAGAGCTCTAGCTCCCAATCTTCTACATCTACTTTCACATTTTTTACATTTTTTTCTTTTATCTACACTTTCCATGGTTTTACTATATACGGCATTATTAGGAGTTTAAAAAAATTGTACTCAAACTCACTCTTTGCTGCAGTTCGAAGTTGATTTTTTTTATATCAATATATTTTTTTAACCAATCGAGTGTTTTCTTTAAAATTAAACCATTACTAATACACTGTTGTAAAACTCTTAATGTATAATAAATATTTCCTTATTAGTTAAATCTGTAATCAGTTTATTTTGTTTCATATTGGTATTTTCTTTTTATTTTCTGCACAAAAAGGTAAATCGTTATGCCAATCATGTAATGTAAAGGGATATTCTATATCTACTTCTAATATATATCCAGTTAAAGAGCTCTGTTATATATCATTTAAATCAAAATTATCAAAACTGTCCATCCATTTAAAATTTCCATAAGGGAGATATTGAGATATAGCATATCCATATAAATTATTAACATCTAAATAAACTAGAAAATGTATTAAAGCCTCGGATGAGAACCCCCTTTAATGTTGACGACCCGGCAAAACGAATAAGGCATAATGATTTGGATATTAGGGCATGTACCGGGAATGTCCGGACCCTTTCAAGGGACGGTACCGCTGCCCGACTGGTTGATGTCCTCGTTAACGCAAAGGCTGACATCACCGCCCTGCAGGAAATGCGATGGACGGGACAAGGAAAGACGACCATCGGACCTTGTGACGTATACTACAGTGGCCAGACACGCGGCAAAGCGCGTGGTGTAGGATTCGTGGTGGGAAAGAGACTTCGCCGCCAAGTACTAGCGTTCACCCCCGTGGACGAGCGTCTCGCTGCGATCCGCATCAAAGCGAAATTTTTCAACATAACATTTATCTGCGCCTATGCGCCGACTGAGGAGACGGACGACGCAGAGAAGGACTCCTTCTACGATAAACTTGAACAGACTTATGATCGCTGCCCCCAACATGATATCAAAATCGTGCTCGGCGACTTTAATGCGAAGGTGGGCAAGGAAGGAGTCTTTGGTCCAACAGTTGGAAAATTTAGTCTCCATGATGTAACATCCCCCAACGGCACTAGGTTGATTGATTTCGCCGCTGCTCGCAATATGGTCATCAGTAGTACCAGGTTCCAGCATAAACGAATACACCAAGCCACATGGCTGTCTCCTGATCAAAGAACAAGAAACCAGATTAATCATGTCATGATCGACGGCAGACATAGCTCCACCGTTCTGGACGTGCGTACCCTTCGTGGTCCCAATATCGACTCGGACCATTATCTTGTTGCAGCCAAGATACGCACACGCCTCTGTGTAGCAAAGAAAGTGCGCACAGTAACGGAAGGAAAGTTTGACGTCGAGAAGCTGCGCACGACACAGACAGCTGACAATTTCTCCACTCGACTCTCACACCTGCTATCGGAGAGCAATCCTCGACCTAACGATGCAACAATGGAAGCATATCTCTCACTCATTACGTACCGCCGCTGAGGCCACTATAGGGTTCCAGCGAGCCCGCAAAAACAACTGGTACGATGAGGAATGCAGCACCGCCTCGGACAAAAAGGACGCTGCCTACAGGGAGACGTTGCGAACGGGCGCAACCCGCAGTGTATGGCAACGCTATCGTGAGGCAAAGAAGGAAGAGAGACGCCTTTTCAGAAAAAAGAAACGTGAGGCCGAAAGGCGTGATTGTGAGGAGCTTGAGATGCTGGCTGACAGGAATGATGCCCGAAAATTCTATGAAAAGATCCGGCGGATGACGGAAGGTTTTAAGACCGGGGCAAGTTCCTGTAAGGACAATAATGGCGACCTGGTAACCGACGTACAGAGTGTACTTAAATTATGGAGGGAGCACTTCTCCTCACTGCTAAATTGCGAGGGAGACGTCGAACCCGATACCCCAATCCCTGACGATGGAAAAGTCGTCCCACCACCTGACTATGATGAAGTGAGGATAGCTATATCCCGGCTCAAAAACAACAAAGCGCCTGGAAAAGACGGACTACCCGCCGAGCTGTTCAAACACGGAGGCGAAGAGCTGGTAAAAAGCATGCATCAGCTCTTATGCAGAATATGGTCAGACGAGTGCATGCCTCCAGATTGGAATTTAAGTGTGCTCTGCCCAATCCACAAGAAAGGCGATCCCGCTAACCGCACCAACTACCGCGGAATCAGCCTTCTTAATATCGCATATAAGGTTCTTTCTAGCGTATTGTGTGAAAGACTGAAGCCCATCGTAGACAAGCTGATTGGACCTTATCAGTGTGGCTTTAGACCTGGTAAGTCTACCATCGACCAGATTTTCACGATACGCCAAATCCTGGAGAAGACCCATGATAAAAGAATCGACACACACCATCTCTTTGTCGATTTCAAAGCCGCTTTTGACAGCGCAAAAAGGAGTTGCCTGTATGCCGCCATGTCTGAATTTGACTTCCCTGCAAAGCTTATACGGCTTTGCCAAATGACGTTGAGCAATACTAACAGCTCCGTCAGAGTCGGGAAGGACCTCTCTGAGCCATTTGAAACCAAACGAGGCTTCAGACAGGGCGACTCCCTTTCGTGCGATTTCTTCAACCTGATGCTGGAGAAGATAATTCGAGCAGCAGAGCTAAACCGCAATGGTACAATCTTTTACAAGAGCGTGCAATTGCTGGCGTATGCCGATGATATTGATATCATTGGCCTTAACAACCGCGCCGTAAGCGCTGCCTTCTCTGGACTGGATAAAGAAGCGAAAAAAGTGGGTCTTGCGGTCAACGAGGACAAGACGAAGTATTTGCTGTCATCAAAGAAAGAATCGGCGCACCTGCGCCTTGGCAGCCACGTCACTGTTGATAGTTACAAATTTGAAACTGTGGGGGACTTCGTCTATTTGGGAACCAGCATTAACACCGAAAATAATATCAGTCTAGAAATCCAACGGAGAATCACTCTTGCGAACAAGTGCTACTTTGGACTGTGTAGGCAATTGAGAAGTAAAGTCCTCTCTCGAAGAACAAAGATCGCGCTCTATAAGTCTCTCATCATACCTGTCCTGATGTATGGCTCAGATTCATGGACAATGTCAAGACACAGTGTGCTTGAAGCGAATTATTTTGGTGGAAAAATCACGACGAAAACGGCCTTTGGGGAAGTTTTAAGGACATTTTAAGTAACATTTTCCTGTTGTAACGAAAATCCTAGCTGATTCCCTTCCCGAGAAAAATCAATTTTTCCATTTTTTATGGGCATTTTTTGATATAGCCACAGTAGCGTTCTTTACTTGTTAAATTTAAACTTTAAATAATTTGCAGCTTTGTTTTTTAAGTCATAACGTAAAAAAGAAAATCTTTTTTCATTAAAATATTTGTTTGAAAAGGAAAGTTTAATTAAATAATCAAAGCTTGAAGTGGTACGTGTAACATCTCGCAAATTATTCACATAATAACATATAATAAAAAATTGCAAAAATGTTGAGCTCTTTCCATAGAAGAAAATGTTCTCATAACGATAATAGATACAAAGTGTGTGCTCCTTGTGGTCAAAAAATAGTGTGTGGTAAAAAGCGATTAGAGTCTTTCTCTATATCTAAAAATATACTTAGTCGAATTAAAAGATATATGAATAATAATTTTGATTTATTAAATGAAAAGTTTCCAGTGAGTATTTGTAATTCATGCAGACTTGCTTTACATGATCACGACAAGAAGGAAAATAATACTCTCTCAATACAAATGCCCAACTATGAAGATATAAATCTCCCGCGAGAATTGAGGAATGGCGATGGTAACTGTAACTGTTACATTTGCTTAACGGCAAAGTACAAGGGTCGCGTTAAAGCAAAAAGAGGACGAGGTAAAATTCGTAATTCATGCTCACGTATCACTCGAGAAAACGGTTTGTATGGTTCACTGTGTACAGAAAACCTCCCAAAACAGCAAGAGCCACAACAAACGAACTATAAAAATATGAAATATTGTGATATTTGTTTCCAAGTAATTAGTAAAGGTGTGAGTCATCATTCTGAGCAAAAAATTGCAGTAGAAAATCTTACAACAATTATCAATGAAAAACTTTCTGAGCCCCAGAAGGATCAAGTTATAAGAAAATTAATTAGAGACAAAATTGAAACTGCTTCTGAATCTATACACGTTCCCAATACAAAAGATACTCCGCTAGAATTGTCCAATCCATCTGGAAAAAAAACTAAAATCATTGTTAATCCTACCCCAAAAAAAGATGTAATTTTCAACGTTGAGCAACTGTCCAATTACCAAAGCAATACGGGAACTTCTCTGAGAGGGATGAAAAAACTCAATAATTTTGTTAGAAGTGTGGCTGGTAGAAAATCAATCCCAAAAAATGCTATTGATTCTCTTTCATCGAAGTCCAGAGTTTTGGAAGAGTTATATAAAAATGACTATTTTGAATTTGATGTACCAAAATCAAATAATAAAGAGAAAAGACCTGTTATTTGGGCTAATGCTTCGGAGCTTTTGGAAGTGGTTTTGGATAAGAGGGAAACCAGTGGATTATATACTGTTAAAGTTATGGCTGATGGTGGACAAGGATTTTTCAAAGTATCTATGGCTATAATCCCAGAAAACTATTCACCAGAATCAGATACTATTCTTGAGCCCAATGAAGAACATTTCATACCTCACAGAAAGAGAAAATTATATTCAGAAGGAGGATCCGTCGGAAAAAAAGGGAAATTAACAAGTGTCAAAAGGCTTTTAATGTTATGTATTGTGCCTGAAATCAAGGAAACGTATGACAATATAGAGTTACTATTCGAATTAACGAAAATCAATCAATTGTCCTACAAGTTCGTGTCAGACTTCAAATTGATACTCACTGCAAATGGTCAACAAACAGCATCTGCCACGTATCCTTGCCCATACTGTTTTATTACTCTTCGAGACCTACGGGATAATACTGAAAGCAATGTACATGAGACGCAATCAACAGAAACTAAAGGCAATGGGAAATTGAAAACGTATGGAGACATCAGGAAGAACTATTTGAAATACGAAAATATAGGTAAGAAAAGATATGTTAATTCAAATGATCTCACTATAATTTTCGATTTATTTATTTCAATTGATTATGTTTTCAGGTAAAAACAAAGTTGACGCTAAACAATGTTGTAGTACCGTTAATCCACCACTATTTAATGACGATGATGAAATTCGTGTTCTCGAAAAGTGTATACTTCCAGAATTACATTTGCTGCAGGGGTATGTAAATTATTTATTTTGGCAAGGACTGGTTCCATTAGTTGGAAGAGAACAAGCTCTTATTTGGCCCAAAAAATTTAAACTGGTGGCAAAAAATTATCAAGGAGATACCTTCGAGGGGAATGCCTGCCGACAATTGTTAAAGCAAGCGGATGGATTAGATGATGTTGCTATCTACAAAGAAGTAGGTCGTTTGCGCTTAGTACCCTTCATTTCGGCATTAAAAGCGATGGATCTCGTCGTCAATTGTTGTTTCGGAACTTCGAAAGTTGAGAAGGTCAAACTTAACGAGCTAATTTTAGATTTAAGAAAAAAGTTTCGGGCGACAGAGCTCCATCAAACCCTCAAAATCCATGTGATATTGGATCATATTGAAGATTGTATCAAATTTATTAATGGAAATGGCTTAGGCATGATGTCCGAACAAGCAGGAGAAGCAATTCATCGTGAGTTCCTGAAATACTGGAATAAGTATAGAATGAATCTGATTGAAGATTCCTTCTATTCAGTACAACTAAAAAAAGCTGTCATTGAATTTTCTTCTAATAACTTGTAAAAAATATTTTGGTATCTTTTAATTCATTGTTGCTGAATAAACGAATTAATAAGTTCATTTAAAAGAGATTCATTTTTTTTTGGAAATTTGTTAATGTTCAAGTTGACCGACATCTAGAGAGTGATTTTTCTTCTTTCTCAGCACAGTATTTTGAAAATTATGCGATATTTCACGATTAATAAAAAAATTCAGTGATTAAATAAAAAAATGCCCATAAAAAATGGAAAACTCGATTTTTCTCGGGAAGGGAATCAGCTAGGATTTTCGTTACAACAGGAAAATGTTACTTAAAATGTCCTTAAAACTTCCCCAAAGGCCGTTTTCGTCGTGATTTTTCCACCAAAATAATTCGCTTCAAGCACACTGTGAAGAGAAGATGAGATGGCCCTTGGAGTATTTGAGAGAAAAGTTCTCCGGAAGATTTATGGTCCTTCCCGTGATGCCGACGGCGAGTATCGAAGGAGATTTAACGATGAGCTGTACGAGCTTTACGCAGATCTGACCATAGTCCAGCGAATTAAAGCCCAAAGGCTCCGCTGGCTGGGTCACGTCATGCGAATGGACAAAGAAGCTCCAGCCCAGAAGGTTTTCCAATCGTCACCCGAATTCGGCAGCAGGGGAAGGGGGAGGCCTCGACTGAGATGGAAACAACAGGTGGAGGATGACTTGAACTCCCTTGGGGTTTCCAATTGGCGTCAGTTATCGCTAAAAAGGAATGACTGGCGTGCTTTGATAGGCGACGGCCAAAATCGCTTAGGCGGTTAAGCGCCAATAAATGATGATGATGATAAACTAGATAGTTTGATTCTTTTGTAGAATCAAAATCATCCATATATTTATTATTAGTAATTGTATAACGATTGCTACATTGAACAATACCTCTTAAAACAAAATTATATTGATCAATATCTGTTAATAAATCGTATTTTATATCAGTGGTCTTTAACGCTGCATCCCAAGACTATAATAGTACATCAACTTTCAAATATAGCAAAAGACGTTCCTGAAGACGTTCTTCAGAATCGTTATATACGATCACGAATCGAACACCAGGCGAGAGAAAACTCCGTTATACGTCAGTAGTATAAGCGAAATGGGATTGTTTTATACGATAGCAAACGAAACGTAATTTATTTTCAATTCACAAAGTTTTGAATACCTTCAGTCACTCAGTCACGTATGTAAAAATCCGAAACTACGATAGAAGTTGTACGTTCACGTAAGTCGTAATCCGAAATACAAAATTTTACGTGAAGGGTTGTACGATCACGGATGTCACGATTCGGGCCCAGATAATTGTAGCGAAATACACCTTCCCTTTTCATCAAACTGAATTCATTATCATCAGAAAATACTGATTTAACAACTTAAAAATCATCGTTAGATACATAATTAGCTAAGTTTTGTAAACCTGAAGGTATGCATATATCGACGTGCCATACGAAAACTAACACTTTTAAAATTTTTTACGAAAACTAACACTTTTCAAATTCTGTAAGAAGACTAACACTTTTATTTTGTGTCTGACGAAAAATAACACTTTTAATTTGTGTCTGACGAAAAATAACACTTTTAATTTGTGTCTGACGAAAACTAACACTTTTGGCTAATACATTTTCTTCAGAGAAAACCTGAAGGTGTTACTTTTCGTCAGACACAAAATAAAAGTGTTAGTTTTCGTCAGACACAAATTGAAAGTGTTAGTTTTCGTCAGACACAAAATAAAAGTGTTAGTTTTCTTCAGACACAAAATTTTTGGTGTTAGTTTTCGTATGGCACGGCGATATATGAATCAAGAAAACGAAGTTCAATACTATTTCGAAATAGAAATATATAATTCCTTATTTATTGGAATTATTTTTATATCTCCTTGAATTGTTGATACTTCTTGTAAAATAAAAATGACTATCATATGCTGGCATACTGTGAAAAAATATAGGAATGAATGTAGGAACTTGATAATTCATATTACACATATTATGTGCTGGACCTCTATAATTTCTAGTTAAGTGGCAATGATCAGTAACTTTATCTTTATAACGCTCACAAATATGACAAATGTTACTTTCGCTTTGTTCTGCTCAAATATTTATTATATATATATGAATAAAGAATCTTCAACTAACTTTTCAATAAAAATTGTTGCAGAATCTGCATCGTTATAAATTCTTAATATATTTGATGTAATATCTATATGTAACGGACTCATATTTTTGAAACTATTAGATTAGCATTCAACGTAAATTTTGAAAATATTGTAGTGTCCGTACGAATATTCGGCCAAGTTTCGGTATTCGGCTAGTATTTTTTATTCGGCTTCGGCCTTCGACGAGAAAGGCGAATAATAAATGTATTTAATAACAAACAAAAAAATGGACTTAAGCTCTCCAAAAAAAATTTTCCCTGTCGGAATTTTTTTTTTTAAACAAGATAAACTAAAGTACCTGGGTGACCGAGCTTGCTCGGTGCGATCAATTTAGTGCTAACTTTACTTACCAAACTTGTGAGGATGTGTTACACTGTCCTTTATATGTAGGCAAATTATTAAAATTTTGTAATTTTCGTAGCCGTAATGGACTTTTTGCGGACAACCCTACTTGAAAATATTTTAGTTGGTATGTCAGCAAAAATACCTTTCATTTGATACCCATATTGGCATATCTACCTCCATAAATAAAAAAATTAAATAGGTGGCAACCCTGTAATACAAATATACTGCGATAAGGTGACAACCCTAGATGGCAACTGTACTTAGAAATATTTTAGTTGATATGCCGCCGGAAATACCTCTAATTTGATACCGATATTCGCATATTTTACTCAATATTAAAAAAAAAAAAATGCGATAGGTTGCCACCCTTAAAAGCCCTCCAAGTGGCAACACCTAAGTGGATAGTCTTAGAATCAGGCATGCTATCACTGTGCCAAATTTCATCCAAATCGGTCAAGCGGTTCTCGAGATAGTACCGGATATAGAAATATAGTGCGGGCAACCCTAGGTGACAAACCTACTTGGAAGTATTTTAGTTGATATGTCGCCGAAAATACCTATCATATGATACCCATATTGTCATATCTGGCTCCATAATTAAAAAAAATGGGATAGGTGGCAACCCTGTAAACCGCCCCAAGTGGCAACCCTAAAGTGGGTAGTCTTAAAATCGATCATACTATCACCATGCCAAATTTCAGCCAATTCGGTCAAGCGGTTCTCGAGATAGTACTGCGGTAAGGTGGCAACCCTAGGTCGCAACCCTACTTGAAAATACTTAAGTTGGTATCTCGCCGAAAGTACCTTTCATATGATACCCATATTGGCATATCTTGCTCCATAATTAAAAAAAAATGGGATAGGTGGCAACCCTGTAAACCGCCCCAAGTGGCAATCCTAAAGTGGGTAGTCTTAGAATCCATCATACTATCTTTGTGCCAAATTTCATCCCAATCGGTCAAGCGGTTCTCGAGATAGTCCGAACATACAAATATACAAATATACAAGATTAACTCGTTTAAAGATATTAGATTTACCGGACTATTATTTTTTGATATAATGAATGAAGAAAAGGTGGCTCGAGCTCGAGAACTATAGGCTTCGTGACAAATGAACGGTAAAAGAAAAATTTTCTACGCAGAACTGGTTACCCTTAGAGAAAAAATGCTAGGACCATATATGTAGAGAATTTACAGGTCCACAACTTGGGCTCAGGTAGTTTTTCGAAACAACTTACTGTTTTCGAGAAAAATCCAAAAACCTAAAATTTTTACCTTTGACCCCGAAAAACTATTTCAGCACACATGGGATCGATCAGCACTTTTGAAGTTTTCTATCAGAAGGTAAACCCAAGCTGTATGCAAAAATATTGCTTAGTGAGAATTATTGTTATTTAACAACTACTTTTATGTCTATATTGACCAGACTAAAAGACTGAATTTTTTTATTTTTGTTTACAACTATGTATGAATGTATTTTTGTAAGGTGTTTTGTTTATCCAAGAAACAAAAATAATGAATTGTTATGAAATACAAAAAATCTCTTCTTTTTTTGGTATTCGGCTATGGCTTCGGTTTGGTTTTCGGCCGAATATAGGATTATTCTATTATTGGCTGTATGAAGGAGATCACCCACTGCTTGACGTGCAAAATCTATAGTTGAATCATCTCAACTTTCGGAATTTACTACGAAAAATTTCAGTGAAATAAAAAAAATGTTTGAAGAAGGATTTTGTTCAGATCTAGATTAAGTTTGTAGTATATCAGAGCATGTCACTAACAACAGCAAAGCCACACGCCGACTTCTAAATGTTTGGTTGTGGAATGTAAACATTTTGCGGAGTCAACGTATTCACAATTACGTACACTTTCTCACGCGCCCCAAATATATAAGCGGCACTAGCTATAGAGTTTCATATCGCCTTGCATAAGCTAGCCGCATATGTGTGAATGTGCGCGACTGCATTGCTAGCAGCTCCACGCTTGGTACATGTGTGCGTACGTATGTACCGGCATTACTTGACTGCACTGAGCTACACAGCCAGTACATAGGCTTAGAAGTAAATATGTATTTAGCAAGTAAGAATTTTACAGTTAGAAATTAGTATAAATAAGCCACCACATTTTTTAATAAAGAACTATGATTCAATCCTTCAACGGGACAAGTCAACCATCTCATCTTTTATATTATTTCATGGCGATCCTGCCAGACTGCTAGTAAAAAGAAACAGACTGGTCGATCCTGTTAGACGCTAATCAATAGACTGCTATACAAAAGGAAGCAGACTGCTGAAAGTCTAACAGTGCAGATAGCACATTGGAAAAATGTGCTCCCGCAGAAGATACGGATTAGATTAAAATGGCCCCTGTGCGAGGATAACACATAAAGACCCAGAAAAACTAATGGCAAAGGTATCAACGCGTGGACAACTTAAAAAAAAAAAAAGCCTAGCACTCTACGGCGTCCTGTCGGCGCCCGCCAAGTAGCAGAAAAAGAAATTTTTCCGCTTAGGGTATTTTATAAGCACATACAATTGTTTTTATATATACAGTCAAGCTAAACAACTTAAAAAAAAAAAAAAAAAAAAAAAACGGCCAAGCTATTTCTGATGCAAGACATTTCCCAAGAGGATTTTGACTCCATTTATGAGAAATGGGAAAGGTTTGCATTAGAACAAGCTAACCAAGATCCGCCTAAAGCTACTGAGGAGGTTCCTCAAACCTCTTCAGCTTCAAAGCCAGGTCCGTAACCGACAACTATTGAAGAATATCGCCGACGGAACAATCAGCATAGGCAGAAGGAAGCAAATATTCTACTACCAATCAAAAAAAAGAAAAGAAAAAAGAGTTGGCTATAGCTTATAGGGCTTTAAATTTCGCTAGTTCTTCTGTTGGAGCGAATCAAGGTTTTGAGAAGCTTAAAATAAGAATTTGTAAAAAAAAGGAAATTTTTTGAATAATGTCAATAAAGATTTCAAAAAAAACATTTTTTGAAGAATTTATTCATTGAAGAATTGAAGAAGAAGGGAATTTTCAAGGTCCTCAGGGAATTTTTCCAAAAACTTTTACAGTAAATCAGAAATCGAAGAAGCCGAACAAGATCTAGAATGGTTGAAGAAATTCTGGGAAGACATTGGTATGACTAGAGAACCAACCATTTTAGATGTTCTTAATCCCACCACCAAAGTGGAAGAAATCCAAAGATGGATGAAATTGGCCGGATTACCTGAGTGGTAATAAATTATTTGAAATAATATTTTTGAATATTGTTTTTTTTTACAAATGTTAGAGAGTTCTGAAAAATTTTGAGGTCTTTTCAATTGCCGATTTTGAAAATGGGTGGAAAAACATCAAAAATTGATACCCCAAACGCTAACGTTGTCAATAGCATAAAAATAATTGACCATCACAACTCGACTCTCACACCTGCTAGCAGAGGGCAATCCTCGACCTAACGATCTAACCGAGCAATGGAAGCATATCTCTCCCTCATTGCGTACCGCCGCTGAGGCCACTATAGGGTTCCAGCGAGCCCGCAAGAACAACTGGTACGATGAGGAATGCAAAACTGCCTCGAAAAAAAAGGACGCTGCCTACAAGGAGACGTTGCGAACGGGCGCAACCCGCAGTGTATGGCAACAATATCGTGAGGCAAAGAAGGAAGAGAGACGTCTTTTCAGAAAAAAGAAAAGTGAGGCCGAAAGGCGTGAGTGTGAGGAGCTTGAGATGCTGGCTGACAGGAATGATGCCCGAAAATTCTATGAAAAGATCCGGCGGATGATGGAAGGTTTTAAGACCGGGGCAAGCTCCTGTAAGGACAATAATGGCGACCTGGTAACCGACGTACAAAGTGTACTTAAATTATGGAGGGAGACTTCTCCTCACTGCTAAATTGCGAGGGAGACGTCGAACCCGATACCCCAATCCCTGACGATGGAAAAGTCGTCCCACCACCTGACTATGATGAAGTGAGGATAGCTATATCCCGGCTCAAAAACAACAAAGCGCCTGGAAAAGACGGACTACCCGCCGAGCTGTTCAAACGCGGAGGCGAAGAGCTGGTAAAAAGCATGCATCAGCTATTATGCAGAATATGGTCAGACGAATGCATGCCTCCGGATTGGAATTTAAGTGTGCTTTGCCCAATCCACAAGAAAGGCGATCCCGCTAACCGCACCAACTACCGCGGAATTAGTCTTCTTAATATCGCATATAAGGTTCTTTCTAGCGTGTTGTGTGAAAGGCTGAAGCCCATCGTAGACAAACTGATTGGACCTTATCAGTGTGGCTTTAGACCTGGTAAGTCTACCATCGACCAGATTTTCACGATACGCCAAATCCTGGAGAAGACCCATGATAAGAGAATCGACACTCACCATCTCTTTGTCGATTTTAAAGCCGCTTTTGACAGCGTAAAAAGGAGTTGCCTGTATGCCGCCATGTCTGAATTTGACTTCCCTGCAAAGCTTATACGGCTTTGTCAAATGACGTTGAGCAATACCAACAGCTCCCTCAGAATCGGGAAGGACCTCTCTGAGCCATTTGAAACCAAACGAGCCTTCAGACAGGGCGACTCCCTTTCGTGCGATTTCTTCAATCTGATGCTGGAGAAGATAATTCGAGCAGCAGAGCTAAACCGCAATGGTACAATCTTTTACAAGAGCGTGCAATTGCTGGCGTATGCCGATGATATTGATATCATTGGCCTTAACAACCGCGCCGTAAGCGCTGCCTTCTCTGGACTGGATAAGGAAGCGAAAAAAGTGGGTCTTGCCGTGAACGAGGACAAGACGAAGTAGTTGCTGTCATCAAAGAAAGAATCGGCGCACCTGCGCCTTGGCAGCCATGTCACTGTTGATAGTTACAAATTTGAAACTGTGAGGGACTTCGTCTATTTGGGAACCAGTATCAACACCGAAAATAATATCAGTCTAGAAATCCAGCGGAGAATCACTCTTGCCAACAAGTGCTACTTTGGACTGAGTAGGCAATTGAGAAGTAAAGTCCTCTCTCGAATAACAAAGATCACGCTCTATAAGTCTCTCATCATACCTGTCCTGATGTATGGCTCAGATTCATGGACAGTGTCAAGAGAAGATGAGATGGCCCTTGGAGTATTTGAGAGAAAAGTTCTCCGGAAGATTTATGGTCCTTCCCGTGATGCCAACGGCGAGTATAGAAGGAAATTTAACGATGAGCTGTACGAGCTTTACGCAGATCTGACCATAGTCCAGCGAATTAAAGCCCAAAGACTCCGCTGGCTGGGCCATGTTATGCGAATGGACAAAGAAGCTCCAGCACAGAAGGTTTTCCTATCGTCGCCTGAATTCGGCAGCAGAGGAAGGGGGAGGCCTCGACTGAGATGGAGACAACAGGTGGAGGATGACTTGAACTCCCTTGGGGTTTCCAATTGGCGTCGGTTATCGCTAAAAAGGAATGACTGGCGCGCTTTGATACGAAACGGCCAAAATCGCTTAGGCGGTTAAGCGCCAATAAATGATGATGATACTGAGACCTTGGAATTTATTAAAATATTGCTACTGGTTGTGCACTTGTCTTAGTTTGTTCCTGAAAATATACTCAGCCCACAATAAATTTTTGAAAAAAAAAATATCAGAGCCGTGCAGACGGTCTGGATAAAGTTTAAATTGTAATAATTTTGTAATATCCAATGGAAAAGTGGGATGAGATTTTTCATGAGCTTACGGAGGAAAAAATCAATGCAGAAAAATCATATAAATGTATATGCAAAAACACAAAAATTAAAATAGAGACAATAAAGAAGCATCTCAATGTTATCCTATTGTCATTAAATAATACCGGAAAAATAATACGAAGGTCAAACCACACTCTAACAAAAGCTCACCAGGTAGAAGGCTGCCAAATATTCTCGAGCGTTAGACACAAGTTGGTGTACTCGTTATCAAGATATGGTATTGAATTCACTGTACCAACATCTTATGAACAGAGTATCGAGATTGATTTTGACACCAAGTTGTTGAAAGATATTTCAGATACCGAAGACGAAATAGCAAAAGAAGAAAAAGTTCATCCAAATACCAAAAAGTCTGCTCAAACTGAGATTGTTGAGCGAGAAGCGGCATATTCCCAAACAAATACTGTCACACATCTTGACAAAAATACACAAGCCGACGTCAACATGGCGCAAACAGTGGTATCTTTCATTAAAACTGTGTCATCAATTTTGCCAGATTTCGATGGCAAACCGGAAAACTTGTCTAGTTTTTTAGATGCTCTTGATATCCTCGAGCAAATCAAAGATGAGCATGAGGCTATCGCGGTATCAATGATAAAAACTAAGCTGAAAGGCAAAGCAAGAAACTTCATTAGTAATGAAAGCACAATAGCAGAAATAAAAGCAAAGCTAAAAAGTGCGATAAAGGGTGAGTCAGTAGAAGTTTTAACAGCAAAACTCCTAAACATCCAGCAGCGCAGTAAAACAGCTAACCAGTACACTGCAAAAATTGAAAAACTAACGAAATCATTGGAAGGAGCATATATATACGATGGTTTAACAACAGACCTCGCATCCAAATATGCTACACAAACAGCTGTAAAAGCTATGTGTAAAAACTGTTCCAATGATAAGGTGAAAACAATTATGCAAGCTGGAACGTTCACTTCGATGAACGAAGCTGTATCCAAATTCACCAAAACTGCACAGAAATAACGGGTAACCCTAATTCATTGTTGCACATACGCCAACAAAATTACTTTCGCGGTAATTTCCGCAGAGGTTACCAAAATAACTCTTCTAGAGGAAACCAGCGGCGTTCATTCCCAACACGGTTTAATAATTATAATAATAATAATAGAAATAACAATAGATCCGGGAGAAATTTCGGAAATCAAACACGCGTTTCTAATCGCAATAACACTAGAAATGTGAGAAATGTTAACCAGATGGAAAACCAGCAAACTCCACCACAATAAATAAAAAATTATATGTTTTCAATCTACACCTTAACAGCTATACATATATCCTCCAAAACAACCCTGAATAATTCCATTTCAAACCTCCTGATCTATACAGGAGCGGATATATCAATTATAAAAAAGGGTCAAATTGACAGTAATGTCAAAATTAACTATTTTCAAAAAACTGATTTAAAGGGCATTGGTCAAGGTTTAACAAGCACTATTGGCACGGTAACTGCAGATTTAAAAGATGATTATCTATTAATTAAACACAAATTTCACATAGTAGGAGATAATTTCCCAATCCCATGTGACGGAATTTTGGGACTTGATTTCATTAAAAAATATAATTGCATTTAGATTACAATAAAAACGGAGACAGCCTAATACTACGTCCATATGATTACCCAGAAAATATAATAATACAAATGACAAATAGACCAACAGTTAATTGCATCACAACTCCTGCAAGATCCGAAGTAATCCGACAAATCCATATTGAAAATTGCAGTTCTGAGTTATTAATTCCCCATCAAAAATTATCTGAAGGCATTTTTATAGCCAATACCTTAGTAAATTCAAACAAAACCCTCATTAGAATCATAAATACAACCGATAAAAATGCAACCATTCAAAATTTCAAAATAACTACAGAAAATTTAGATGATTACACAATAGTAAATAATAAATCTAAAAACAGCAGAAAATAATAAAGAAAAGTTGGAAAGGCTAAATAAAAATTTTCCAAAATTTGTTAATCAACAGCTTAATGCACTATGTGCAGAATATATAGACATTTTTTCACTAGAATCAGAACCCATTACCACTAATAATTTTTACAATCAACAATTACATATGAAAGATGATAAAAAAATGAGAAAATTTTTAATTAAAACAGACCATCGCCCCTTAACATATTTATTCTCGATGAAAAACCCTTCATCAAAATTAACTAGAGTTCGATTGGAGTTGGAGGAATATGACTTTGAGGTGGAGTACATAGCTGGAAAAGAAAATTACGCTGCGGATGCATTATCACGCATAAATATAAATGATTTGAAAGACATGTCAGTAAAAGCAAGTCAGATAATGAAGGTTACGACTCGGATCGGAAACCAATAAAAATTCCAATAATAAAAATTCCAATAATAAAAATAATGAAGAAAAATGTCACAATGAGAACCCAAAAATGTATGAAGCGCTTAATAAATGTGAAGTTAAAAGGCTAGCCCAGCTCGTTTTCGATCCTCCGAAATTATATTTCAGGAAGGGAAAGAAAATTTGTAGCGAAATAAATATTAATAATATGATTGTTGAGGCGAAGGTTTATTTAGGTCAATTCTTTGCCAGGCTAATGAAAGAAGCCGACAATTTGAAAATAAATAAAATACAGTTGTCCTTAGGAGACAAATTGTTTAAAGATAAATATACTCGAGTAAGCACATTTAAAGAAATTGGTACCAAAGTTCTCAAAAATTTAACAATTGCATTAACTCCGGAGGTTACGCATGTGACAGACAAAGAAGTAATTAAAAAGATATTACAAAAATATCACGATGATCCTGTTAATGGTGGCCACCCAGGAATCAATCGAACAACTAATAAAATAAAACAAAAATATTATTGGAAAAATATTAAAAATTACATAAGATATCATATTAAAAAATGCGTAAAATGTAGTATAAATAAAATCAATAAAAATGTAAAAGAACCAATGACTATAACTGAAACCCCGACGAAAGCGTTCGATATAGTGCAAATTGATACAATCGGCCCACTACCAAGATCGATAAATGGAAATGAATATGCAGTCACAATTGTATGTGATTTAACAAAGTATCTGATCGCAATTCCAATTGCGACCAAACACGCGATAACAGTGGCCAAAGCAATTTTTGAAAACTTTATTTTGATTTATGGTTGTATGAAAACCATCATAAGAGATATGGGTACTGAATACAAAAACAACGTATTTGAAGAATTGTGCATACTTTTAAAAATTGAGCACAAGACTTCTACCCCATTTCACCATCAAACTTTGGGCACTGTTGAACGTAGTCACAGAACTTTTAACGAATACATCCGTTCTTATATATCCACTAACACAGATGATTGGAATGAGTATATCAAGTATTTCGCATATTGCTATAATACAACACCATCCACGGTTCATGGCTATTGCCCATTCGAGATAATTTTTGGAAAAATACCTCTGACCTACGAATTCCTACAAGAAAGAACAATTAGCCCAATTTATAATTATGAGGCTTATTATAAAGAAATTAAATTTAGATTACAAATAGCGCAACAAAGGGCTAATAAGTTAGTTAAGGAAACTAAAGAAAGACAAAAATTTTATTTTGATAAAAAACTTCAATATAAAGAAATAAATTTAGGAGATTTAGTAACAGTTAAGAATGAAGCAGGTCATAAGTTAGATAGTAGATACAAAGGGCCCTATATAGTAGTAAATATCGATAATAAAATAACGTAGATTTAAATAATGAAAATAAGAAAATTATAATACACAAAAATAGACTTAAACTATTTGAATAAATGCATTTAATTTTCAAAACACTTATTTTACTTAATCATAAATTCTCAATATAATTTTTTTTACGTATTTTGTATGCATATACCTAAGTTATAAGGTTAGAATATATTCTCAAACAATAAAAAACCGACACTTATCCAAATGTTCAAACAGAAAAAAAAACACAAAAGAAAAATGTATCGTATTAATAAATAAACAAGTAAAAAAAAACATCTAAAAGCATGAGTTATTGTACTACCCACTTGCAAATTAAGTAAACAAAACAAATTGTAACAAAAGTGCTTATCAGACACAAATAATAAAAAAAAAAAATAATTATATAAAAAAAAATAAGATTTTTCAGAAATATCAACCATACAAATCTCAAAAGTGTCAAATGAAATGTGTTTGATCTCACCTTGGTGTTGACTACAGTGGGAACACACCAATCCGTGTGACGAGCATGGGAACGCACATAAGACATATCGATTGTACCTTTTTATATCATCACTAATTAGACATATCGATTGTACCCTTTTATATCATCACTAATTAAAAAATAATTGTGTGCCATTTAACTACTTTGAGATTAAATTATTTTGTGAGTCAATTTATTCATGTTAACAAAATAAATACTGTAACCATTGCATTCGAGTTAATTTATTGGGTCTCGTACGAGTTTCCTTTGCGAGGAAACACATTCAACTGCGGTAATATACTAACCAATCAGTGCTTCATCAAGGCAAGCGGCAAGTATCAATTTGAACATCTCCACGAAACCCGATCCGGCATTTCATAGAATCCTCAGGAGGTTCTAGACGTTTCATAATTACGTTCACTTTCTCACGCGCCCCAAATATATAAGCGGCACTAGCTATAGAGTTTCATATCGCCTTGCATACGCTAGGCGCATATGTGTGAATGTGCGTGACTGCATTGCTAGCAGCTCCACGCTTGGTACATGTGTGCGTACGTATGTAACGGCATTACTTGTAGCTGCGAGCTGTATATGTTTGTATGTATGTTACTGACTGCACTGAGCTACACAGCCAGTGCATAGGCTTAGAAGTAAATATGTATTTAGCAAGTAAGAATTTTAGAGATAGAAATTATTTAAATAAGCCACAAATTTTTCAATAAAGAACTATGATTCAACCCTTCAACGGGACAAGTCAACCATCTCATCTTTTATATTATTTCAAGTTCCCGAACTTCTCGATTTACAATTTATTTTAGATTCGTACAACGCTTTTAATCGAACGGCTAATTTTAGAATTTTATATGAATATGATAAATAAGGATTATTAGACACATGTAGTTAGAAGTAAAGTTTATATTTATAAAATGTAAATAACTAATAATATAAACGAATAAATTTAAAAAAATAAAATTAAATCTCAAAAATTGATTGTATTTATTTTTGTCTCCTCCAATAATTTCTCTTGGTTTTGTTTACTATTACGCAAAAAAAATTCAACAAGGTAGAATTGACAACTGAAATATTTTGTTTTTTTTGGAGTTTTTCCTTCAAAAAATGTAAACAAGCGTATTAACCCTTTGCCACCCAAGCACAGTTTTTGTGTCCCATACAATTGCTTTACTGAAAAATTAGGTAACATTTTCTCAGCCCAAAAATTATCAATACCATGAAATATGCTAGCCCAAACAGTTCCGGAGTAACTTTATCGACCAATAAGTCTCAGTTCCTTTCTCCTAAAAGGAATCGAGAAAATTTTGGATCAGAACATTAGAGAAGAAAACTTAAAGAAACTTCCTCTGTGTAAAAACCTATTTGATTACCAACACAGAAAAGCTACAGGGACTGCTATCCATTGCTTTACGGAGTCTAAAAACATAGCCCTGTGTGCATTTATCGATATATCAGGAGCTTTCGATAATACGACGTATCAGGCCATTGAGGATGCCATGATTAGAAAGGACGTGCCCAATGATTACTCAAATCAGCAAGCGGTATTGTATTTAAATGAAACAATTTGCTATTTTTTCACACTATTGAAAAAATTTAAAAATATTAAAGAGAACGGATTAATATTTTTTTTCAGTTGACGGGAAAACTCCTACAGAAAAGAGAGAGCTGTCAAGTTCACTTTGCTATTACGTAAGTATATCGCACTTGTTACGTTAAAGTGTAATAACTCAAAATTTCCAAATTTTACTTTTTTGCAAGAAAATAATGTGCAGTGGTCATCTCTACCCACTGTAAAAATCGTTCAGTGATTTGTTTGGTCTTTCGTTAAAAAAAAGCGTTATGACTCTCTCTTTGTTTTCAGAATGACTTCTTTCGACTCAACTAAAGAGTTACATTTTTAGTTGTCTCCAAGTGTTTTATCAATTTGGTTCGTTAGTGTATCACATAAAGTGTAACATTTTGAATTTTCACTCAAAATAATACCACTATGTATATAAAAAAATTTCAGGAAAAGGGTAATAACTCAAACATTTGTTATTTTCGTGCAAATACTAAACAAATAACAATGAAACAACGGTTATATTATTTTTAATGATATTTTCGTGCAATTTCATTGTTTTTTCTTTGTAATATATTATTAATATTTACGGAAACAGTTTTTCGTCTCTACTGAAAATGTTCACATTTTGAGTTGTTACACTTTAACGTAACAAGTGCGATATGTTTGTGTGAAGGTGTGATTCTATCCACAGCCACATACATTTTGCCCAATGATTACACAAATCAGCAAGCGGTATTGTATTTAAATGAAAAAATTTGCAATTTTTTCACACTATTGAAAAAATTTAAAAATATTAAACAGAACGGATTAATTTTTTTTTTTCATTTGACGGGAAAACTCGTACAGAAAAGAGAGAGCTGTCAAGTTCACTATTACTTTGTTTAATATACTTTGCTATTACGTAAGTATATGTTTGTGTGAAGGTGTGATTCTATCCACAGCCACATACATTTTGTTCACTTCCAAGTGCCACCCTCTATCCTATCTTATGGTTCCCATTATTTTATTGAGGAAAACGATATTAAAATTTAATGGTCAACACATAAACATTATAAACCTCTATCCAATGTTAGGATTCTCACTAGAGTTTTAATGAGGAAAATGCTATAAAAATCTAATGATCTACACACAAAAGAGCTCATTCTGAGACTACACTAACACAAACAAGTAAATTTCAGGTTTTACAAATTTACCCTGCGGCAAATGCGATGAGTTGTTAAATTATATCTTCATAGATCAGTCACTACTATACTCCAAATATACTAGTCGAGATCAGTCCTACATATATCACTCTCTTCATAGATCGGTCACTACTATACTATTTCGAGTCACTACTATAATCCAAATATACTAGTCAAGTCCAGTAATACTATAGACGAAAGGGCTGAGTCACGGACTACTCTTTTCATAGATTAAGCACTACTATACTCGAAATGTACTAGTCGAGATCAGTCCTACTATAGACGAAAGGGATGAGTCACGAATCACTCTCTTGAGAGATCAGTCACTTGGTTTTTGTTTGCTGGGTATATACAAAAGCAACCATTGGGGTGTCTTCCCTCAAAAAATAAAATACATACAAACATGTACTACAAATAATAAAATACACACAAACACATTTTAAAAAATCAATGAATTAGCGTGGTCTAAATTTACAAAACTGCTCCCCGATGTATGGGAAATTCAAATTGTGGGCCAGAACATACTTATCCATACTACTTTTATATTTTCAAATCTCAAAAATTTATTACAATTGGTATAACTAAAATTTCAAAACCAAAAAAACGGAAACCATGTCTTTGTTGCGGCTTTTTGACAGCATTCATATAAAGGTTGTCTTTAAAATTTGTATACCTTTCATGAAGATGAAATGGTATTATAACTTTGGTCCGATGTTTGTAGGTAGGAGAAGAAGAATAGATGGACCCATCAATAGGTATACCGAAGTGATCAGGATGACGAGATGAGTTGATTTAGCCATGTGTGTCTGTCTGTCAGTTTTTGAGATATTTGGCTGAAATTTTGTATGCGGCTACTATTTTCTAATATAGGAATCATTTGTCAGAACCAGCAAAATTGGAACGATATTACATATAGCTCAAATACAATCGATTCTTCCGATAAACGGATTTTGGGCTATAACTCCTGTAATGTATGTAAGTACATTTCGTTGCGTACAGACGTATTTCAACTTGCTCGCACAACTCTTTATATTTTCTTTTTATTTTGCTATGTCTAAGTGCATAATTTGTTACAATAAACTCTTGAAAGATACTAGTATCTCCTGTAATATTTGTTGCCAACAAGTGCATTTAAAATGTGCAAAATTATACTCGAACTGTGTAAAACTTTTAAAATCAAATGCAAACATTTTATATAGATGTGACATTTGTGTTAACAAAACTCTAACTTTCTATATATCAAAACTTGAGGAAATCTATTCATCTCTGAGAGAAATAAAAAAAAGTTTTGGTGGGTGTTAATAGTGTTAGTGCAAATCTCACTGCCACTACAACAATTGTCACGCGCTCGCAAAAAAAGGGTAATGAACCCTCTCCCACATCTTCTCAGCCTAAGCGCGCTCAGCCGGAACAACTACAAACAGCTGACAATAGCGCGGCAGCACTTATGCTTGTTGTTACTGATAGTGAGAACCGCGTTGCCTCGCATGTGCACTCTGGTACTGCTGACGTCGCTTTAGCTGAATCTACTGAGCATCAAGCCCCTGCTGATGGGTTATCGCCTATTTTGCCTACTCCTATTCGCAATCAACAAAGTATTGATGCTGCACTCGCTACCTCGCTGAATAACAAAAACTCAATATCAAATGAAACTGTGAATGTGAGTGATGGGTCCAACAACAAACCAACGTACTCTAGGAGAAGACAAGTGAATAACCGAAAGCAAAATAATTCTGGTGTTGTATTTGGCTCGAGTATCAACAATGATCTCAATGTTGTTGTTTGCAAATCTTGGCTTCATCTATCTCCTTTCGCATCTTCTGTTGGATGGTAAGGATGATATTATTAAATACGTCTCTCAGAAAACTGACATTAGTGCGGAGGAGCTAATGTGTTTCAAACTTCTTAGAAAAGATGAAGACGAAAATACTGATAGAAAGTTTTTCAACTTTCAACTTGGCGTACCAACAGATAATGTCGCTATGGTCCTTAATGAGTCGCTATGGCCTAAACATGTGAGGATCAAACCTTTTTTCCAAAAGTCTGGGCTGAATGCAGACAAAACCTAGTTGGTTGTGACTCAACAAATTTACAACGTCCTACGTCCTCTACCGCCCCTACGGGTCTTAAGATCTACTTTCAAAATATTTCCGGTTTAAGAACTAAATCCCACATTGTTAACTCATTCAGCGTCCAAAGTCAGTGTTTCGCTGATGGGCCCAAAGATGTAGCTAATCTGTTTGCTAACTTTTTTTGGTCTAATTTTACTACTGAAAACGATGTCCCCTCATCCAGCCTTTCTTCAAACTTCTCACACCTTAATTTTGGTTCTCTTACCCTATCTTCGGAAGACATTGCCAAAGGGCTTGCCACACTTAAGCCGTCTTCTCAAACCGATGTTGATGGCCTGTCGGCACTCCTTTTTAAAAAATGCCCTGCTCTAATTGCACCATTGAAGATTATTTTTAACAAATCCCTTGCTTTAGGAACCTTCATTAATGATTGGAAAGTTGCTCACATAGTCCCAATCTTAAAATCAGGTAAGAAAAACGATGTTCGGAATTATAGACCCATCTCAAAGCTCTCTACCATTTCTAAGTTTTTTGAGTGCATTGTAAAAGATAAATTGCATTTGGCAACCAAATCTCTTATCGGTCAAAATCAACATGGGTTTGTGTCTGGGCGATCCACAGCCACGAATTTAGCTGTATTTGTAGATTACTGTCATACTGCTTTCTCAGCTGGATTCCAGGTTGACTTCGTATATACAGATTTCTCGAAGGCCTTCGACAAAGTTTGTCATAGTGTACTACTCGAAAAGCTTGCTCATATGGGTTTCCACTCATACCTCTCTAATAGACGCTGTGTTGTTACCATCGATGGTGTTTTGTCAGAACCTTTCATTACTTCATCCGGTGTCCCGCAAGGAAGCGTTCTAGGCCCTCTGCTATTGGTTCTTTTCATCAACGACATAAGTAGTTGCTTTTTATTTGCAAACTATTTACTGCACGCAGATGATCTCAAAATTTTCGCGGTAGTCAGGGATACTTCTGATGAAGTTAAATTTCAACGTGATATTTACGCTGTTCATTTGTGGTGTCTACGTTATAGTCTCTCCTTAAATATTAAAAAATGCTTTAAGATGACGTTTGCTAAAATTTTGAATGTTCGTATTACGAACTATAGCATTTCGAATAATTTCCTGCGCAATGTTACTGAAGTAAAAGATCTAGGGGTTATCTTTGATCCGAAGTTGAACTTTAATAGTCATGTTGACTACATAAATGCAAAGTCCTACTCTGTACTTTGTTTTATCCGTCGGAATTCCACTAAGTTTTCTGACCCTTACACTCTGAAAATTGTATTTATAACATTTGTACGTTCGCGTCTTGAGTACGCAGTTTTCATATGGAGGCCCTATAGCCAAGTTTCTTCCAGAGAATAGAACGTATTCAAAAGGTGTTTCTGAGATTCGCTCTAAGGACCTTAAAATTCGACGATCCTGTCCCTTCTTATGCTTCGCGTCTCATGTTTAATGGCCTACAATCTTTGGACAGTCGTAAGTCTATGTTGTCGATGACTTTTATATTCAATATTATTCAAGGCATCCTCGATTGCCCTCCTCTCATGGAAAGGATTACTTTTAATGTTCCTATGTAACGGCATTACTTGTAGTCACTTCCCTTTTTACTGCAAAAAGGTTAAAACTAAATTCGCCAGTAATGCTCCTCTCGCAAGATCTATGCGAGAAATTAATATTTTGTCTCAAACAATCGTCATTGATTTTTCAATGACCACAGACGCTTTTGTAAATTTTTATCGCTCATTATCTATAGATATTTAAACTTGTTTTAAATGCTTAGGATATTAATTTCATAAGTTTAGTGTGTAACATACTTGTAATCTTCATATAAAAATGTATGTACTTGTTGTTAGTAGTCTGTAAGAAACTTTGTTTCATTGACGGTATTACAATAAATATAAATATAAATTAAAGAATGTAAGAATTGCTTTTTTTATATAAGAAATTTCGATGTTGAAAATCATTGAGATGGGATAAATATTTCACATAGCCCCCATACAATCAATTTTTGCGATAAACAGATTTTGGGCTATAACTCCTGTAATTAAACGACGAAATATCGATGTTGAAAATCATTGATATGGGATAAATATTTCACATAGCCCCCATACAATCGATTGTTCCGATAAACGGATTTTGGTAGATAACTCCTGTAATTATATAGGTAGGAAATTTCGTAACTATTGCTCTTTTAGAATGTGAAATGTCGATGTTAAAAATCAATGAGTTTGCACCAATATAACACATCGCCCATATAATTGATAATTCCGATAATTTCGGTATGAGCTAAAGTTAAATTCACACAGGCTGTACTGGGGATCGAACAGTGAAAATCGTGACGCTTATTCATGAAAGGTATGTAGCCTTTGGCACAGCCGAAGACAGCTTTCCTTACTTGTTTTATTATCTTTTTATACCCAGCTGTACTTGTACACAGGGTATTATAACTTTGTTAGGATAACGGTTGGTTGTACAGGTATAAAGGAATCGAGATAGATATAGACTTCCATATATCAATATGATCAGGATCGAAAAAAAATTTGATTGAGCCATGTCCGTCCGTCTGTCCGTCCGTCCGTCTGTCCGTTAACACGATAACTTGAGCAAATAATGAGATATCTTCACCAAATTTGGCATGCGTACTTATTTGGGTTCAGAATAGATTGCTATTGAAAATGGGTAAAATCGGACCATAACCACGCCCCTTTTTCGATATCGAAAATTTCGAAAAACGTATAAAATGGGTTAATTCAATATTAGAAGCAGCTACAATGATAAAATTTGCAATATGTATTGATTTAGATGTTCTAAGGCCGATTTTATAAAAATTTTTGAAAAGAGGGCGTGGTACCGCCCACGTATATTTGAAGAAATTTTAAAATTTTGACTCTTAATAACTTCAGAACAGTTTATGCTAGTATAACGAAATTTCGTAGAGGACATACTATTGTTGTGGTAAATTCAGCTATAGAAAATAAACGAAATCGCTTCGCGACCACGCCTACTTTTTCATAAAAGTTATATTGAAAGGAGGTGGAAATATTGAAAAGTCCATATCTAATTAACTGATTTCGCTATAATAATATAATTTGGTACATACATCAACTTTCATATTCTTTACATAATTTTTTCAAAATTTTGGAAAGTGGGCGTGGCACCGCCCACTTATGAGTCAAGCAATTTTTAAATTCGACTGCTAACAACTTCAGAACGGTGTGAGATAGATTTACGAAACTATGTACCAGGCATGTTATGTTTATGTAGAGTACTACCACAGAAAATAAGAAAAATCGGTGAACGATCACGCCCACTTTATGTGCACAGCTGGGTATGTAATGTTCGGTTTCACCCGAACTTAGACTTCCTTACTTGTTATTATTGTATTTTTAGTTATGGTGATTCCTAAGTTTAAAAGCTTAGCCTAATTTTTCAGATCTAGCTACCCGTTATTAGGTGTTGCTCGGGCATACTACGACTTTACGAATATATATTTTCAAATCGACCAGCGTGCCACCTAACCGAATTTTGATTACTAGAAACTGTATTGTCACCGTGCCCACAAAAACTTGCCAAATTTCACGTCCCTAGGACGCCAGTTAAAAGTTTAACTTCCTTAACTTCTGGTAGGTCCAGTGGTGGTATTTTGTACCGATTGGTGCAGAGAACCAGTTCCACTTTTCGGGTTGATACTAAGTCCACAACGAGAGGACCATGGCGAGACTTCACGCAGTGCTACTTGCAACAAGTCACACAGAGTTTGTGGGAATTTGCCCCTGTATGCAATGGCTAAATCGTCTGCATATGCCACTATCTTCCTGCCCCCCAGCATGTGTCTCGTAGCAACGAGTTGACAGTGAGGTTCCATAGAAGCGGGGAGAGAACTCCACCCTGAGCCGTTCCCCCTGTGACATAACGTGAAACCTTGCCAAGTGATAAAGATATTTTCCTCCCCCGTAGTAGTTGAGTAGTTGATTAGTCCAGTTAGGGATCTGCTTAGTAAGAGGGGTGTTAATAGCCTCCGGACTTATACCCTGCAGTCAAATTCCGAACTACTTAGCAATGCCAAACTACTCAGCGAAAATTCTAGTTCATTGACTATACATTTTGTGGCATATGCATACTAGTTCATTGCTGATTAGCGTTAAACCAGTCAATGCCAAACTACTCAGCAAACAATATAGTTAATTGACTATACATTTTGAGGTGTATTCATACTAGTTCATTTCTGATCACCTTTAAACCAGTCTATGTCGAACTACTCAGCAGACAACATAGTTCCTTGACTATACATTTTGTGGTGTGTTTATACTAGTTCTTTGCTGATTAGCTTCAAACCAGTCAAGGCCAAACTACTCAGCAAACTATATAGTTCATTGACAATACATTTTGTGGTGTATTCATACTAGTTCATTTCTGATCACCTTTAAACCAGTCAACGTCGAACTACTCAGCAAACAACATAGTTCATGGACTATACATTTTGTGGTGTATTTATACTAGTTCGTTGCCGATTAGCTTCAAACTAGTCAAGGCCAAACTACTCAGCAAAAAATATAGTTCATTGACTATACATTTTGTGGTGTATTCAAACTAGTTCATTTCGGATCACCTTTAAACCAGTCAATGTCGAACTACTCAGCAAACAACAAAGTTCATTGAATATACATTTTGTGGTGTATTTATACAAGCTCGTTGCTGATTAGCTTCAAACCAGTCAAGGCCAAACTACTCAGCAAGCAATATAGTTCATTGACTATACATTTTGTGGTGTATTCATTCTAGTGCATTTCTGATCACCTTTAAACCAGTCTATGTCGAACTACTCAGCAGACAACATAGTTCCTTTACTATACATTTTGTGGTGTGTTTGTACTAGTTCGTTGCCGATTAGCTTCAAACCAGTCAAGGCCAAACAACTCAGAAAACAATATAGTTCATTGACTATACATTTTGTGGTGTATTCATACTAGTTCATTTCGGATCACCTTTAAACCAGTTAATGTCGAACTACTCAGCAAACAACAAAGTTCATTGACTATACATTTTGTGGTGTATTTATACAAGCTCGTTGCTGATTAGCTTCAAACCAGTCAAGGCCAAACTACTCAGCAAGCAATATAGTTCATTGACTATACATTTTGTGGTGTATTCATACTAGTTCATTTCTGATCACCTTTAAACCAGTCTATGTCGAACTACTCAGCAGACAACATAGTTCCTTTACTATACATTTTGTGGTGTGTTTATACTAGTTCTTTGCTGATTAGCTTCAAACCAGTTAAGGCCAAACTACTCAGCAAACAATATAGTTCATTGACTATACATTTTGTGGTTTATTCATACTAGTTCATTTCTGATCACCTTTAAACCAGTCAATGTCGAACTACTCAGCAAACAATATAGTTAATTGACCATACATTTTGTGGTGTATTCATACTAGTTCATTTCTGATCAGCTTTAAACCAGTCAATGTCGAAGTACTCAGCAAACAATATAGTTCATTGACTATACATTTTGTGGTGTATTCATACTAGTTCATTTCTGATCACCTTTAAACCAGTCAATGTCCAACTACTCAGAAACCAATATAGTTCATTGACCATACATTTTGTGGTGTATTTATACTAGTTCATTGCTGATTAGCTTCAAACCAGTCAAGGCCAAACTACTCAGCAAAAAACATTTTGTGGTGTATTTATACTAGTTCATTTCTGATCAGCTTTAAACCAGTCAATGTCGAACTACTCAGCAAACAATATAGTTCATTGACTATGCATTTTGTGGCATATGCATACCAGTTCATTGTTGACTAGCTTTAAACCATTCAATGCCAAACTACTCAGCGAAAATTCTAGTTCATTGACTACGCATTTTGTGGTGTATTCATACTAGTTCATTTCTGATTTCCTTTAAGCCAGTCATTGCCAAACTACTCGGCAAACAATGTAGTTCATTGATTGTACATTTTGTGGTGTATTCATACTAGTTCATTTCTGATTAGCTTTAAACCAGTCAATGCCAAACTACTCCGCAACATTATAGTTCTACGCCTAAACATTTTGTGGTGTATTCATACCAGTTAATTTCTGAATACCTTCAAACTACTCAGCAGACACCTAGCTCGTTTACTATACATTTTATGGATGTTTTTATACTAGTTCTTTGCTGATTACCCTTAAACCAATAAATGCCAATCTAATCAGAAAACATACTAGTATAAAACTATAATTTGCTCGGCGAAATCGTATTAGTCACAAAAATCCTGGTTCGTACTAGTATGCAAGTATGTATGAATCTCGGGTTGAAATTATACTACACCCTTTTCAGTTTATATTCAGAAAGTTTTCTGAATATCAATTGTAATTTTCTGATTGTCAATTGTATTTTTCTGAATATCAAATGGAAATCCTGAATATGAATTGTAATTTTCTAAATATAAATTGTTACTTTCTGAATATAAACTGAAAAAGGTGTAGTCAGAAAAAGTCTAATCTTATTACACCGCAACCATTAGTACGATCTATTGTAGTAGTTACATGGTACTATGCAAACATTATTTGAAATTTTTGGTTTGCTTCTTTTTTATACCCAGCTGTACTTGTACACAGGGTATTATAACTTTGTTAGGATAACGGTTGGTTGTACAGGTATAAAGGAATCGAGATAGATATAGACTTCCATATATCAATATGATCAGGATCGAAAAAAAATTTGATTGAGCCATGTCCGTCCGTCTGTCCGTCCGTCCGTCCGTCCGTCCGTCCGTCTGTCCGTTAACACGATAACTTGAGCAAATAATGAGATATCTTCACCAAATTTGGCATGCGTACTTATTTGGGTTCAGAATAGATTGCTATTGAAAATGGGTAAAATCGGACCATAACCACGCCCCTTTTTCGATATCGAAAATTTCGAAAAACGTATAAAATGGGTTAATTCAATATTAGAAGCAGCTACAATGATAAAATTTGCAATATGTATTGATTTAGATGTTCTAAGGCCGATTTTATAAAAATTTTTGAAAAGGGGGCGTGGTACCGCCCACGTATATTTGAAGAAATTTTAAAATTTTGACTCTTAATAACTTCAGAACAGTTTATGCTAGTATAACGAAATTTCGTAGAGGACATACTATTGTTGTGGTAAATTCAGCTATAGAAAATAAACGAAATCGCTTCGCGACCACGCCTACTTTTTCATAAAAGTTATATTGAAAGGAGGTGGAAATATTTTGAAAAGTCCATATCTAATTAACTGATTTCGCTATAATAATATAATTTGGTACATACATCAACTTTCATATTCTTTACATAATTTTTTCAAAATTTTGGAAAGTGGGCGTGGCACCGCCCACTTATTAGTCAAGCAATTTTTAAATTCGACTGCTAACAACTTCAGAACGTTGTGAGATAGATTTACGAAACTAGGTACCAGGCATGTTATGTTTATGTAGAGTACTACCACAGAAAATAAGAAAAATCGTTGAACGATCACGCCCATTTTCTGTGCACAGCTGGGTATGTAATGTTCGGTTTCACCCGAACTTAGACTTCCTTACTTGTTTTCTCTTGTAATTGACAGATGCTTTTTCGTGTTTGAGTAAATACAAATATGATGCTGATGTATATATGATCTAGTATGTCAACTGCTATATTTCTTGTGTATATACACAGAAAAAAGGCACTGGTAAAATCAACAATCTCGTGCTGTTATCCTGAAGCTGACCAAATTTTGGTTGTTTGAACGGTATTTTTTGTTGATGTATTCAGATCTTTTATGATCCCTCTAGATCTTTTATAATCCCATTTGGGCCAGGTTTGTTTGGATGTCCGGCACCCTTGGGATTGGACTCCGTCAAGCCAACGAAAGGTAGCAACAATCATAAAAGATCTAGAGGCATTCACGCCCTAAGAAGGAGAGAAATCTCCATATTAATAGGTGTTCTAACTGGGCACTGCCTTATTGGTAGGCACGCAGAAGGTGTGTCCTATCGACGATGCTGTAGGAGCTGCAAAGATCATGAGGAAGAGGAAACGGTGAAGCACCTCATCTGCAACTGCCCGGTCTTAAGCGGCGCGAGAACGCGCTTTTTGGAAGTTCCCTTCCTGGATAGCCTAAACCAGACCGCTGAACTGAACATAAAGGACTTGATGGCCTTCATAAAGTCATCTAAGTGGTTCGAGGAGGAGTAACGGTGTCGGTTTAGGAGTCTCAGTCCCGGGATACTACTATGTGGAAAATGCCAACAAAAATCAAAGCAGCACACTATAAGTTGGTAGAGAAGTTCGGCAAAAGTCTCGTTAGAGGTTATGACAACCTGTTGGTATATAACCGCCATTTTTTTTACGTTGCGGCATAAACCAGAGTATATTGACAACAACAATATAAATTGACTCTAACAATGCTCCTTTAACTCGAGTGTATGGCCCAGCATGAAAGCAGTCTTACTTTGACTCTTTTTGATGTAAAAATAAGACTTATCTATATATACATATGTGGGACCGGAACTCCGCAGAAGACGACAAACTTAACCTTGAGTAACCTTAATCTACCTTACTTAAAAATACAACTCCAAAGCCCCAATTTGAGCATTTGCAAAAATTTCGCTTCGCTTTACGTTTAAAAAACTTTGAATGAAAGTGGATCCTACCAAGTTGAATGCAATGGGGCCTTCACCTATATAATCAAACTTGACGAACGCGGAATTTGAAAGGAGCCATTGCAAGTTGAATTCAATAATTAAATTAAAAATACAATAAACAACATAATTTAAAAAATAAAAATAAAAAAACTTGTGTCAACTTTACCGAGAATCGAACTCAGAGCCTTTAGCTCATTTTTGGCTGTGTATGAACTAGTATATAAACTGGTATAATGCTGATGAAGAGGCTGACTAGTATACCAATTGGTATGGTGCTGATGCAGAAGAGGACAATTGCTTTTCTCTTTCTCTTGTAACTGCTTCTTTTTTTACCTTGTAATTTACAGAAGCTTTTTCGTTTTTGGGTAAATACAAATAGTCGCTGCTTTCTAAAGAATAAACTGGTATATTGCTGATGTAGAGGCTGACTATGATACTGGTGCATAGACCGACTAGTATACCAACTGGAATGAATGTCAAATTCGTGGACTAGTATGACAAGTGGTACGATCTGAATGGGCGTAATGATTAGTATGTCCTGATTCTGATGTATATATGAACTAGTAAGTCAACTGGTAAGATTCTGATGCATATATGAACTAGTATGTCAAATGGTATAATTCTGATGCATAAATGAGCTAGTCCGCCAACTGGTACGATTCTGATGCATATATGAACTAGTCTGTCAACTGGTATGATTCTGATGGATATATGAACTAGTTTGCCAACTGGTATGATTCTGATGCATATATGAACAAGTCTGTCAACTGGTATGATTCTGATGCCCATATGAACTAGTCTGCCAACTGGTATGATTCTGATGCAGATATGAACTAGTCTGCTAACTGGTTTGATTCTGATGCATATATGAACTTGTCTGTCAAGTGGTATGATTATGATGCATATAAGAACTAGGGTGCCAACTGGTTTGATTCTGATGCATACCTATATGAACTAGTCTGTCATTTGGTATGATTCTGATGCATATATGAACTACTCTATCAACTGGTATGATTCTGATGCATATAAGAAGTAGTCTGCCAACTGGTTTGATTCTGATGCATATATGAACTAGTCTGTCGACTGGTATGATTCTGATGCATATATGAACTAGTCTGTCAACTGGTATGATTCTGTGCTTATATGTATGAACTAGTCTTTCGACTGGTATGGTTCTGATGCATATATGAAGTAGTCTTTCAACTGGTATGATTCTGATGTATATATACACTAGTCTGCCAACTGGAATGATTCGTATGTATACATATATGAACTAGTCTTTCAACTGGTACGATCCTGACGTATATACGAACTAGTATCTTAAATGGTATAATACTGATGTGTATAATAACAAGTATATCAACTGGTATATTCCTGATGCAGAGGATGACTAGTCAGCTAATTGGTATGGTGCTGATGCAGAGAAGGACAATTGCCATCTCGTAGGACATCGCCGTGTTAAAAATACCAATTGCTAATATGGAAAAATTACAGAACTCGAACTAGTTGAGGCCGTCTGGCTGACTGGTATTTGATTAGTATCCCTGCAGTCAAATTCCGAACTACTCAGCAAACATACTAGTTCATTGACTAACCATTTTGTGGCATATGCATACCAGTTCATTGTTGATTAGTTTTAAAACCAGTCAATGCCAAACTACTCAGCGAAAATTCTAGTTCATTGACTATACATTTTGTGGTGTATTTATACTAGTTCACTGCTGATTAGCTTCAAACCAGTCAGGGCCAAACTACTCAGCAAACAATATAGTTCAATGACTATACAGTTTGTAGTGTATTCATACTAGTTCACTTCTGATCACCTTTAAACCAGTCAAGGCCAAACTACTCAGCAAACAATATAGTTCAATGACTATACATTTTGTGGTGTATTCATACTAGTTCACTTCTGATTACCTTTAAACCAGTCAAGGCCAAACTACTCAGCAAACAATATAGTTCATTGACTATACATTTTGTGGTTTATTCATGCTAGTTCATTCTGATCACCTTTAAACCAGTCAAGGCCAAACTACTCAGCAAACAATATAGTTCAATGACTATACATTTTGTGGTGTATTCATACTAGTTCACTTCTGATCACCTTTAAACCAGTCAATGTCGATCTACTCAGCAAACAATATAGTTCAATGACTATACAGTTTGTGGTGTATTCATACTAGTTCACTTCTGATCACCTTTAAACCAGTCAATGTCGAACTACTCAGCAAATAATATAGTTTATTGACCATATATTTTGTGGTGTATTCATACTAGTTCATTTCTGATCACCTTTAAACCAGTCAATGTCGAACTACTCAGCAAACAATATAGTTCATTGACTATACATTTTGTGGTGTATTCATACTGTTGTTGTTGTTGTTGTTAACAGCAAAACCCTCCCCGAAGGTTTTGGGGTAGCAACAGTCCCAGCAACAATCCCAAGGGTGCCGGACATCCAAACAAACCTGGCCCAAATGGGATTATAAAAGATCTAGAGGGACCATAAAAGATCTGAATACATCAACAAAAAATACCGTTCAAACAACCAAAATTTGGTCAACTTCAGGATAACAGCATGAGATTGTTGATTTTACCAGTGCCTTTTTTCTGTGTATATACACAAGAAATATAGCAGTTGACATACTAGATCATATATACATCAGCATCATATTTGTATTTACCCAAACACGAAAAAGCATCTGTCAATTACAAGAGAAGAAAAAAAGCAAACCAAAAATTTCAAATAATGTTTGCATAGTACCATGTACTACAATAGATCGTACTAGATCGTAATAGATCGTAGTATGAAATGGAATTTTTCTAATTAGTATTTTTCTTAAATAGATTAAACTTTTTCTGACTACACCTTTTTCAGTTTATATTCAGAAAGTAACAATTTATATTTAGAAAATTACAATTCATATTCAGGATTTCCATTTGATATTTAGAAAAATACAATTGACATTCAGAAAATTACAATTGATATTCAGAAAACTTTCTGAATATAAACTGAAAAAGGTGTAGTATAATTTCAACCCGAGATTCATACATACTTGCATACTAGTACGAACCAGGATTTTTGTGACTAGTATGATTTCGCCCAGCATATTATAGTTTTATACTAGTATGTTTTATGATTAGATTGACATTTATTGGTTTAAGGGTAATCAGCAAAGAACTAGTATACTAGGTGTCTGCTGAGTAGTTTGGAATTGATTAGTTTGGAGGTATTCAGAAATTAACTGGTATGAATACACCACAAAATGTTTAGGCGTAGAACTATAATGTTGCGGAGTAGTTTGGCATTGACTGGTTTGAAGCTAATCAGAAATGAACTAGTATGAATACACCACAAAATGTACAATCAATGAACTACATTGTTTGCCGAGTAGTTTGGCATTGACTGGTTTAAAGGTGATGAGAAATGAACTAGTATGAATAAACCACAAAATGTATAGTCAATGAACTATATATACAGCAATGAACTAGTATGCATACGCCACAAAATGTATAGCCAATGAACTAGAATTTTCGCTGAGTAGTTTGGCATTGACTGGTTTTAAAACTAATCAACATTGAACTAGTATGAATACACTACAAAATGTATAGTCAATGAACTATATTGTTTGCTGAGTAGTTCGACATTGAATGGTTTAAAGTTTATCAGAAATGAACTAGTATGAATACACCACAAAATGTATCGTCAATGAACTATATTATTTGCTGAGTAGTTCGACATTGACTGGTTTAAAGGTGATGAGAAATGAACTAGTATGAATAAACCACAAAATGTATAGTCAATGAACTATATTGTTTGCTGATTTGCTTCAAACCAGTCAAGGGCAAACTACTCAGCAAACAATATAGTTCATTGACTATACATTTTGTGGTTTATTCATACTAGTTCATTTCTGACACCTTTAAACCAGTCAATGTCGAACTACTCAGCAAATAATATAGTTCATTGACCATACATTTTGTGGTGTATTCATACTAGTTCATTTCTGATCACCTTTAAACCAGTCAATGTCGAACTACTCAGCAAACAATATAGTTCATTGACTATACATTTTGTGGTTTATTCATACTAGTTCATTTCTGACACCTTTAAACCAGTCAATGTCGAACTACTCAGCAAATAATATAGTTCATTGACCATACACTTTGTGGTGTATTCATACTAGTTCATTTCTGATCACCTTTAAACCAGTCAATGTCGAACTACTCAGCAAACAATATAGTTCATTGACTATACATTTTGTGGTGTATTCATACTACTTCATTCTGATCACCTTTAAACCAGTCAATGTCCAACTACTCAGCAAACAATATAGTTCATTGACCATACATTTTGTGGCATATGCATACCAGTTCATTGTTGATTAGCTTTAAACCATTCAATGCCAAACTACTCAGCGAAAATTCTAGTTCATTGACTATGCATTTTGTGGTGCATTCATACTAGTTCATTTCTGATTTCCTTTAAGCCAGTCATTGCCAAACTACTCGGCAAACAATGTAGTTCATTGATTGTACATTTTGTGGTGTATTCATACTAGTCCATTTCTGATTAGCTTTAAACCAGTCAATGCCAAACTACTCCGCAACATTATAGTTCTACGCCTAAACATTTTGTGGTGTATTCATACGAATTAATTTCTGAATACCTTCAAACTAATCAATTCCAAACTACTCAGCAGACACCTAGCTCGTTTACTATACATTTTATGGATGTTTTTATACTAGTTCTTTGCTGATTACCCTTAAACCAATAAATGCCAATCTAATCAGAAAACATATAAAACTATAACATATAAAACTATAATTTGCTGGGCGAAATCATACTAGTCACAAAAATCCTGGTTCGTACTAGTATGCAAGTATGTATGAATCTCGGGTTGAAATTATACTGCACCTTTTTCAGTTTACATTCAGAAAGCTTTCTGAATATCAATTGTAATTTTCTGAATGTCAATTGTATTTTTCTGAATATCAAATGGAAATCCTGAATATGAATTGTAATTTTCTAAATATAAATTGTTACTTTCTGAATATAAACTGAAAAAGGTGTAGTCAGAAAAAGTCTAATCTATTTTAGAAAAATTCCATTTCATACTATATTATTATTAAAAGGCCTTATTATACCGCAACCATTAGTACGATCTATTGTAGTACATGGTACTATGCAAACATTATTTGAAATTTTTGGTTTGCTTCTTTTTTTCTCTTGTAATTGACAGATGCTTTTCCGTGTTTGGGTAAATACAAATATGATGCTGATGTATATATGATCTAGTATGTCAACTGCTATATTTCTTGTGTATATACACAGAAAAAAGGCACTGGTAAAATCAACAATCTCGTGCTGTTATCCTGAAGTTGACCAAATTTTGGTTGTTTGAACGGCATTTTTTGTTGATGTATTCAGATCTTTTGTGATCCCTCTAGATCTTTTATAATCCCATTTGGGCCAGGTTTGTTTGGATGTCCGGCACCCCTGGGATTGTTGCTACCTTTCGTTGGCTTGACGGAGTGTGTACTCCAAGCCAACGAAATGTGGCAACAATCGTAAAAGATCTAGATGCATTCACGCTCTAAGAAGTAGAGAAATCTCCATATTAATAGGTGTTCTAACTGGGCACTGCCTTATTGGTAGGCACGCAGAAGGTGTGCCCTATCGACGATGCTGTAGGAGCTGCAAAGATGATGAGGAAGAGGAAACGGTGAAGCACCTCATCTGCAACTGCCCGGTCTTAAGCGGCGCGAGAACGCGCTTTTTGGGAGTTCCCTTCCTGGATAGCCTAAACCAGACCGCTGAACTGAACATAAAGGACTTGATGGCCTTCATAAAGTCATCCAAGTGGTTCGAGGAGGAGTAACGGTGTCGGTTTAGGAGTCTCAGTCCCGGGATACTACTATGTGGAAAATCCCAACAAAAATCAAAGCAGCACACTACAAGTTGGAAGAGAAGTTCGGCAAAAGTCTCGTTAGAGGTTATGACAACCTGTTGGTATATAACCGCCATTTTTGTACATTGCGGCATAAACTTGAGTATATTGACAACAGCAATATAAATTGACTCTAACAATGCTCCTTTAACTCGAGTGTGTGGCCCAGCATGAAAGCAGTCTTACTTTGACTCTTTTTGATGTAAGCGAACGCTATTATTCGGAGTTCGGTTCGAAGTAACTTTTCTTTTTTTTGTCTCTTCACTTATATTCCGTACGCCGACATAGCAGCCCGCAGCCAAGTCACCGAAGGTAAGCTAATTAATTCCACTTGTTTTCCATAATAAGCCATCATATTAATTGCCACATAATTTCACTACATTTTAATTCCATCCATTGCCATTTATTTATTTTCTAATAAATCTTATAACGTTGAACTAACTCGTTTCCTTTTATTATTTACGTGCGAGAACCAAATCGGTAGGTAACCGCAATTCATTCACACAAGTGATGTTGCTACCCGGACTGTAAATACGCCTCTCTCTCAAGGGTGCAATTCATCCACACAAGTGATGTTGCTACCCGGACTGTATATACGCCTCTCTCTCAACATGAAGTGGACTGTATGTATACCTCACTGCTAGTGAGGTGGCTCGAAGGACCATGATCCAACCCCCCATTCGGGATATCTCGAAACCGCACTACACGGTGGCTACACAATGCCAAATTTTCAGAGCCTTAGCGCTCGCTCGCGTAAACATTGGTCCTATCGCGCCAGGAAAATTCAAAATCCGGATTTTATCAAACCAGCACCTAATCGGAAATTTTTTACAATATATTTTTAAACACCAGCGCAAATCATTTGGAAATCACCAAACAAATATAATAAATTCAAGCACAAAGGCACAAAATTTCGAAGGCACTTCAATTAATTACAAATTCATCCAGCGAGTTCACCAACACACATATACAGTCCGCTATTAACACATTGGTTTTCTCATCCAGCGAGTTCACCAACACATATATACAATCCGCGATTAACAAATCGCATCATCACATCATCACATCAGCTCAGAGTCCTTAATATCACTTTTTCATATTTTCAAATCGCTTTACACAATTTATTAAGGTAAGTGGTTGATTTTGGTGCACACATTTTTTTTAATACGTCGTAACGTATCGCGAGTGAATTTGTGATATCCATTTGCAAGTCAAAGTAAGTGGAAGTTTTTAGTGTTTAATACACACTAGCGCCTTTTGACTATCGGTTGAGTCCCCCACCAGTGGTAAGACTTCTCCGACACAGCTCAAGGCAGACAGGCAGATTGAATATTTCTGAACAAGGAATCACTGCACTGTGCAATCTCACTAGGTTTCATATCTACTTGTCCATTTTATATACACTTCCACTTGGTTGATGCATTTGCAAATAAATAGCACAATATTCACTCATCGTTAAAATATTCACTTCAACCACAAGAATACACCTTTCTTCAAAATTAGCACTTGCGTTGGGTGGCTAGTGGTCATTATTTATAGCGACAACAGTCCATTAATTTGTTGCAAAATCACTGAGTATATACACATACTGTATTTATTTACAAGTTTTAATAAATATTGTTTACACTTTATCGCAAAATCAATTGCTTTAATTTTTCACTTTGGTTGGCTATTCGGCAGTTTTTACACAGACGTTGAAATTGGCGTTAAGGATACATTATATCCGTTGCCAGATTTTTTATCTATTTTTCCACTTTCAACCATACACTAAATCTGCGTCCAGATTCTAGTGCCTTAAAATTCACATTGATACATTAAACCTGCATCCAATTTTTTATCTGTTTTCACATTCACTTTCGTACCGTAAATCTCCAGAGAGATTATTGTGTCACTTTATTTAACTTCGCTTATCCTTAAAGCACGATACACTCCTGAGTCATTACTTCTCTGTCCATTCCTTTAACGATACAAAATATTTAAATTAATTAAGAAAATGGAGACTTACATACGTCAATCCGACTGCATAGTGGAGTTCGAACAAGAATTCAGCTCACAAGCCATAGAGGATATGGATAAGCACACCATTGCATTACAGCAAGAGGAGCTGAAGTCAATGTGGAAGAAGACAAAATCGACGTATGACAGTCTTCTGGCGTCAAACGAAACCTCAAAGGAAAATTTGCAATCCATAAAGCAAAAAAATAAGACTTGTTTTGCATGCTACGCGAAATGCATGGCTGCAATGAATGCTCAAGTCGAAAAAATGGAAAAGGCGCTAATACCACAGCAGCAAACTACCCAAGTATCTGAATCGACCGGCCGTGAACATAATATTCGTCTCCCACTTTGTGACACTGATGTGTTCAAAGGTGATTATATGTCTTGGCCTACTTTTAGGGACATGTTCACGGCTATATATATACTAAATACACGCCTTACCCCGGTTGAGAAGCTGTATCATCTCAACCAGAAAACGCAAGGGGAGGCGAAGGAAATTGTACGTCGGTGCCCTTTGACAAACGAGGGCTTTACTACGGCGTGGAAAAATCTAAGTGATAGGTATGAAAACAAACGTATTCTGGTCAACACGCAGCTAAAATCCCTTTTTAATTTAAAAGCTGTTGAAACCGAATGTGGGACAGCAATCAAACAACTCCAGAGAGACATAAATAATTGCATCTCAGCCCTCCAATGTCATCAAATTGACATATCCAATTGGGATGCAATTATTACATATCTCTGCTCCACCAAATTACCAGAATGCACTCTGGCTCTGTGGGAACAAACCATAGAGGATAAAACAGCGATTCCAAAGTGGGCAGATATGGATAAATTCTTGTCCAACCGTTTTCAAACCCTAGAAACCGTATCTGATATAAAAGGTGGCAAAACTACAAAAGTATCCAAGAACCAACCGAACACGTCAACCAAACTTGGTGTTTACCAAGTGAGTGTTCCAAAACCCATGTGTAAAATGTGCAATAGTGCAGATCACAGATTACGAGAATGCTCGAAATTCAGGGACATGACTCCCGCAAACAGAGTATCGTATATCAAGAGCAATGGTTGGTGTCTGAACTGTCTGTCAGCTGGACACACCGTAACACGCTGCACTAGCCGATACAGATGCACCATATGTCGCACCAAGCACCACACCCTACTCCACCTGGCAGAAGCTCAGCCAACACCAACAAACCAAACGTGGCGTCAAAACGCCCCAAGTGATGGTCCCTCAACTTCCCAGCAAGCACGAGCACATCAGCAGTCTGGAAATACAAATGACAAACGAATAACGTTTCGTCACATCACGCTAATACCACTAAAGGCATATTGTTAGGGACCGCACTTGTCAATCTTCACTTTAATGGAGTAAAGTTCTCGGCCAGAGCACTAATTGATTCTGGGTCTGAATGTTCCTTTATCACTGAAAGACTGAAGAGAATACTAAACCTACCATCTAAGCGTCTGCATGTCCAAGTTTCCGGGATCAGCAATACCCTGTCGGCCCAGGTAAAAGAATCGTGTCTCATTCAATTAGGGTCCCTTATCGATCCTTTAGTCAGCATTGACACAGTAGCCCTAGTCTTGCCTCAATTAACAGGGGATCTTCCAACTTGTCAAGTCAACGCAATGACTCGACAAGAGTTTCCGGATCTGATCTTAGCGGACAAAAGGTTTTTCATAAATGAACCAGTCGACCTCATCCTCGGAGGCGACATTTATCCCCAGATCATACTAGGTGGTATCCGGAAGAACGTCCTTAACACGCTTCTCGCCCAAGAAACTGTCTTTGGTTAGATTTTAACCGGCCGAACCGAAACATCAGAGCCAACCAATACTCGGGTATCATTTTACAGCGAAGTAAGTCTCGATAAGCAATTAACTGCGTTCTGGGAGTTAGAAGATGTACCGAAGAAAAGGGCGCTTAACGAAGACAATGCTTACTGCGAGGCACTGTACAAAACAACCACGGAAAAGAACTCGGATGGAAAATATACCGTCGCTCTACCCTTTAAACAAGATTTCCCCGATAATATCTACTTAGGGCCTTCCCTGAAAAACGTTTGTTCTCAATTTTATCGGAATGAGACACGCTTATCCAAAACACCAATCCTACAGACAGAATACAATAGGGTATTGGAGGAGTATGAGACACTTGGACATATGAAAAGGACACCTACAATCATATCGCCCAACTCCTCCGACTGCTATTTCCTACCACATCACGCGGTGATTAAAGAGGAAAGCACAACCACCAAAGTTCGCGTGGTATTCAACGCGTCATGTCCCACCACCAATGGCATAAGCCTAAATGACGTACTACATACAGGTCCAGTGCTTCAGGCCGATTTAACCATCCTACTACTTCGCTGGCGATTCTTTAGGTATGTCTTTAACAGCGACATCGAAAAGATGTATCGCCAAATATGGGTAAAACCCAATCAAACCCAATACCAGAGAATAGTTTATCGTGCCAACCCCAGCGATCCTATCAAAGTCTATGAACTAAAGACTGTCACCTTTGGAGTTAACTGTGCCCCTTATCTGGCAATAAGGACCCTGTACCAACTAGCCGACGACGTGGAGTCATCACTTCCAATAGCCGCAAATATCCTGCGGACAAGTATGTACGTAGATGACGTGCTGGCAGGGGGTCATAGCATCGAATCAGCGATCAAAGCACGGGACGAAATCACACAAGCGTTACAGTCAGCAGGTTTTTCCCTACGAAAATGGACATCCAACAACCAGAAAATACTGGAAGGAATCCCAAAACCTCATCTGCTCAACGCAGACTTCTTGGAATTCGAAGACGCGAGTACAGTCAAGACCCTAGGTACCCGATGGAACGCGCATGCGGATTATTTCTACTTCATCGCAAAACCAATTGAAAACCACGATAAAATTACAAAAAGGGCAATACTCTCCGCAATCGCCAAACTCTTTGATCCATTAGGATGGCTCGCTCCTGTCATCATAGTAGCCAAAATCCTTATGCAAGGCATTTGGCTGGAAGGGACGGAGTGGGATGAGCCGGTATCTACAGGGATCCTTGAAAAATGGCACAAATTCATGCACGCAATTAATGATATCCGGATCCCCAGGTGGATATATTTTACACCAACCAACGACGTCGAAATACACGGTTTCTGCGACGCTTCAGAAAAAGCGTACGCAGCAACAGTCTTTCTAAGAGCAAAGATAAAAGATGAAGTCTACACAAACCTATTAGTGGCGAAAACAAGGGTTGCCCCGGTGAAAACCATCTCTTTACCCCGATTAGAGTTATGTGGAGCGGTCTTATTGGCCGAAACCTTGGAATCGGTCCGCGAGAGTCTGAAATTAGGTAATGTTAACACACACCTATGGACGGACTCCACTATCGTTTTAGCATGGATTAGGAAGCCTCCGTGCTCATGGTCAACCTTTGTCGCTCATCGAGTGACGAAAATAGTCGAAAAAGTGGGAAACCAATCGTGGCACCATGTAGAGTCTGCATCCAATCCCGCAGACTTGGCAAGCAGAGGACTACCAGCGAAGGAATTAGTCAACAATTCTTTGTGGTGGCAGGGCCCTTCTTGGCTGCAAGAAGACAAGACAGAATGGCCTATTCAAGAAGAGGAGTACCACACAAACATCGAAGAAAAAAGGGTCCATGTTCACGCAACTACGCAGATAAAATTACAAGATAGTGTCCTCGACCGGTTTTCCGATTGGTCGAGAGCTGTGAGGGTCCTGTCCTACATAGTGCGTTTTTACCAACGTACCCACCCTAAAACGAAGGCATCCTTCAAAGTCGGGTCCGACCGCATCTCGCCAGCCGAAATTAAGTCTACGACTCAACGTCTAATCCACATTTTTCAAAACAAACATTATCCCAAAGAGATAGCCAATATCAAGTCAGGGAAACCCATCGGTGCAAAAAGCGAAATTCTTCCCCTGAACCCATTCATCGATAAAGATGGCCTCTTGAGAACGGGTGGTCGCCTGGCAGCATCGCAAGATTTGTCCTACTCCGAGCGCCACCCTATTATCCTTCCTTATAACTGTCGGCTTACCCGCCTTCTAGTCCAGTTCGTCCATACAATATCCTTGCATGGAGAGAACCAACTTATGTTGCGTCTCCTCCGTACGCAGTACTGGATCCCGAGGGTTAAAAATATGATCAGGTGCGTTATATATAATTGCAAAATCTGCACTATGTACAGAAAGCGATCCCACAGTCAACTTATGGGGGACCTTCCCTCAGAACGGACTACTTTTTCCAGAGCCTTCACCAACGCCGGAGTGGATTTCGCAGGCCCTTTTGACATCAAATCCTATAGCGGAAGAGGTTGTCGTATGTCAAAAGGCTATGTCTGCCTATTTGTGTGCTTTTCCACAAAGGCCATTCACTTGGAAGCGACTAGTGACCTCAGCACTGCCTCGTTCCTGGCTGCCTTCGATAGGTTTATTGCCCGAAGGGGATGTCCAATGAACATCTACTCCGACAACGGAACCAATTTTGTCGGAGCTTCGAGAGCTCTCCGCTCAGAATTCAAAGCTTTTCTAGCTGAAGCTCGCAACCAAACCTTATCTAAACACAGCCATCAAAACCTTACATGGCATTTCATACCGGCAGGCGCCCCTCATATGGGCGGACTCTGGGAGGCAGGAGTTAAAAGCTTCAAAAACCACTTCAAGAAGATCGCATCGGATCACAAGTTCTCTCTTGAAGAGTTTAACACCCTACTCTGTCGAATAGAAGCCTGCCTCAATTCACGACCGTTAAGTCCCTCGTCCAACGAGCCGTCCAACCTGGAGCCTCTTACGCCCGGACATTTTCTCGTTGGAGGGCACTTACTCGCGCCCGCAGAGATTGACGTCAGCGAGAATCGTGCATCACTGGTCAACCGCTGGGAAAAACTAAAAGCCCTACATCAAACATTGTGCAAACGATGGAAAATCGAGTATCTTAGCGAATTGCAGAAACGCGTTAAATGGAAACATCCACAACCCAATCTAAAACAAGGAGATCTCGTTGTCATAAAAGAGGGCAACTTACCTCCTAACGAGTGGCGATTAGGAAGAGTAGCCAAGCTACATTTCGGTCCTGACAATCGAGTGAGAGTCGTCGAACTCGACACAGCCAAAGGGGAAACCACCAGACCAATTACGAAATTGGTATTGCTTCCGTCCAACACGGCGGAAAGCGAAGCGCAATAAGCCCTAAGACTCCCACCTTATTCTACTCGGGTCCCCGATGCCCCTATATGCAGCGGGGCCTAACTAAACCTATTGTTATGGGTTCGAGCTGTATCGACATCCCATAACCCCTTTCAAAAAAAGTTAACTCCTGCACATTCGTTGATGCCCCTATATGCAGCGGGGCCTAACTAAACCTATTGTTATGGGTTCAAGCTGTATCGACATCCCATAACCCCTTTCAAAAAAAAGTTAACTCCTTCACATTCGTTGATGCCCCTACATGCAGCGGGGCCTAACTAAACCTATTGTTATGGGTTCGAGCTGTATCGACATCCCACAACCCCTGTCAAAAAAAAGGTCCAAAAAAATGATTACAATTGGTATGACAAAATTAGCTTGCAAGAAAATCAATATTTTTGTAAACGTGAATTTGAACTAATTTTGAAGATTAAAACAAAAAAAAAAAAACCATTTCCAATCAGAACAATAACCCCAATAACAAACAAATGCACTCGTTAGACTTGCTAACAGAAACCCTACTGCAGACGGACGAACCGATCTGCCACAGAAAATTACAATGTGCTGCAACAAATTAGCACCACACTGTCCAACATCGCATCCCCAAACACAAAAACCCACCACATAATGAAAAAGTGTACAGAGCTTTCATGAACCAACTACTACAGATCACGCATTCCGACAACCGTGTATCTGTAATGGAATTTGAGAAGAGTTTTTGTTGTCAAATGACGTCAAAATTTGTGAACAATCACAGCTAAGCAAAAAATAAAAGAACATTATTAACCTTTTGCTTTACTATTCGCTGGGATTTTTGCTTTTATTGAATATCGAATTGTAAACAAACATTTTCTGGGTGAATATTTACCCAACTATCAAAAAAAAAACGGTGTTTGTTTCCTTTAGGGGTCAACTGCTAATAAATTAGCTAAAATTATGTGATATAGCTCAAAAGACGGGGTTCGGCCTCAGGATCTCGAATCCGGAAGCACCCTTTTAATATTTTGCTTCTCTGAGGAGATATTGGCAACCAAAGTTTCAAGTTTCATATGGTTGTTGTAATTTTATTGGGCCGTCCCTAAAAACGAAAAAAAAAAGAGGGTCGCGCCGTGGTGGTAGCCACGGTTATGTCACACGTCCGGGCTTGGGATAATTAATTAAAGAAACACTCACCCGAAGTCGTTTTTGCCTCTTCATTCTCGTCAATATCTTGCATTTCCATCGCGAAACAAAATATCGGTAGATATGCAGCAAAATATTTATCTGGCAAACAATTGAGCCCCCAGCAGAAGAGCAAGTGAAATGCAAATCCGTACATCGCCCCATGCGGTGTGTGCTCCGGCATTATTGTTGGTTACCTCCGTATCCGTGCAAGCAGCCGAGCTTCAAAGAATGAAGTTTCTTCACTTCGTCAGCTGTGAGATGCACTACGACACAATTCTCTTCTAGCCGCAATTCTTTCTGTACAAAGTTACGTCTATTTCCGCACGCTCAGCCGATTCGAATGGAATGTTTTAAAGTTCTGCAAGGACAGTTACTGTAAGCATAATGTAAGCAATAGAAAGTATTTATCTCATTTACCCTTGAGTGAAATGCGTATTGCTTTCTGTAGGTGTAGCTGGAGGTACCATAGTGGATTTTGTCAACAAATGTCCATAACTTGCAAAATCACCCATTACATTGCCAGGATATAGGTCCGCCCCTGCCGCGCTCTAACACCCGCATCTTGCACTGTCAACGCCAATCCAGGGAATCCACCAACTGCTGGCCAGATGTTGCGCGTTACAAAAATGTGTTCCTTAGTAATATCAACGCCATACCATTGGCCACCTTGAGCATGCTTTTGACGTAGCTTATTCAAAATGTTGGTAGCATCAAAACCAGCATTGTCACACAGTTGACGTGGAATCACCTCTAATGCTTTTGCGATAGCAGCAATCAAAAGTTGTTCCTTTGTTGTTGTTAACAATGCATTGCCCTGTCTAGAGTGTATGATCATTCCGAAGATCTTCATCAAGCTCTTCTAAGGGGAGTCCAAGGAAACGTGCAGTTTCAACAGGGTTTGTCCAGAGGGACAGAGGGGTTAGAAGAGTAGGTTCAAATGAACAATTGAAGAGATGTAGAGTATCATGGGGGGTCCTACCACATGCAGGGCATGTGTTTGAGATTGTGTCATTAAGTCTGGACAAGTAGGAGTTTAACCTTACACTATATCCAGACCTAAGCTGTGCCAGGGTAACTCTTGTCTCCCTTGGTAAGGTGCGTTCTTCTTCAGCAATATCCGGTGGAGGACTGTTCAGAACGGGGTTCACAGGTAGAGATCCGACAAAAGTATGAGTGAGTAGTCACGTAAGATTTTCGAAAGCTCCATTTCGATGGCGCCGCCACCAGCAACAACGGAATCATGTTTAATTGTACGGCGCACAATCATAATAGCATCATGTAATGAACGTTCAGTTTCTTCCAAAAATTGTTCGGCACCGCCACGCAAAATCAATGTACATGTTTGAGCATTGGGGCAACCTTGGAAAATGTTGAAACGTTCACCACCAACTTGACGTTCCTCAAAGTAATCACATTTACCCAAAACGCTTTCTTTGATGTCATTGGCTGTAGTCATAACAGCACCACCACAAGCTTTCATGGTACGTTTCAAATCTTCTTCTGGTACACGACCAGCACAGAACGTATCACGATCTGCAAAATACTGTGTGGCTACATCACCAATTGGCAGCTTAGACAAAACAACATTAGCGCCTGATGCATGAATCTTAGCTAGTTTATTGTACAAAATGCGCCATTCAGCATCTACAATTTTCTGATATTCCTGCACATTGTCAACACGCACTTCAGCATTATCGCGTTCAGCCTTCAATTCCAATTCAATATTTAATAATGCGATTTTACAATCTTTATACGACTTGGGAGCCATTTCGAAATCAGCATACGAGAAAGTCTTTTTGAATGCCACACCTGAGACAAGTTCAGATTCTTCTAACGAACCACCAGATACTTTCTTAATACCTATCATGTTAAGTGGTAAAAGTTCATCTAATGAGAGTACGGCATCTACAACCATTTTAGAGAAGAAATCTTTTTGTTGATGTATCAATTTGGATGACATTGCTGTTGCGGCGCATTTCTCCAATAGAGCGCGTTGTTGTTCTTTTGATTGCGCTTTAACATGTACAGCCATCTCATTGATTTTGGTCATGCATAATTGTAATGCCTTGCGTATAGCTTTGATGATGATACGTGCATGCACGCCCTCTTCGACGAATGGTTTGACTTGTTTCAAAATTTCACCAGCTAAGAGTACGACTGATGTGGTGCCGTCACCTACCTCAGCATCTTGTGATTTAGCAATGTCAACTAGTGTCTTAGCAGCTGGATGCACAATATCCAAGAGTTTCATAATGGTAGCGCCATCATTTGAAACCGTAGCTTTGCCACTGGCGTCAACAATGAGTTTGTCCATACCGCGCCATGCCTTTATGTGGCATAAATTTGCGTGTCACAAGGCATATATGGTGGGGCATATATGAAGCTGCCCCACCTCACCAATAAATTTAGTGCCACAACGCAATTTTCGTTGGGGCATATGTGCAGCTGCCCATTGATGGGGCATATGTTCGGCTGCCCATGAAACCTGAAAAGAAAAAAGGAAAAAAAAAATTAAAATATGTATGCCAAATTAGTTCATTCAGGTATGTATCCATCGCTGGGTGCCGGCTACCACAGCAACTGATACATACACGTACAAACATACATATTTTACGATACACTTACCTTGTTCCATGTATACTTACCTGCACCCCTTTTTGGCCACGTCCAGACTCCTTTGACTTCCAGTCATCTTCACCGATCATCCTGCAACCTGTAAATAAAAGAAAAAGAAAATTTAATTAAATTAAAAGAATACAAATGCAATTCACAACTTACCTCGTGTAAAATTTTTCCTGAATGACAGTCCATGCATGAGAGTTGCCACACAAAAATTTTTTTTGTACCAAATCGAGTTATCGGTTATCGTATGAAGTAATAATACATTTACACCGTACCAAATTTGGTAACTGAGGTGTAATCGTACATTTACACCGTACCAAAATTGGTAACTGAAATGTAATCGTACATTTACACCTCACCAAAGTTGCTAACAAGTGTGATAGTACATGTACACCGTACCGGTAAATTGAAAAAAAAAGTGCAAATTTGGGCGTTTGTCTTCCATACATATCCAAGTTCCCACTGAACTAAAATTCAATAATATTTGACAAATTTAGACACAAAATGCTGAATTTAGTATCGTGCATGGCCCAAATAAACATTAAATTCTACCTCAAAGGGCGCTTGTTTTACGAAGTTTTGGCACGTAGTTAAGTGTCAATCCAACTACCTCCTGTTCCCTTGGGTGGCAGGAAATGGACAAATGCCAAATTAAGCGGAAAAAAGGCCCAAATACACAAAATCACGGGCGACAGCACTTAGCATTTCCAAAAATTAACTGACAGCATTTATCCGTTGTTCTGGGAAGCGCTACCCAGTAATTCCCAAATATCCGATATTCTACCCACTTTATTGGAAAGCACTACACAGTAAGTCCCCAGAGAATTACCGACATTCTACCCGCTTTATTGGAGAGCGCTACCCACCAAGTCCCCAAAAAACTATCCGAAGGTTGAAAAAAGCTAGCAATCTTACAGTCCAAATTACGTGAAATTTACGCACACGTCGAAAAAAGTCAAAGTTTTTCGGTATCGACCACTCCGAATAGCCAACCCACGTCGATACGCCACCCAACATACCAAAACACAAAACAATAAATTTTAAATTCAAATTCCAGGATGACAAGACAGAGTCGCGCTCCAACGGCTTCTCTATTTTGTGCCGGCTGTGTCAAAAGGCACACAGCATCCGGCTCTGTCCGATTTATCGGGGCATGTCAAACGTAGAGCGACTAAGGGTGATCATCGACGCACGCTACTGCACCAACTGTCTGTCGCCCTTCCACCAACGACAGACATGCCCCAGCGAAGCCCGATGCAATGAGCCACACCACACTTCGACGCACACCGACGACGCACCTCGAAGACAAGACGACGACTACGACAATGAAACTAGCTCCGACGGAGCTTTATCAATATACGTGACGCCGCACACAATGTCCTGGGCAGAGGAGGTCGCCGAAGAGGAAATAGAGAGGAGGGAGGATCCTGAAACACTCACTACAACCAGTCAACATGTTGTCTCGGTATCACGCCGTTTTCGACCACTCCTACAACACGAGAGGTGCGCAAATATGCAACTCGGGGATGGCGCGGAGACCCGTCCTTTCCGCCCATCGCACCGTCCTATCAGGGGGCGCCGTGACGACGCGGAACCGCGTCCGTCCCGCTCGTCACGACGCTCATCGGGTAGGGCGGCCCCATATAAAGCACGCGCCCCAGTCACCGCCCTCGCAAAGGTTACGACCCTCGCTCGCCACCAGTCCACACCGCCTGGTTTTAGAACCGGACGTCTCCTAGCAGCCCAATCCGCGACCACTATAACGCGAGCCTTTGTAGCGCTCTTTCCAACGGCGATAGATCAAATAGTAGCAGGAGGGAGGCTACACACCGTTCGAGCTCTAATTGATCCATGCGCGCCGAACTCTATCATCGACGCCAACCTCGCACGGGACCAAGGTTTGGAGCGCCTAAGCACGTCGTACCACGCAAAATGCACTCTGGTTCTACGGGGGAAGTACGGCGTTAACCGAGAAGTGACCACCCAGGCCACCGTAGTGGCACAATATTCACGGCTGAGTCCGACAAAAACACTGGATCCGTCAGTCGCCGCACCATTTCAATTCATGAAACTGGCGGATCCAGACTTCCACCGGTCCTCACCAGTCCGGCTAACGTTGGGCGCTGATGTATACGCCAGCATAATGGTTGCCGGCACTCCACCGTCAACCGTAGGCGGCCTACTAACACAAGCCACCATCTTCGGCTTGGTAGTGTCGGGAACCCACCAACACTAAAACGTCTTCCACTTCTTTAAGTACGTGCACTAAAATCAACCCACGTCCATTTCTAACATCTTCTTTTATTCACAGGTAACGCATGAAGCAAGAAGTTACTAGGCGCAACGGCCCGAATTATAAACTTTAATTTTAATTCATTCAGCTTTGCATTAGCTTCGGGACTTGGCTTCCGGATATGGCTGGAGCTTGCGGAATTGCTCGGCGCAAGGGGGCCGGCATGTTTAGTCCATAGGCCTAAATATTACGGCTAACCCTAGCGCCGGGTAATTCACTTATATTTACCGGTAACAGTGCTTTCCCCTCCGGATAATAGCGAACGCTATTATTCGGAGTTCGGTTCGAAGTAACTTTTCTTTTTTTTGTCTCTTCACTTATATTCCGTACGCCGACATAGCAGCCCGCAGCCAAGTCACCGAAGGTAAGCTAATTAATTCCACTTGTTTTCCATAATAAGCCATCATATTAATTGCCACATAATTTCACTACATTTTAATTCCATCCATTGCCATTTATTTATTTTCTAATAAATCTTATAACGTTGAACTAACTCGTTATTTACGTGCGAGAACCAAATCGGTAGGTAACCGCGTAAACATTTATCTATATATACATATGTGGGACCGGAACTCCGCAGTGGACGACAAACTTAACCTTGAGTACCCTTAATCTACCTTACTTAAAAATACAACTCCAAAGCCCCAATTACATAAAACTTTGACAAATGCGCGCCTCGTTTTTAAGCATTTGCAAAAATTTCGCTTCGCTTTACGTTTAAAAAACTTTGAATGAAAGTGGATCCTACAAAGTTGAATGCAATTGGGCCTTCACCTATATAATCAAACTTGACGAACGCGGAATTTGAAAGGAGCCATTGCAAGTTGAATTCAATAATTAAATTAAAAATACAATAAACAACATAATTTAAACAAGTAAGGAAAGCTGTTTTCGGCTGTGCCAAAGGCTATATATCTTTCATGAATAAGCGTCAAGATTTTCACTGTTCGATCCCCAGTACAGCCTGTTTCAATTTAACTATATTTACCATACACATTATACATCTTTGTTATAATTTAAAAAAATTTACAAAATGATAGGATCCGAGTTATCGGAACAATCGATTGTATGGAGGCTATATATTATATGTGTTCAATTTTACTGACTTACACTATAAACATTACATATGTAGAAAGTACTAAAGGTGCAATATTTTACTTTCCTAACTTTGTAAATGCGGAAGTATTGGCCAAAAAACCTTATATCGGAACAACCGGTTGTATGGGGCTACATATATGTATGTTATATTTACCCGATCTTCTTGATTTTTCTCTACACACTACATAAATTGAAAGTACTCAAGTTGCAAAATTTTATGTTCCTAACTTTTTAATTGCAGAAGTTTTGGCCAAAAACCCTTATATCTGAACAATCGGTTGTATGGGGGCTATATGTTACATTTGCCCGATCTTGTGGATTTTCACTATCTACACTTCATAAATAGAAAGTACTCGAGTTGCAAAATTTTACGTTCCTAACTTTTTAATTGCAGAAATTTTGGTCAAAAAACCTTATATCTGAACAATCGGTTGTATGGGGGCTATATATTACATTTGCCCGATCTTGTTGTTTTTCACTATATACACTACATAAATAGAAAGTACTCGAGTTGCAAAATTTTACGTTCCTAACTTTTTAATTGCAGAAGTTTTGGCCAAAAAACCTTATATCTGAACAATCGGTTGTATGGGGGCTATATGTTACATTTGCCCGATCTTGTTGATTTTCACTATATACACTACATAAATAGAAAGTACTCGAGTTGCAAAATTTTACGTTCCTAACTTTTTAATTGCAGAAGTTTTGGCCAAAAAACCTTATATCTGAACAATCGGTTGTATGGGGGCTATATATTACATTTGCCCGATCTTGTTGTTTTTCACTATATACACTACATAAATAGAAAGTACTCGAGTTGCAAAATTTTACGTTCCTAACTTTTTAATTGCAGAAGTTTTGGTCAAAAAACCTTATATCTGAACAATCGGTTGTATGGGGGCTATATGTTATACTGGTCCGATCTTGCCAGTTCCGACAAATGATACCTATATTACAAAATGGTGGCCACATACAAAATTTCAGCCAGATATCTCAAAAATTGAGGGACTAGTTTGCGTTCAAACAGACAGACGGACAGACGGACATGGCTAAATCAACTCAGCTTGTCATCCTGATCATTTCGGTATACTTATTGATGGGTCCATCTCTTCTTCTTCTCATACTTACAAACATCGGACCAAAGTTATAATACCATTTCATGTTCATGAAAGGTATAAAAATATAGAAAAAAAAACTAATTTTTGGCTGTGTATGAACTAGTATATAAACTGGTATAATGCTGATGCAAAGGCTGACTAGTATACCAATTGGTATGGTGCTGATGCAGAAGAGGACAATTGCTTTTCTTTTTCTCTTGTAACTGCTTCATTTTTACCTTGTAATTCACAGATGCTTTTTCGTGTTTGGGTAAATACTAATAGTCGTTGCTTTCTAAAGCTTTCGGCAGAATCAGTCCGCCAATACGTCAGCTGCGTCACGTACGTCAATTTTAGAGCAATTTCTACTTTGACGTATCCGTCTTATCTGGCGTTACGCATACAAACATCCGCAGTCTACTTTGCTGTCAGTTATTTCGACGTACGTGACGTACGTCACGGATTGATTCTGCTGAACGCTTAAAGAATAAACTGGTATATTGCTGATATAGAGGCTGACTATGATACTGGTGCATAGACCGACTAGTATACCAACTGGAATGAATGTCAAATTCGTGGACTAGTATGACAAGTGGTACGATCTGAATGGGCATAATGATTAGTATGTCCTGCCGCAGAGACTGAGCAGTATGTCAACTGGTAGGATTCTGATGTATATATGAACTAGTATGTCAACTGGTAATATTCTGATGCATATATGAACTAGTATGTCAAATGGTATATTTCTGAAGCAAATTTGAACTAGTATGTCAACTGATATAATTATGATGCATAAGTGAACTGGTATGTCAACTGGTATGATTCTGATGCATAAATGAACTACTTATCAACTGGTATGATTCTGACGCATATATGAACTAGTATGACAACTGGTATGATTCCGATGATTTTTTTAACTAGTCTGTTAATTGGTATGATTCTGATGTATATATGAACTAGTCTGTCAAATGGTATGATTCTGATGCAAATAAGAAGTAGTCTGTCAACAGGTATGATTCTGATGCATATATGAACTAGTCTGCCAACTATTATGATTCTGATGCATATATGAACTAGTGTGTCAACTGGTATGATTCTGATTCATATATGAACTAGTCTTTCAACTAGTATGATTCTGATGTATATATGAACTATTCTTTCAACTGGTACGATCCTGACGTATATACGAACTAGTATCTTAAATGGTATGATACTGTTGTGTATAATAACAAGTATATCAACTGGTATATTCCTGATGCAGAGGCTGACTAGTCAGCTAATTGGTATGGTGCTGATGCAGAGAAGAACAATTGCCATCTCGTAGGACATCGCCGTGTTAAAAATACCAGTTGCTAATATGGAAAAATTACAGAACTCGAACTAGTTGAGGCCGCCTGGCTGACTGGTATTTGATTAGTATAAAACTAGTTAAGTTGACTGCAGGGATAAAACTAGTTAAGTTGACTGCAGTGTATTGTTAAAAGCCCCTTCAATGTTGTATACTGGGAAATCGTTTTTCCCGAAGGCAAATAAACAACAACTAAAACTTTAAAATGGGCCGTGCAACTAAAATGGAGCGAGAAACTAACGCACAAACAAAACGCGGTGCCTTGTTGGTCGATAATAGACTAACTATTTTAACCCTGCAGTCAAATTCCGAACTACTCAGCAAACATACTAGTTCATTGACTAACCATTTTGTGGCATATGCCTACCAGTTCGTTGTTGATTAGTTTTAAAAGCAGTCAATGCCAAACTACTCAGCGAAAATTCTAGTTCATTGACTATACATTTTGTGGCGTATGCATACTAGTTCATTGCTGATTAGCGTTAAACCAGTCAATGCCAAACTACTCAGCAAACAATATAGTTCATTGACTATACATTTTGTGGTGTATTTATACTAGTTCATTGCTGATTAGCTTCAAACCAGTCAAGGCCAAACTACTCAGCAAACAATATAGTTCAATGATGATACATTTTGTGGTGTATTCATACTAGTTCATTTCTGATCACCTTTAAACCAGTCAATGTCCAACTACTCAGCAAAGAATATAGTTCATTGACTATACATTTTGTGGTGTATTTATACTAGTTCATTGCTGATTAGCTTCAAACCAGTCAAGGCCAAACTACTCAGCAAACAATATAGTTCAATGACGATACATTTTGTGGTGTATTCATACTAGTTCATTTCTGATCACCTTTAAACCAGTCAATGTCCAACTACTCAGCAAAGAATATAGTTCATTGACTATACATTTTGTGGTGTATTTATACTAGTTCATTGCTGATTAGCTTCAAACCAGTCAAGGCCAAACTACTCAGCAAGCAATATAGTTCATTGACTATACATTTTGTGGTGTATTCATACTAGTTCATTTCTGATCACCTTTAAACCAGTCAATGTCGAACTACTCAGCAAATAATATAGTTCATTGACCATACATTTTGTGGTGTATTCATACTAGTTCACTTCTGATCACCTTTAAACCAGCCAATGTCGATCTACTCAGCAAACAATATAGTTCACTGACTATACATTTTGTGGTGTATTTATACTAGTTCATTGCTGATTAGCTTCAAACCAGTCAAGGCCAAACTACTCAGCAAGCAATATAGTTCATTGACTATACATTTTGTGGTGTATTCATACTAGTTCATTTCTGATCACCTTTAAACCAGTCAATGTCCAACTACTCAGCAAAGAATATAGTTCATTGACTATACATTTTGTGGTGTATTTATACTAGTTCATTGCTGATTAGCTTCAAACCAGTGAAGGCCAAACTACTCAGCAAACAATATAATTCATTGACTATGCATTTTGTGGCATATGGATACCAGTTCATTGTTGATTAGCTTTAAACCATTCAATGCCAAACTACTTAGCGAAAATTCTAGTTCATTGACTATGCATTTTGTGGTGTATTCATACTAGTTCACTTCTGATTTCCTTTAAGCCAGACATTTCCAAACTACTCGGCAAACAATGTAATTCATTGACTGTACATTTTGTGGTGTATTCATACTAGTTCATTTCTGTTTAGCTTTAAACCAGTCAATGCCAAACTACTCAGCAACATTATAGTTCTACGCCTAAAAATTTTGTGGTGTATTCATACTAGTTAATATCTGACTACCTTCAAACTAATCAATTCCAAACTACTCAGCAGACACCTAGCTCGTTTACTATACATTTTATGGATGTTTTTATACTAGTTCTTTGCTGATTACCCTTAAACCAATCAATGCCAATCTAATCAGAAAACATACTAGTATGCAACTATAATTTGCTGGGCGAAATAATACTAGTCAGAAAAATCCTGGTTCGTACTAGTATGCAAGTATGTATGAAACTCGGGTTGAAATCTTACTACACCTTTTTCAGTTTATATTCAGAAAGTTTTCTGAATATCAATTGTAATTTTCTGAATGTCAATTGTATTTTTCTGAAAATCAAATGGAAATTCTGTAACTGCATTCAGATCTTTTATGATCCCTCTAGATCTTTTATGATCCCATTTTGGCCAGGTTTGTTTGGATGTCCGGCACCCTGGGGATTGTTGCTACTTTTCGTTGGCTTGACGGAGTGTGTACTCCAACCCAACGAAAGGTGGCAACAATCCCCAAGTTGCCGGACATCCAAACAAACCTGGCCGAAATGGGATCATAAAAGATCTAGAGGCATTCACGTCCTAAGAAGGAGAGAAATCTTAATATTAATAGGTGTTCTAACTGGGCACTGCCTTATTGGTAGGTACGCAGAAGGGGTGCCCTATCGACGATGCTGTAGGAGCTGCAAAGATGATGAGGAAGAGGAAACGGTGAAGCACCTCATCTGCAACTGCCCGGCCTTAAGCGGCGCGGGAACGCGCTTTTTGGGAGTTCCCTTCCTGGATAGTCTAAACCAGACCGCTGGGATTTTCCAAATGGCTGGGTCCCGGGACTGACTTTCCTAGTGCACAACGGCCTTTTCAAAACTGGCCTAAGTGTGCCTCTGCGGCAGCCTTTAACCTAACCTAACCTAACTGCATTCAACTGTTTGAACAGTCACAGATTTTTAAATTTAAAAAAAAAAACTAGGTCCCGCCAACTCATAGGGAAAAAATCAAAGCAGCACACTATAAGTTGGAAGAGAAGTTCGGCAAAAGTCTCGTTAGAGGTTATGACAACCTGTTGGTATATAACCGCCATTTTTTTTACGTTGCGGCATAAACTTGAGTATATTGACAACAACAATATAAATTAACTCTACCAATGCTCCTTTAACTCGAGTGTATGGCCCAGCATGAAAGCAGTCTTACTTTGACTCTTTTTGATGTAAAAATAAGACTTAATTATCATATGTGGGTCCGGAACTCCGCAGTGGACGACTAACTTAACCTTAATTTACCTTACCTAAAAATACAACCCCAAAGCCCCAATTACATAAAACTTTGACAAATGCGCGCCTCGTTTTTGAGCATTTGCAAAAATTTCGCTTCGATTTACGTTTAAAAAACTTTGTATGAAAGTGGATCCTACAAAGTTGAATGCAATTGGGCCTTCACCTATATAATCAAACTTGACGAACGCGGAATTTGAAAGGAGCCATTGCAAGTAGAATTCAAAAATTAAATTAAAAATACAATAAACAACATAATTTAAAAAATATAGAAAAAAAAACTTGAGTTAACTTTACCGAGAATCGAACTCAGAGCCTTTAGCTCATTTTTGGCTGTGTATGAACTAGTATATCAACTGGTATAATGCTGATGCAGAGGCTGACTAGTATACCAATTGGTATGGTGCTGATGCAGAAGAGGACAATTGCTTTTCTTTTTCTCTTGTAACTGCTTCTTTTTTACCTTGTAATTCACAGATGCTTTTTCGTGTTTAGGTAAATACAAATAGTCGCTGCTTTCTAAAGAATTAACTGGTATATTGCTGATGTAGAGGCTGACTATGATACTGGTGCATAGACCGACTAGTATACCAACTGGAATGAATGTCAAATTCGTGAACTAGTATAACAAGTGGTACGATCTGAATGGGCATAATGATTAGTATGTCCTGCCGCATAGACTGAGCAGTATGTCAACCGGTATGATTCTGATGTATATAGTATGTCAAATGGTATATTTCTGATGCAAATTTGAACTAGTATGTCAACTGATATGATTCTGATGCATAAATGAACTACTATATCAACTGGTATGATTCTGACGCATATATGAACTAGTATGACAACTGGTATGATTCCGATGATATTTTAACTAGTCTGTTAATTGGTATGATTCTGATGCTTAATGAACTAGTCTGTCAACTGGTATGATTCTGATGCATATAAGAAGTAGTCTGTCAACAGGTATTATTCTGATGCATATATGAACTAGTCTGCCAACTGGTATGATTCTGATGTATATATGAGCTAGTCTGCCAACTGGTATGATTCTGATGCATATATGAACTATTCTTTCAACTGGTACGATCCTGACGTATATACGAACTAGTATCTTAAATGGTATGATACTGATGTGTATAATAACAAGTATATCAACTGGTATATTCCTGATGCAGAGGCTGACTAGTCAGCCAATTGGTATGGTGCTGATGCAGAGAAGGACAATTGCCATCTCGTAGGACATCGCCGTGTTAAAAATACCAGTTGCTAATATGGAAAAATTACAGAACTCGAACTAGTTGAAGCCGCCTAGCTGACTGGTATTTGATTAGTATAAAACTAGTTAAGTTGACTGCAGGGAATTAGCTCAATGTTTAAAAAAGGGCACAATTCAAGTTGAGCTTAAATATGTAATGTGTGTGTCTGAGTATTCATTTGCAGACAGTGGCGAGGAATATGTCAAATTATAAGTGGCGAAATTCTTGCTATTGCCTAAGCATATATAAATACATATGTACTCTTATACGGCTGATACATTAGCGCAAATTCCGAATTATCTCCGCTTTGGGGAGTTAACTTGAGCATAATATTCATTATAAACTCCCAAAAATTAAGAAGATTTCAGCAGATATCATAACTATTTGACCGCTACTGTCATCGATAAAAAAAAAAACATCGCAACAGCTTGCCGCTACTGGACACTAGATGTCACCAAAAAAGAGCGACATCTAATTTTAAACCGCAAGTACTACAACCAAAGCCATCTAGTGCGCTGATTGCACTGGTTTACAGCCAAAATGCACCAGAGACGCTATAGTGAAATTCCTATGTAAAATCACCTCCTAATTCCGAAAATCAAGGTTCTTTTTACTTGAATGGTACCGTTTTTGAGATATTTACGATTTACCGTTATTTCAAAAAACAAAAAAGATGGCTCCACTTAATCTTGTATATCTCAAGAACAAACTGAGCTCTTCCAAAAGGGTTTGAAAAATTTGAAAGCTAATAAAATTTACTATAATCAGTACATACAACACTTTTTGCTAGGTCCTGCAGATTCAAACATATTGAACAATCATTACGGATTTTTTAAATTTTTTTTGTAAAAATATAAAAAAATTTGTACTTTGCGAGGAAGCATCTCGAAAACTTTTTGTTTTTTAGCAGATATTCCCCCCCCCCCCCCCCTCTAAGCTCTGTTTTATTACAAAAAAAACAAGCTATCAGTGAACAAAATCGATGAACTAATACAAAAGTTATAAGCATTCAAGTAAATATATCCATTTAATACTTAAGTACCCTACTGGTACATATGTGTTAGTATTCGTATATCAGTTAGTTAGCAGGTAGATTTTGGAAAAGTTATTAGATACAAAAAGCTGTTAGTGTCGTTTTCTCAAACCTAGGTACATTTTAAACAAGAGCATATTTTTGAGGCAGGTAGTGTTTTCTTTGTAGAACTAGGGAACCTTTTTGTTTAGGTAGGCTTGAATTTTTACTGGATCTCAGTATAAATAAGAGTACATGCGCCTTCTTCCTTCATAATATCTGCAAGGCTCGCCGGATACTGTTCAGTTTATAATTGCAGTTTATAACCCGTCATTTACTTACAAATAAAAAATGAATAAAAGGGCGCGAGAGTTTGAGTGTACAAATGATTCAGATATGTTCTGTTTCATCTGCGGTCAATTTATTGTTCGAAGTATGAGACGTGTGTTTTCAAATCCTAAAAACCTAAAAACCATGGACACCGAACACTGTGTGCACCACATGCCGAGTCGAATTGATTTCTTCGGAAACCGGAACAAAAAGGTACGTTGTAAAAATTAGGAATTTGTTCCCTTTTAATGCATAGCTGACTAATTTCTGAAACTATCTATTTAGGCGACGTGTGAAACTTATTACACCAATGAAGCGGAGGGAACCAACTTGCTATTCAACGGACTGCTATATTTGTACTACAAAAGTACTTGGGGTTGGAAAGTCCAGAAAAGTAACCTATGCGAGCGTATCTACAGTGTCATTACCAGAACTAATTTCAACAGAAGCGACATTGCCAGAATCAAATTTAACTTTAGGTCCGGCTCCAGTTTCATTGTCAACAGTAGTATCTGATTACGCAGCATCATGTTGTACTGAATTTCAAACGGAAAACGAAAGAAATTCTTTGTCACAACTAAATGATTGGATAAGGGATTTGGAATTGTCAAAGGAAAAGGCCGAACTACACGCCTCTCGAATGCAACAATTTAAATTTGTTTCATCCGATGTTAAGGTAACATATTATAGAACTCGTCACGAAGAATTTTCCAAGTACTATACGAAGGAGGACAGTGTTTGTTACTGCAAAGACATTGCTGGTCTATTCAAACAAATTGGTGAACCATATGATTCAAAAGAGTGGCGATTGTTCATAGACGGCAATAAATTAAGTTTAAAGGCCGTATTATTGCATATTGGCAACCAAAAGCCATCTATCCCGATCGCGCATGCAGTAAATACGAAGGAAACATATGAGATAATGCAAAAATTGCTCAAGTTAATCAAATACGAAGAACATGATTGGAAAATATGTGCCGATCATAAAGTCGTTGGAATGCTATGTGGTCTACAAAGTGGATACACAAAATACTGTTGCTTTCTATGCAAATGGGATAGCCGAGCTCGTCAAGACCCCTACATCATAAAGGATTGGCCAGAACGAATCGAGTTTCAAGTTGGGGTAGATAACATAAAATACTCTCCACTTATAAAGAAGGAAAAAATAATTCTACCTCCGCTCCACACCAAGCTCGGCCTTATCAAAAACTTTGTGAAGGCTTTGGACAAAGAAGGCGAAGCTTTTCATCATTTGAAGACAATCTTCCCAGAGATTTCAGAAGCAAAAATAAAGGAAGGGATTTTTGTGGGACCGCAAATAAGGAAAATGATGACCAATGACCATTTCAAAGAACTATTGTCACCAGTGGAGGCAGCAGCGTGGGATTCTTTTGAAAAGGTCGTTACTTCTTTTTTAGGCAAACACAAAAGTCCTAACTACGAGATGATAGTGAACGACTTAATCAAAAACTATGCGGAAATGGGTAAATAAAAAAACATAATATAATAAATTATATATTACATAAATTTACATGAGAATATATAGCCATAAATCTGAATTCATCGTCCAGTTCCGAACAAACAAGAACGGGAAAAATATAAACAAAAAATTTGTTCTGAATTGAAAGATAAATCCAGCCTAAGAAAATTATATACTAATGTGTCACTTATGTATTTATCTAATTTACTTTTTTATTTTCTTTCAGGAGTAAATATGTCTTTAAAAATTCATTTCTTACACTCCCACTTAAATTTTTTCCCGCAAAATCTTGGCGACGAAAGTGACGAGCATGGCGAAAGGTTTCACCAGCAAATGAAAGTGATTGAAAGTCGGTATCAAGGATTCTGGGATGTTGCTATGATGGGCGACTACTGTTGGTTTCTCATAAGGGAAACCGATCCTAATCTAAATAAGCGTCAAAACAAGACACATAACTTTTTCAATTATAAAATAAGATCATAGAGTTAAGACAGAACCATATGTACATATGCTATTATTTGTAGGGTACTTAAGTATTAAATGGATATATTTACTTGAATGCTTATAACTTTTGTATTAGTTCATCGATTTTGTTCACTGATAGCTTGTTTTTTTGTAATAAAACAGAGCTTAGAGGGGGGGGAAATATCTGCTAAAAAACAAAAAGTTTTCGAGATGCTTCCTCGCAAAGTACAAATTTTTTTATATTTTTACAAAAAAAATTAAAAAAATCCGTAATGATTGTTCACTATGTTTGAATCTGCAGGACCTAGCAAAAAGTGTTGTATGTACTGATTATAGTAAATTTTATAAGCTTTCAAATTTTTCAAACCGTTTTCGAATAGCTCAATTTGTTCTTGAGATATACACGATTAAGTGGAGCCATCTTTTTTGTTTTTTGAAATAACGGTAAATCGTAAATATCTCAAAAACGGTACCATTCAAGTAAAAATAACTTTGATTTTCGGAATTAGGAGGTGATTTTACATAGGAATTTCACTATGGCGTCTCTGGTGCAGAAAATAAGTTGGAATTTGTGATCCAGTGTTGTTAATCTTCAATTTTGTGTGTATCAGCGTAAAATTTGGATCTGATTAAAGAAGATTTATTGGAGGTAATTTCCGTGTGTGTATCCATAGCATTACAAGCGTGTGTGTATTGAAATAGTATGCTAACAGGTTATTGCGACAGTTAGGTAAATTCATGAGCATAGAGAAAATATTAAATACTAAGTATATGATTTGTAGATGTTGTTGACCCGCACAGCTGTGCACTTAAACAGGGTGCCTCATTAGTGACCCAACATCCCAGCCCCTTTGAAAGGACATTCAAATTGGCAATAGTGCAATCTTGTGGATTGGGCGACGATAGGTACCCTTTGCCGTTCGCAAGTCTACCACTCTGACTCGTCCATCTTTCCATGGTATAGTTTCTATGACACGACCTATTAGCCTTCGTTGCGGTGGTACGTTGTCTTCATATATAACATATGATTTGTAGATGTTGTTGACCCGCACAGCTGTGCACTTAAACAGGGTGCCTCATTAGTGACCCAACATCCCGGCCCCTTTGAAAGGACATACAAATTGGCAATAGTGCAATCTTGTGGATTGGGCGACGATAGGTACCCTTTGCCGTTCGCAAGTCTACCACTCTGACTCGTCCATCGTTCCCTGGAATAGTTTCTATGACATGACACGTTGCGGTGGTACGTTGTCTTCATGGATGAGCACCATTGCGTCTTTAGCGACATTTTCATTATCAGTACCACCTTGTACGCGATTGAAGTTCGCTTGTGTACTCATGCGACCATTATTTCCAAAATATTTGCTTTATAGCGCTTATTTGATTCCATCTGTCCACTTGATTGACGGTTTCAACGACCTTTCGTTCCGGTAGAGCCTTTAATGTACTGCCTGTTAGGAAGTTACCTGGGGTCAATGCTTCGTAGTCGCTGGGATCTCTTTCCACTAATGCTGTAGTGAGCTCCTCATACGTTAGCCTGGCATTCATGACACTCCGATTGAGATGGCCCATGGCTGATTTGACTGCAGCCTCCCAAATGCCGCCAAAATGAGTTGCCCTAGGTGGCATAAAATGAAAATTTATAAATTCATTAGAGCAATAATTAATGATGGTGTTTTGGGTTTCCTTTTTGAAAAGGAATGCCTTCAATGCAGCCAGTTTGCAGCAACATCCAACGAAATTTGTTGCATTGTCGCAAAAGATGTCTTATGGAAGGCCTATTCTTCCAATGATTCGCTTGAGTGACGCCAAAAATGCGTCCGTGGATAGGTCTGAAACAACCTCGATATGTACTGCCTTTGTTGCAAAGCAAACGAAAATTGAAACGTAGGCTTTATGTGGTACTTTGCGCAGATAAACATTGAAAGGCCCACAAAAATCAATGCCGCAACGAGAGAATTGACGTGATGGTGTCAAACGTTCAACAGGAAGATTTCCCATTATCTGTTGAAGTAGTTTCGGTTTGTATCGAACGCAATGAATACATGACCTAGCGAGTTCACGAGCGTTGACGATCCAGAAATTTAAGCGAATTAGAGAAACCAATGCTTTAGGTCCGACATGGTAATTGTTTATGTTCAGATGTCTAACATATCGTGTGACGAATTCACTCTTACTCGGCAACAAAATTGGGTGTTTTTGGACGTGTGGTAAATCAGCTAATTTTAGTCTGCCGCCAACTTTTAAGATTTCAAATCCATCAGTAATAGCCAAGAACGGTTTTAGATTCCGTAATGTGCCACTTATCATTGCTCCCTTCTGCAGTGATCGAAGGTCTTCAGCGAAGTGTTGCTGTTGAATGTTCCATAAAATGCATAACACTGCGCGGTGTCGATCAATCGGAGTGAGTGGATCATCTGCAATTTCGCCTTTACGGTTTTTGAGCTTTGCGCAACAACGAAGCATCCTGGCAATAATCCGAACTTCTCGAGTATGAGAGCTTTGCCTGTCGAGAATTTTAAGTAGGTAGTTACCGGTTATAGTTACCTTAAACACCGATTTTTGAACTTCCGCATTAACAGCTTCCCATATCAATATTTTGGGTTATTTCAACAGGCCATTTTCCTATGTTTTCATACAGAAATGCGGGACCAGTAAGCCAAATGGAAGTGGCAAGTTCAAATGGGGTGCTTCCTCTTAACACAATGTTCGCTGGGTTGCTTTAAGTTGGTACATGCCTCCAATGAGCTTCTCCAGTCAAATCTTGTATTTCTGAGACTCTGTTGCCAACAAAGGCGGAAAGCGTAGCCGAATGCAATTTGAGCCAGTGAAGAACGATTTGGGAATCTGTCAAAAGAAAAGTATCGAAATTATAATTAGAAACAATGCGTTTGATTTTTGTGAAGAGTCGGGCGAGAAGTAGTGCACCGCAAAGTTCCAGCCTTGGTTGTGACTGTCGTTTAGTAGGAGCTACTTTTGATTTCGCAGTGAGACGGCAAACGCGAATATTGCCAGTATTATCTGCGATGCGAGTATAAATTCCACAACCATAAGCGCGAATTGATGAATCACAAAATCCATGTATCTGCAAGGATTGAATGTTAGTGGCTAGGCAGCACTTGGGAAATTTTACTGAAGCGAGATCCGAGAAATTGTTGACGAAATTTTGCCAAGCTGATTGGATGTTTTGAGGAACCGACTCATCACACTCGAGTTTCAACAATCACAGCTCTTGAAGCAGGATTTTAGCTGTAACAATTAGTGGTGACAAAAGTCCAAAGTGACGACGCGATAGACAGTATCGTCCTTTTAGTAACACGACCATTGATTGGCTGCTTTGGTGAAAAGGTAAATAGAAAATGATCTTGATTTTTGTCCCATTTAAGACCAAGAGTACTGGTAATAGAGGTATCGAGATTCAAATCCTTTTCTGTGTGTTCCCCTCTGAAACGCTGGTGATTCAAATGCCATTTTGGGAGTTCAAACCCACCCAATTTCAAATATTCAGTTACCTCATATTTAATGTGTGACACTTCAGCAATCGAGTCAGCACCACAAAGCAAATCGTCGACATAGAAAGATGATTTGGCAACATTTGCTCCAAAGACGAAATCTGATTGATATTGATCAGCGAGATAATGTAAACTTCATATAGCGAGGTATGGTGCTGCTGCCATTCCGTACGTGACTGTATTGAGCTGAAACGTTTGGATATCTTGATGAGGCTAACTCCTCCACAAAATGTACTGAAATTTTCGATGTTCCTCACACAATAGTACCTGTCTGTACATTTTAACAATATCTGTTGTAAGCGCAAAGCGATGTAGACGAAAACGAAGAAGAAGAACTAAGACCTCACTTTTGATAGTAGGTCCAACCATTTGAAAATCATTAATCGATTTCTGCGTGGAGGTTCGACAAGATGCTTCAAAAACAACTCTGAGTTTCGTTGTTGTGCTATCCGGCTTGAAAACGCAGTGATGAGGGATGTAGTAGTGAGGTTCATTAAGGTTAGGTTTGGGAACTAGTTGCATGTGAACTTAGCTCTCATACTCATCCATAAATGCAACGTATTGTGCCATTAAAGTTGGAGAGCGTTGCAACCGACGTTCTAATGAATTGAATGTACGCCAGCGGTCACCAAAACTCAAATTGCAGCAATGTTAGTAACTGCAGCAGTGTTAGTGAAAAACGACTAAGTGAGCGGCCATCTGCTAACGTCGCATCGTTCAGTAGCTTGCAAGCAAGCAAAAAGACCAAGAAGGTATGCGCGTTTTTGTTTTCGATTTTATGCGCTGCTATACCACGTCGCACAATGCCATACGATAAATACTTTATGATGCCCAATGCCTTTTCCTCTAAAAATACATTTTGAGCTTTTCCATAAAAACATAAATGATCTAACCGAATCTAATTAAGTCGATAGCCACAGGGCTACGCTGCCCTTGTGATCATAGCTCCGTACGGCACTTCATCACGAGAGCAGCCTAGCCTCTCTGGCGCGACGACAAAGATCTTCCCCCTCCCAATCCAGGGTGTTATGCGAAACCGTGCCCATTGGACGTTTGCAGCCGGGAGGCAAATCGTGGCTGTATTTGAACGGAGCCTCTCTGACACCGGGTCGCCTCAGAGAGTAAGCATGGCCTTACCGCGGTACGGGGCTCTGCCGCGGCGGACGACACATTTTCCCCTACTCTTCACTTGACCCTAAGCTGGCCTTGTCCGGCGATGGGTCGTACGAACAAGATGAACTCGAATAACTTGAATAAAACCGAAAAATCTAAAAAACAAACAACGCCAAATTTCACTCCTCAGCAAAGGAGAGCTATGGAGGAGCAGGCGAGGAAGCAACAACAACGCCGGAGGACAACCTCCGTTCCACAATCAAGGGGGGGATCGACAGCGATGGCAACTACGAGTCGGTCAACCAACCCTCTATCGAATAAGATTGACTTGAAGGGAGCTAGCACCAGTGCGGTTGCCAACGCAGCTAAGCGGACAACGGCGGATGCTAAACTCCCATCAACCGCTGATATGAAAACCAGTATCTTTACGTCTGTGGCAGCGGTCTCACGACCTGGCCTCGGAGTTTCGAAGGAGAAGGAAGCTGCAACTGAGATGTCGGCAAGGAGAGCGACCGCGATGGCAACTACGGGTCCGCACTCCAGGGAGACATCTCCCCGCCGCTTCACATACCACGAGAAAAGATTGGCTGCAAAGATCCTGAAGAGGTATGAAGGGGTACCGCAGGAATCACTGTCGCCGAATTCCAGTAAATCTGTAGAGCTAGCGAAAGCTGTGATACCGGATTTCCAAAATTCTTACATGCCAAAGAGGTTAAAAGTTAACCCTTTCAAGCGCCAGAGATCGGATCTGGAGTTTATTCCCCCTCCCAAGCGGCATCAGAATACCTCTGGAGCGGGCAAACTAAGCTTTGCTGAGGTAACCAAGGACAGGATCCTTATAGGCGTCCTTGACCGAGGCAATGACCGTCTGGCCATCCCCAAGGACCGGTGGCGTTACGTGCGAAATGAACTCGGCAACATTCTTCTCAACGTTGCTCCGGAGTTTCCGGGTAGTTCGGCACGAGTAACGGATGCGGGTTGGCACCAGGGTCAAATTAAATTACTCGCATGCGAGGATGCAAAAACCGTAGCACTGTACAAGGCAGCAGCTGCTAAACTGGGTGAAGTCTACCAGGGCGCAAAGATAGAGGTCGTCGACTGGAAGGACATTCCAGCTCGTCCAAGGGCAAGGGCGTGGATTCCGGCCATCCCTGACGAACCCGAGAGAATACTCGGGATGCTACGGCTAATGAATCCGTCCCTCCCAACGCATGACTGGAGTGTCAATCTGGTCGGGGATGCGGTAGGGCCCGACAGACAGGTGGTGTTCACCATGAATAAAGAGTCAATCGAGCCCCTCAAAAGGTGCAATGGCCTAGTACACTACAGCGTAGGCCAGATCGTTATCCACGTATATCGTGGTGATGCTCAGCGCGCTGCCTTCTCGGCTGCTCCGGGGGAACCGGAAAACTTATTACCAGAAGAGGAAGCGGAGGATTCCGATGCGGAAAGCATGTTATCCGCCACGTCCCTTGGCGATAGTGCTGTGAACAACTCGGAGATGGAGGACAGCCTACAGGACGAGGAAGTCCTCGACGTCACGGTGGTAGCAGCCAACGCTGAGCGACTAACATCTAACGCTACAGGCAGCAGGACTCCTGCAACGCCACATCGGGCAGTTAATCGGAACAACTCGTCGTTGATAGGCAACCTCCGGGATGGAGCAAACCTCGACGATATGGGGACGGCAGGGAAGTCTGTGCGCTCTCATGTTGGTGGTGCTTCAGATTAATTTGCACAAATCTAAAGTGGCTTCGGCTGCTTTAAGTAGTCGTCTTTCTAAAGGCGACGTGGATGTGGTCCTCATCCAAGAACCCTGGGTCAATAGCTCGAGAATCTGCGGATTGGGGACTAAGGGCTTCAAGCTCATTCGAGCCAGCGAGGAGAGCAAAGTCAGAACGTGTATTTTGGTCAAGTCTGAGTTGAACTCCTTTCTCCTACCTAACTACACCAATGGTGATATTACCGCTATCAGTCTAACGGTCGGCAGCACCCGCCTGACGGTGGCGTCGGTCTATATGCCCTACGACGCCGAAGAACCCCCACCACAAACGGAGGTGAAAGACCTGGTGTCAAATTTCTGCACAGGTAATCTTATTATTGGAGCGGACGCTAATGCTCACCATGTCCAATGGGGGAGCTCCGATATCAATGCCAGGGGCGAGTCTCTGTTTGATTACCTCTTAACAACTAACCTGGTAATTTGCAACGTGGGTAATGAGCCTACTTTTATCACTAAGACCCGCAGGGAGGTCATAGACCTCACTATCTGTAGTGAAGGCGCTTATGAGTGGGTCAGAAAATGGCGGGTTCTGGAAGAACATTCATTCTCCGACCACCGTTACATAGAAATGGTTCTAGACTTTATTGTAGAACAACCTATTATGAAGCGCAATCCACGTAACACTAATTGGCAGTTACACAATGAAATATTAGACAGAGACCTGCCAGTACTGCCCTCACAGGCCCCCTCATCAGTAGAGGAGCTGGAGGATCTTGTTACTACATTTACATCGGCGCTCTCAAATGCTCTAGGACAGGCTTGTCCAGTGCCAAAACCACGCGGTAAACACAGGCCACATTGGTGGTCCTACGATTTGGACTCGCTCCGCAAATCATGCCGGAAACAATTTAACAAGGCCAAGACCCTCGGCTCTGAGCCTCACTGGCACGAATATAAAGCTAAACTAAGGGCCTATAAAAAAGCTCTGAGACAGGCGAAAAGGACCTCGTGGAGAAATTTCTGCACTGGCGTCGAAAAGGTCGACGATACAGCGAGACTTAGACGAGTTCTCTCGAAAAGTCAAACAGCCATCAGCTATTTGCGAAAACCTGACGGATCCTGGACCAGCACGGAAGAGGAAACCCTTGAGCTGCTCTTGAATACACATTTTCCGGGGAATCTGCATGACGCACCACTAGCATCTGCAACAAACCTGGCAGTAAATATACCCATCACTGAGGAAAGGGTAAGGTGGGCAGTTAAGAGCTTTGAACCGTATAAGGCTGCCGGGCCGGACGGGATTATCCCCGCGCAACTTATAAACACGTTGGAGACATCAGCTAAATGGCTGGTATTTCTCTTCACAGCCTGCCTGGCTCTCAACCACATTCCGGGCTCCTGGAGAAGCGCCACGGTAGTGTTTATCCCTAAGGCTGGGAAGGCATCCCACTACGAGCCAAAAGATTACAGACCGATCAGTCTCTCGTCCTTTGTACTCAAAACCTTTGAGAGGATACTAAGCGAGTACCTTTCAACGACTATTGATAGCAACCTTATCTCTAGCTATCAGCATGCATACACCAAGAGTAAATCAACAGAAACTGCTCTGCACAGCCTAGTATCTGTCATTGAGAAATCGCTGTGTGAAAAGGACTACTGTCTCGTGGCCTTCTTAGACATTGAGGGGGCTTTCAACAATATAAGCCCGGAGGCGATCAACTCCGCTCTAACTAATCTGGGCGTAGATAGACCTCTAACTGGTTTAATTGACCAACTTCTAAGAGGAAGGAAAATAGCTTCTTCACTTGGTACGGTCGAGTTATCACGCTATGTCACAAGGGGAACGCCCCAGGGTGGTGTTCTTTCCCCGCTTTTATGGAACCTCACAGTCAACTCGTTGCTACGGGACACAAGCTGGGGGGGCGGGAAGATAGTGGCATACGCAGACGATTTAGCTATTGCATTCAGAGGCAAGTTCCCACAAACTCTGTGTGACCTGATGCAAGTAGCACTGCGAGAGGTTTCGAGGTGGTCCTCTCGCTGTGGACTTAGTATCAACCCGGGGAAAGTGGAACTTGTCCTCTTCACCAACCGGTACAAAATACCGCCACTAAGCCTACCAGAACTAGATGGCACGCGCCTGGGCTTGTCGGATAAGGCCAAGTTTCTAGGCATAGTTCTGGACAGGAAACTGAATTGGAAGGAGAATGTTCTTCAGCGCCAGAAGAAAGCTTGCATCGCTCTTTACACATGCAAAAGAGCCATTGGCAAAAAATGGGGGCTCAGCCCTAGAATATGCAGTTGGATCTACACGGCCATCATTCGCCCAATCATGCTGTATGGAGTCGTCGTATGGTGGCCGGCACTGAGCAAGACAACATACCTGAATCTGTTGCGGAAAGTCCATAGATCCAATATGATCTGTATAAGCGGTGCGCTAAGGACAACGCCCAACGAAGCCCTCCAGGCCATTCTGGGCATTTTGCCACTTGATCTGGAAGGGTTTCGGTCAGCGGCGGCATCAGCTCTGCGCCTAAGAGAAACCTCCAGTTGGGGTGCGGGTACTATTGGACACTCCAGTATTCTGGAATCTTACAGCTTTCTCCCTCTAAGCACAGATCGTTGTGCGACCACTACAGTCGGGGATAGCTGCTTCAAAATAAACATTCCCAGCAGAGAAGACTGGGAGAGGACGGATTGGTGTCCCGACACAAATGGTGGCACTTCCATATACACCGACGGCTCGAAGTTGGACGGCAGAGTTGGAGGAGGGGTTTATTCAAGGGATTTGGACCTTGAACTCTCCTTCAGACTACCTGATCATTGTAGCGTCTTCCAGGCGGAAGTCTCGGCAATCCGGGACGCCGCGGCCTGGTTAAGCAAACGTGTTATCGGAGGAGATATCACTATTTTCAGCGATAGCCAGGCGGCAATCAAATCCCTTGGCTCATACACGTTCAACTCTGAACTGACGCTCAGCTGTCGTCGATCTCTTCAGGAGATGGCCCAACAGAACCGCGTAAACCTCATATGGGTCCCGGGACATAGGGACATTGAGGGAAACTGTAAGGCAGACGAGCTTGCCAGGCAGGGCACGACCAAGCAGGTTCTTCGGGATAAAGAGCGCTTAGGTATGCCGTTTGCCACATGCAAACTAATGCTGAAGGAGCACACACTCCGTCAAGCCAACGAAAGATGGCTGCAATCCCCAGGGTGTCGGATATCGAAACAAACCTGGCCAAAATGGGATCTTAAAAGGTCTAGACGCATTTATGCCCTAACTAGGAGGGAAATCTGCATATTGATAGGGGTATTAACCGGTCACTGCCTCATTGGTAGGCATGCAGAAAGGCTAAGTGTGCCCTACCGACGATGCTGCAGGAGTTGCAAAGATGATGAGGAGGAGGAAACGGTGGAGCACCTCATCTGCAACTGTCCGGCCTTAAGCGGCGTGAGAACGCGCTTTTTGGGAGTTCCGTTCCTAGATAGTCTAAGCCAGATCGCGGAACTGGACATAAAGGACTTGATGGGCTTCATAAAGTCATCTAAGTGGTTCGAGGAGGAGTAACGGTGTCGGTTTAGGAGTGTCAGTCCCGGGATTCTGCTATGTGGAAAATCCCAACAACTCAGGGATTTTCCATATAGCTGGGTCCCGGGGCTGACTTTCCTTGTGTTGGTGGTATCACAACGGGCCTTCAAAACTGGCCTAAGTGTGCCTCTGCGGCAGCCACTTGAACCTACCTACCTACCGAATCTAAAAGGGAAGAATTATTTATAGAAAAAAAATATTTTAGTTTATTTTTACATTGCTCGAAAGCATTGGGTATCATATAATTTTTTCAAAAGACATTACGCGACGTGGTATATAAGCGCATGAAAACGAAGTATGCGCGTACGTTGTTGTCTTTTTGCCTGACCGCAAATTACTGAACGATGCGACGCCAACAGATGGTCAGTTGGCTTTTGCGCTCTTACTACGACAAAACGAGAGAGTATAGCAATCTGTGTGAGTTGAGCATTGCACCTCAGTGCCATGAAATGACGATGTCTGATCTACGTAAAGCGGTTGTGTATGATTCACCGATGGTGGCAGGATCATCCTTGAATGGGATTTTGACGAAGATGCGACCATTGGAGTTCCGAGTAACGGAATCGACATTCACTCTTTCACAACTGTTCTGCTCAGGGGTCCACACGTCTACGTTTGTTGAAACTTCTTCACAGTTTTTCCTATCTTGAATCGATGGATTCTTCGCAAGCAAATAAACAGTTAGCATTGAGCGATTCAGAGTTCGCACGATAGCGTCCAGAAACGACCCAGCCTAGCAACGTTTTCTGTATAATAGGAAGATTATCACTAAGTTTAATTTGCCCTACCGAAAGCAAGCTGAAGAAACTCTCTGTCCCTTAAAACAAATCGATTTTCTTTGTTTTGTAAAATTGCTCATCAGCCAATACAATGTTTGATGGAATCTGCCAAGAAGATGTGTCTATCTCCGGTTCAGGTTGATAAGCGATGTGTGATTTGATGCAAAAAGAAAGAGGTAGGTCAAAGGCTGTCGCTTGCGACTTAATATTGGTGAAGGTCTTATATTTAATAATAGTAATACCCGGCGTGCGTTGCTACGCCAAAGAGGTACACGCCAAATATCAAGCACATGGAATCATAAATATGATTTTGTAGAATATATCGAGCTCTACATACCAAATTTCAAGTAAATCCAATCCATTATACCAAAGTTTAGAATAAGTAAGTCCTGGGTCCACTTTTCGGAAGAAAAAGTATCCTCTATTTCAATCTAAGCGTATAGCTAACTATTTACCAAGTTTCAAGCAAATCAAGCCATAAATACGATTGTTTAGAATATATCGGGCTCTGGTTCACTTCCCGGAAGAAAAATCATCCAATACTTTAACCTAAGCCTAACGCTACCTACATACCACATTTCAAGTAAATCCAACCCATTATACGACAGTTTAGAATAAGTAAATATGGGTCCACTTCCCGGAAGAAAAAGTATCATTTATTTCAATCAAAGCATATAGCCACCTACATACCAAGTTTCAAACAAATCGAGCCATAAATACGATTGTTTAGAACACGTGGGTATCTGGTCCACTTGCCGGAAGAAAAATCCTCCAATACTTTAACCTAAACATAACGCTACCTACATACCAAATTTCAAGTAAATCCAGCCATTTTACGATATTTTCCCGGGTTCACTTCCCATAAAAATAAAATTTACAGAAACACTCTCCAGGCTCCTACTAATCTATCCCCAAAATTTCAACAAAATCGGCCGAGTAGTTTTGGAGTCCATAAGCCACATTCATACATACATCCAATTTTATATATATAGATTAGTGGAGGACTCATCAATACTTTGGATCTCGATATTGGGTTTGCTACGTGGAAGCATCAGTTTTTACGAAAGTTCAACCGTGATGAAATTTACCTGTGAGCAGGAATAGAACAAAGCTCGGCCAAGACGATAATTTCCAGAAGCGTCGCAAACAAAAACCATAGCGGTCGCGAGAATGATATGATAGCGAATTATTAGAAGTTGACGATTCTGGCGCGCTTCCACGATGCAACAAACTGTGATATGGACGAGAGCAAACTTAGTATTTGTGTGGTGATATTGATTTGAATAATAAGACAGAGATTCATCTTCTTTGCATGGTCGAAACCTTGTGATACGGTAAGAGCCTTGAAACGGTTGCAATTTTGTATGTTGTGATTGCTGCTGGAGCATGCTGAACAAGTCGAACTCGAAACGGCAAATGAATAACCCTTGTTTGATTTTTTTGATTTTAATAGTTTCCTGGGAATTTGGCGAATGGGACCAACTGCGTGAGAGTTTTCAATTGAGTGGAGATATGGGCACCGCCTATCTAAAACCTTTGTGCAATCTTCCCAGCTCGGAAGTGTCTGAAAATCTAAGGGACTCCTTCCATTTACGATTGGTTTCTTCATCTGCTTTCTGAAAAACTAAATAAATAAACATAGCTTGTGAGATTTCAGCTTCAGTACCCAATGAAGACCCGTAGATGGCCGATGCCTTGTCAACTAGGCTTCTTAGCTGACCACCATTTGGTTAAGAGAGAGCTGAAAGCTCAAATAGCGACGAGATATTTTCTAAAAATATTAGAGTTGGATTATCATAACGAGATTTAAGTCTTTCCAAGGCCTTCGAATAGTTGTCGTTCGAAACTGGGAACGCATCAATAGGTTCTATAGCGGGACCTTGGAGATAGTTTCGCAGATGATTGAATTTTTATACCCAGCGTACTAGTACTAGAAGATGGGTATACTCATTTTGTTCACATAACGGTAGTTTGTAACGGCACAAAATAATCGAGATATATATAGAGTTCCATATATGAAAGTTTTTAGGTTGAAAAGAGGAGTTGATTAAGGCATGTCCGTCCGTCTGTCCGTATTTGTACACGATAACTTGAATAAAAATTGAGATATTTGCATGAAATTTTGTATACAGGTTACTTTCTGGCCAAGGTAGGTTTCTATTGAAAATGGGCGAAATCGATGATAACCACGCCATCTTTTTCGATATCGAAAATCACACAAATTGACATATTTCGGCAGCTGAAATGGCTGATATAATTTTATCGGTGAAACCGCCTGGTCACTCTCTTATGATTTTCCCATAAATTTTTTAGAGTGGGCGTAGCACCGCCCCGTTTTAAGGGAGGCATTTTTGAAAATTTGTCTGGTCGTAACACTTAAACTTATTACGATAGGACGATGGAATTTGGCACAAAGCATACTAGTATCGTTGGGAGTATACCTGATGAAACTGAAAAAAATCGCTCTCCAACCCCGCCCACTTTCGATATCGAAAATTTCGAAAATCATATAAATAGACATAATTCGGTATCGGAAATGGCTAAAATGATATAGTTTGGTAGGATGAGCCCCCTAGTCATTCTACTATAATTGGCAGCGCCCACTTTTCAGGGAGGCATATTTGAAAATTTCATGGGTCATAATATTTAAACTAATTACGGTAGAACGATGAAATTGATACAAGCATACCTGGTAATTGGACGAAATCGCTTCACGACCACGCCCACTTTCGATATGGAAAATTTCGAAAATCACATAAATTGACATAATTCGGTAAGGTAAATAGCTAAGATAGTAAAAACTTTAGGTAAATCCTCCTAGGGCCAATATCATTGTTATCCCGTTCTGAAAATTGCCGCTGGGTATTTAATGTTCGGTTCACCCGAACTTAGACTTCCTTACTTGTTCAATATTAGAAAGGCTAAATTCTCTATCAATTATTTGCTTAAATGACGTAATGAAATTTTGGTATTCAGAGTACTTGCCATTAAATAAGGGAAGTCAAAAACCTCCCCTCTAATCGCGTTAACAAAAGTGGGTTCATTACCACGGTTCATTACATAGATATTGTGACTACTAATAAACTCCAGGAGGTGCTCCCCCTGTTATTTATGTTCGTACTACCCCAAGCAGTATGGTGGGAGATTGCATCAGAGCAAAGGACCCATGGGATACTCTTCTGTTGGCAATACTCAATGAGGGATTTGGATTCAGCAGTTGGGGCTGTTTCCTCCTCACCCGGAAAGTAAGCTGATGCCAAAATGGCCTCTTGGGGCTGGAATTTTTGCCCAAAATTCAACCAACTTAGCTGTCATGAACTCTAGGAGCGGAAGAAACCCCAGTTTCTTGTTAAGAAGCATCGCCGCCCTGGGACGGGAACCGGTGGCATAGATTTATTTAACGTCAGTACGGCTTAAACCTTTAAAATCCATGGTTCTTGAATGAAGGCCACTCCCAGACCTTCTCTGTTGAATCAATCGATTTTCTTTGTTTTGTAAAATTGCTCATCAGCCAATACAATGTTTGATGGAATCTGCCAAGAAGATGTGTCTATCTCCGGTTCAGGTTGATAAGCGATGTGTGATTTGATGCAAAAAGAAAGAGGTAGGTCAAAGGCTGTCGCTTGCGACTTAATATTGGTGAAGGTCTTATATTTAATAATAGTAATACCCGGCGTGCGTTGCTACGCCAAAGAGGTACACGCCAAATATCAAGCACATGGAATCATAAATATGATTTTGTAGAATATATCGAGCTCTACATACCAAATTTCAAGTAAATCCAATCCATTATACCAAAGTTTAGAATAAGTAAGTCCTGGGTCCACTTTTCGGAAGAAAAAGTATCCTCTATTTCAATCTAAGCGTATAGCTAACTATTTACCAAGTTTCAAGCAAATCAAGCCATAAATACGATTGTTTAGAATATATCGGGCTCTGGTTCACTTCCCGGAAGAAAAATCATCCAATACTTTAACCTAAGCCTAACGCTACCTACATACCACATTTCAAGTAAATCCAACCCATTATACGACAGTTTAGAATAAGTAAATATGGGTCCACTTCCCGGAAGAAAAAGTATCATTTATTTCAATCAAAGCATATAGCCACCTACATACCAAGTTTCAAACAAATCGAGCCATAAATACGATTGTTTAGAACACGTGGGTATCTGGTCCACTTGCCGGAAGAAAAATCCTCCAATACTTTAACCTAAACATAACGCTACCTACATACCAAATTTCAAGTAAATCCAGCCATTTTACGATATTTTCCCGGGTTCACTTCCCATAAAAATAAAATTTACAGAAACACTCTCCAGGCTCCTACTAATCTATCCCCAAAATTTCAACAAAATCGGCCGAGTAGTTTTGGAGTCCATAAGCCACATTCATACATACATCCAATTTTATATATATAGATTAGTGGAGGACTCATCAATACTTTGGATCTCGATATTGGGTTTGCTACGTGGAAGCATCAGTTTTTACGAAAGTTCAACCGTGATGAAATTTACCTGTGAGCAGGAATAGAACAAAGCTCGGCCAAGACGATAATTTCCAGAAGCGTCGCAAACAAAAACCATAGCGGTCGCGAGAATGATATGATAGCGAATTATTAGAAGTTGACGATTCTGGCGCGCTTCCACGATGCAACAAACTGTGATATGGACGAGAGCAAACTTAGTATTTGTGTGGTGATATTGATTTGAATAATAAGACAGAGATTCATCTTCTTTGCATGGTCGAAACCTTGTGATACGGTAAGAGCCTTGAAACGGTTGCAATTTTGTATGTTGTGATTGCTGCTGGAGCATGCTGAACAAGTCGAACTCGAAACGGCAAATGAATAACCCTTGTTTGATTTTTTTGATTTTAATAGTTTCCTGGGAATTTGGCGAATGGGACCAACTGCGTGAGAGTTTTCAATTGAGTGGAGATATGGGCACCGCCTATCTAAAACCTTTGTGCAATCTTCCCAGCTCGGAAGTGTCTGAAAATCTAAGGGACTCCTTCCATTTACGATTGGTTTCTTCATCTGCTTTCTGAAAAACTAAATAAATAAACATAGCTTGTGAGATTTCAGCTTCAGTACCCAATGAAGACCCGTAGATGGCCGATGCCTTGTCAACTAGGCTTCTTAGCTGACCACCATTTGGTTAAGAGAGAGCTGAAAGCTCAAATAGCGACGAGATATTTTCTAAAAATATTAGAGTTGGATTATCATAACGAGATTTAAGTCTTTCCAAGGCCTTCGAATAGTTGTCGTTCGAAACTGGGAACGCATCAATAGGTTCTATAGCGGGACCTTGGAGATAGTTACGCAGATGATTGAATTTTTATACCCAGCGTACTAGTACTAGAAGATGGGTATACTCATTTTGTTCACATAACGGTAGTTTGTAACGGCACAAAATAATCGAGATATATATAGAGTTCCATATATGAAAGTTTTTAGGTTGAAAAGAGGAGTTGATTAAGGCATGTCCGTCCGTCTGTCCGTATTTGTACACGATAACTTGAATAAAAATTGAGATATTTGCATGAAATTTTGTATACAGGTTACTTTCTGGCCAAGGTAGGTTTCTATTGAAAATGGGCGAAATCGATGATAACCACGCCATCTTTTTCGATATCGAAAATCACACAAATTGACATATTTCGGCAGCTGAAATGGCTGATATAATTTTATCGGTGAAACCGCCTGGTCACTCTCTTATGATTTTCCCATAAATTTTTTAGAGTGGGCGTAGCACCGCCCCGTTTTAAGGGAGGCATTTTTGAAAATTTGTCTGGTCGTAACACTTAAACTTATTACGATAGGACGATGGAATTTGGCACAAAGCATACTAGTATCGTTGGGAGTATACCTGATGAAACTGAAAAAAATCGCTCTCCAACCCCGCCCACTTTCGATATCGAAAATTTCGAAAATCATATAAATAGACATAATTCGGTATCGGAAATGGCTAAAATGATATAGTTTGGTAGGATGAGCCCCCTAGTCATTCTACTATAATTGGCAGCGCCCACTTTTCAGGGAGGCATATTTGAAAATTTCATGGGTCATAATATTTAAACTAATTACGGTAGAACGATGAAATTGATACAAGCATACCTGGTAATTGGACGAAATCGCTTCACGACCACGCCCACTTTCGATATGGAAAATTTCGAAAATCACATAAATTGACATAATTCGGTAAGGTAAATAGCTAAGATAGTAAAAACTTTAGGTAAATCCTCCTAGGGCCAATATCATTGTTATCCCGTTCTGAAAATTGCCGCTGGGTATTTAATGTTCGGTTCACCCGAACTTAGACTTCCTTACTTGTTCAATATTAGAAAGGCTAAATTCTCTATCAATTATTTGCTTAAATGACGTAATGAAATTTTGGTATTCAGAGTACTTGCCATTAAATAAGGGAAGTCAAAAACCTCCCCTCTAATCGCGTTAACAAAAGTGGGTTCATTACCACGGTTCATTACATAGATATTGTGACTACTAATAAACTCCAGGAGGTGCTCCCCCTGTTATTTATGTTCGTACTACCCCAAGCAGTATGGTGGGAGATTGCATCAGAGCAAAGGACCCATGGGATACTCTTCTGTTGGCAATACTCAATGAGGGATTTGGATTCAGCAGTTGGGGCTGTTTCCTCCTCACCCGGAAAGTAAGCTGATGCCAAAATGGCCTCTTGGGGCTGGAATTTTTGCCCAAAATTCAACCAACTTAGCTGTCATGAACTCTAGGAGCGGAAGAAACCCCAGTTTCTTGTTAAGAAGCATCGCCGCCCTGGGACGGGAACCGGTGGCATAGATTTATTTAACGTCAGTACGGCTTAAACCTTTAAAATCCATGGTTCTTGAATGAAGGCCACTCCCAGACCTTCTCTGTTGAATCTTCTGCTAAGAACATCCGAAGTGCCTCGGCAGGGTGAAGATTCACCTGGAGGCATTGTAGACGCCTCGAACTGCGAGTGTTTACTGGGAGGGCTGACATTATAAAGATTGTTTGCGGTCCCTATCCACCACCGATGACTTCAGGTTGCCGCTGAGCAAAGCATCTCCATTAGATGCCTGACTTTGGCCCGTTTTTTGTCGACTCCGGGCCTAGCGTTCTCACTACATAATTGATTTATCTGCCGGCTTTGCGAGGGCGGTAGAGTCCCGATAAACCTAGCCTCTGCTGTGTATTTCATCTCTGCCGATTTTGTGTTGCAGGCTGTTTGGTCTTCGGCCTTCTTTTCCACCGCAACATTTTCATCACTGCCGCTAGCTTCATCAGGTACCCGGGGCAGAGACGGTATGGTTTTAAGCCACAGTTTCACTTTGGCATACGCCGAACAGATAATATTATTGTGGTGACGGATTGTTTCAGCTGATACCGGATCTACAGCTATTGCGATTTCCACCACTGTGGCCCTACTTGTCCGATTGAGGATCCCCCGTTTCTGGTGTCTAGGCTTGGGTTTTGAATAGAAATAACTCTGAGGATATGCTCGTTTGAGGGCAATCGTCCTCTTTAAAATACCCGACAAAGATAATGCGACGGGGTACTTTCGCATCCGAGACTACCTTCAGTTTCGCCCCCTCCCAAGGAGTTAGTTTTGGGACGATGTCTTTTAACCCCTCTGCAGTATTAGTATTATCCCAGACAATTGAAAGCCTTCCTTCACTATTGGTGGCAACTTGCAGTTTAAACACTTCATTCAGAATGGCCTTCTTTATGATCATCAGTTGTTCAGAAGACCAGATGGTAGTAGGATAATCCTGTGGGATTATGCCCAGCTTAATAGAGGTCAGGGCATCTCTAAAAGATCCTGATGGCACACCGTCAGGATGACCCGCGGTTACTAAGGCACTAGCTGCCTCTCCATCAAGAGGAGGCATCTGCCTTGTCCTCTTTTGGAAATTTGGTGGGGTCGTACTATTGGATCGCCCCCTTTTATTTGTCGCCTGCCTTTGTGCCGGCCCTTGGGGCTGTTTGACAATTGCTAAGTTTTGGTTAAGGAAAAAAATGGAAACCCCTTGTATTTAATTTACCCACAATATAAAGGTTTAAAAATGCCATGGATAATAAATTTCACAAAATAAAACTCATGTTTCTGCAAAATGAATTTTCATTCCCTCGCTCATTGGCTCATACAGCTTGAATTGGTAATTTGAAAATGCATTTGTAGACAAAGCGGTAAAGCAATGGTTAGCGTCGCGGATAGCGAGCGAACGGTTGATGGTTCGAGAACACCTCCGGGCAACAATTTTTTTTCATTGAAAATAGTTTTTTTTTTTCTTTTTTTAAAACATCTGTATATAAATATTTCTAATCTTGACCTTTTATAAGCTCATTAAGTTTTTATAAGACATATTTTTATGTTTGTGATTTTTTTTTTCGAGCAAAAAAATTTGCTGCGAATATTTTTATTTAACGGACAGCCATATGAAATAATAATTATAGGTCATAAATATATATGCATACCACCCATTAAAAAAATGCGATAACCGCTTATTCAATTTGGGTTTGTTGGTAAATTTTTCCAGAATTTACCATTTGAATGGTCTCATTTTTGTTGATATAAGCTGGAAGTTGCGAAGTTTTTTTTTAAACACAGTAGTGGTCTGTTTATCGGACTTCGGTAGATTATTTCTATACATTTTAGTGATTTTCCTATTAAAATATAAAAATCGACAATATATTTTAAGGGTCCTTAAATTTTGTACTAAAAGAAGTGGTTAGCGGCCGTCTTAAATTTTACAAAAGACAACAACTTATTTCTATTCATGTATATTAATTTTATACCAGAACTAGATAGCACGCGCCTGGGCTTGTCGGATAACGCCAAGTTTCTAGGCATAGTTCTGGACAGGAAACTGAATTGGAAGGAGAATGTTCTTCAGCGCCAGAAGAAAGCTTGCATCGCTCTTTACACATGCAAAAGAGCCATTGGCAAAAAATGGGGGCTCAGCCCTAGAGTATGCAGTTGGATCTACACGGCCATCATTCGTCCAATCATGCTATATGGAGTCGTCGTATGGTGGCCTGCGCTGAGCAAGGCAACATACCTGAATCTGTTGCGGAAAGTCCATAGATCCAATATGATCTGTATAAGCGGTGCGCTAAGGACAACGCCCAACGAAGCCCTCCAGGTCATTCTGGGCATTTTGCCACTTGATCTGGAAGGGTTTCGGTCAGCAGCGGCATCAGCTCTGCGCCTAAGAGAAACTTCCAGTTGGGGTGCGGGTACTATTGGACACTCCAGTATTCTAGAATCTTACAGCTTTCTCCCTCTAAGCACAGATCGTTGTGCGACCACTACAGTCGGCGATAGCTGTTTCAAAATAAACATTCCCAGCAGAGAAGACTGGGAGAGGACGGATTGGTGTCCCGAAACAAATAGTGGCACTTCCATATACACCGACGGCTCGAAGTTGGACGGCAGAGTTGGAGGAGGGGTTTATTCAAGGGATTTGGACCTTGAGCTCTCCTTCAGACTACCTGATCATTGTAGCGTCTTCCAGGCGGAAGTCTCGGCAATCCTAGACGCCGCGGCCTGGTTAAGCAAACGCGTTATCGGAGAAGATATCGCTATTTTCAGCGATAGCCAAGCGGCCATCAAATCCCTTGGCTCATACACGTTCAACTCTGAACTGACGCTCAGCTGTCGTCGATCTCTTCAGGAGATGGCCCAACAGAACCGCGTAAACCTCATATGGGTCCCGGGACATAGGGACATTGAGGGAAACTGTAAGGCAGACGAGCTTGCCAGGCAGGGCACGACCAAGCAGGTTCTTCAGGATAAAGAGCGCTTAGGTATGCCGTTTGCCACATGCAAACTAATGCTGAAGGAGCACACACTCCGTCAAGCCAACGAAAGATGGCTGCAATCCCCAGGGTGTCGGATATCGAAACAAACCTGGCCAAAATGGGATCTTAAAAGGTCTAGACGCATTTATGCCCTAACTAGGAGGGAAATCTGCATATTGATAGGGGTATTAACCGGTCACTGCCTCATTGGTAGGCATGCAGAAAGGCTAAGAGTGCCCTACCGACGATGCTGCAGGAGTTGTAAAGATGATGAGAAGGAGGAAACAGTGGAACACCTCATCTGCAACTGTCCGGCTTTAAGCGGCGCGAGAACACGCTTTTTGGGAGCTCCGTTCCTGGATAGCCTAAGCCAGATCGCGGAACTGGACATAGAGGACTTGATGGCCTTGATAAAGTCATCTAAGTGGTTCGAGGAGGAGTAACGGTGTCGGTTTAGGAGTGTCAGTCCCGGGATTCTGCTATGTGGAAAATCCCAACAACTCAGGGATTTTCCATTTGGCTGGGTCCCGGGACTGACTTTCCTTGTGTTGGTGGTATCACAACGGGCCTTTCAAAACTGGCCTAAGTGTGCCTCTGCGGCAGCCACTTGAACCTAACCAACCTAACCATATTAATTTTAACCCCAAAGAAGTCTAGACAAAATTTGACCACTTTTAAATAAAATTCAAAAAAAAAAATCAATATATCTAATTTTTTTTTTTAAATCAAATCAAAAATCGATATAAAATGTCTTTTAGATATGTATTTCAAAGTTTTGGTTATGGAAAAAAGCTAGAAAATCCTAAAACTGTTTTTGCAAAACGCTAGATTTTGCCCGATTTGACCCCTTTGAATAGACATTTTTTTAAGAATCCATATACATTTTTTTTTTTAAGTCAAATCAAAAATCAATTAAAATGTCCTTTAATCCTTCGTTCACCACCAAACCCATGTCGATGTCGTCGGCATACGCCAACACACTCTTGTAATATATTGTTCCAGCGCTATTAAGTTCTGCAGCTTGTATTATTTTCTCCAACATCAAATTCAAAAAATCGCTTAGTTTCGAACGGCTCGTAGAGGTCCGTCCCGTTTCTGACCGAGCTGGGGGTATTGCTCAGCGTCATTTTGCAAAGCCGTATAAGTTTTGCTGGGAAACCCAAATCAGACATAGCGGCATATAGGCAAATCCTTTTCGTGCTGTCGAAGGCGGCTTTAAAATCAACAAAGATATGGTGTGTGTCGATCCTTTTCTCACGGGTTTTTTCCAAGATTTGACGTATTGTAAAAATCTGGTCGATTTACTAGGTCTGAAGCCACATTCGGTTTACGCCAGGCTTCAGGCTTTCGCACAATACGCTTGATAGGACCTTATATGCGATACTCAAAAGGCTGATTCCACGATAGTTGGCGCAGTTTGCGGGATCACCCTTCTTATGGATTGGGCAGAGAACACTTAGATTCCAATCTTCAGACATGCATTCATCCGACCATATTCTGAACCAGAACTGGTACATACCCCTTACCAGCTCCTTGCCGCCGCATTTGAATACCTCAGAAGGCAGGCCATCAGCACCCGCCGCTTTATTGTTTTTTAGTCATGATAGAAGTGCAACCTTGTTATAGTCGGGTTGTGGAACTTCGATTCCATCGTCTTCGATTGTGGGGTCGGGTTCGTCCTCTTCTCAGGATTGTTGCTCTATTTATCCGTTTAGAAGGGCGGAGAAGTGATCCCTACATAACCTAAGTACTCTCTGAACATCTGCCACCAGGTTGCCTTTGTCATTTTTACAGGAGTCCGGGTGTGTTTAGGCCACAAGCCTAAAATACTAAAAGCACGCCCTCGTATTCGCACATACATGTGCACCCACACCTATATCTATATTTAGAGATTTTACCGGTAACAGTTTCTTTCCCCTCGGCATGACAACGAAAGTTATCAGTCGCGGGCGAAGAAACTGCTTTCTTCTTGTTGGCTCTTTCAATTATTTTTCAACCGCACGAGCCGACGCATCCAACAGCCAAACCAGGTAAGCACACTGAATCCTTTGTCTTTGCATCCAATATATACATATATCCTTGTAATCCAATGTATACCTAAAAACCAATTCAACCTCAATAAATTCGTTTGTGTATATTTACCAACTTGAACTCGTTGTCTTTGTGATTTGGCTAACTCGTTTCCATTTTTCTATTTCTTATTTTACGTGCGAGCGCGACCGACTACCTGGCCGCCTCCAGCCCGTAAAAACATTGGTCCTTCGAGCCGGATCACTAGCAGTGAGGTATACATACAGTCCACTTCATATTCAGAGAGAGGTGTATTTACAGTCCGGGTAGCAACATCACTTGTGTGGATGAATTGCTCCGAGCTGCATATAACAAAGAGCCATACCAGCGAGAACACCAACACACATATACACAGCCGCTGGCGTCAGCACATCACATCCATTTCAACGCGTCATCATCATATCATCATCATACAATCATCACAATACAGTCCATTAGCACACATCTGAGCACAATACAGTCCATTAGTTCACACCACTTCAAACATTCCATTACATCATACAACACAGTAAGAGTTTTAAGGTACGTTGGTTTTTATTTGTGCACCATTTTTTTTTTTTAATATATACGTGAATTTGCGTATAGTGAGTCTTGTGTTCGTTTGTGAAAGAAGCGAAGTAAGTGGAAATCTCGTGTTCGGAAGAGCACACTTTCGTCTTTTCGCTATCGGTTAAGTCCCCCACTAAGGGTAAGGCTTATCCGACACAGCTCAAGGCAAGCAGTCAGTGAACTTGTTTTTTTTTCTTCCTTAGTCACACATCACTGCACTGAATATCACCCTCTTAGCCACATATCGTCCCGTTTCTGCCTTAACCTCGTATCTACATAAAAAGAATATTTCAGAAAACGAAGAAAACCAACTGAAATTCCCAAGTTTTGTATACTAAAAATGTAGATACGAGGTAATGGATCGTACAAAAACCCACGAAGGTTTATATATTTTACCAAGCAGATTTTCGATTCGGGTTTCTCGATGGCTTAGGGGCATTTCCACATAAAAAACGAGTTTTCTCAAAAAGTGTAGATACGAGGTTAAGGCAGAAACGGGACGATATTCACAACAGTCAATTTCCACTTGGTTGCTGATTTCTTTACACATCCATCACAAAATTCACTAGGTGTTGACATAACCCACACAAAACTGCGTACACCTACATCACTGCACTGAATATCACCCTCTTAGCCACATACTCACAACAGTCAATTTCCACTTGGTTGCTGATTTCTTTACACATCCATCACAAAATTCACTAGGTGTTGACATAACCCACACAAAACTGCGTACACCTACATCACTGCACTGAATATCACCCTCTTAGCCACATACTCACAACAGTCAATTTCCACTTGGTTGATGATTTCTTTACACATCCATCACAAAATTCACTAGGTGTAGACATAACTCACACAAAACTGCGTACCCCTTTTACATTCTCACTACGTTGGGTGGCTTGTGGCAACTTAGCGCGTAATAGAAAACACTACATTTTTACAGTACATTGTTTGCTCATTTAAGCTTGAATAAATATAATTCTAACTTTAAACTTGTTACGAGAAAGTCAATCACTTGCGTATTTATTCTGGTTTGGTTTACATAGGGATATCTCTGGCGTTATTTTTAAACTTTCACAAGGCACAGAAATACACATCTATTTCGATCTGCAACACACTTCACTTCAGATCAGATCTTGAGAGATTCCCATCTGCAGCAATTTATAAAATTTCGCTTATTTTCCAAGCAATATATATCCTTGAGTCATTACGCTTCGCTCTTGCTCCCTTTAAATATACAACATATTTAAACAGATTAGGAAAATGGAGACCTATATACGTCAGTCCGACTGCATAGTTGAGTTTGAGCAAGAATTCAGCTCGATAGCAGTAGACGACCTGGATAAACACACCCTTGCAATACAACAAGAGGAGCTGAAGTCATTATGGAAGAAGACGAAAGCGTCTTTTGACATTCTTCTGGCCTGCAAAGAGACCACTAAAGAAGAATTGCAAGCCATAAAGCAGAAACATAAGACGTGTTTTGTCTGCTACACGAAATGCATGGCTGCAATGAATGCTCAGGTGGAAAAGCTAACAGCACAACCCATACAACCAGCGAAAGAAACTGATTCTTCCAGTCGTGAACATCATATCCGCCTCCCGCATTGTGACACCGATGTGTTCAAAGGCGACTATCTCTCATGGCCCACATTTAGGGATATGTTCACGGCCATATACATCTTAAACACGCGCCTTACTCCGGTTGAGAAACTCTACCACCTCAACCAAAAAACTGAAGGGGAGGCGAAGGAAATTGTCCGAAGGTGTATTTTGACAAACGAAGGCTTCACTACAGCGTGGAAAAATCTGGCCGACAGGTACGAGAATAAACGCATTTTGGTCAACACACAATTGAAGGCCCTTTTCCATCTGACGGCCGTGACAAGTGAATGCGGAAAAGCAATTAAGCAACTTCAACGCGATATCAATAATTGCATCTCCTCCCTCAAATGTCATCAAATTGACATATCCAACTGGGATGCAATTATCACATACCTTTGCTCCACCAAACTTCCGGAAAATACTCTGGCTCTATGGGAACAAACCATAGAGAATAAAACAGAGATTCCCAGATGGGAAGATATGGACAAATTCCTGTCCAATCGGTTCCAAACATTGGAAACCGTCTCCGACCTTAAGGGTAGCCAAGCGTCAAAAGCACCCAATACACGGTCAACGCCCACGAACCTTGGGGTTTACCAAGCTAGCATCCCTAAACCAGATGTGCAGGAGTACCGAGCACAAATTACGAGATTGCGTGAAATTCCTCGGAATGACCCCTGCAGATAGAATATCTTACGTCAAGGGCAACCGTTGGTGCCTGAACTGTCTGTCAGCTGGACACACCGTCACACGATGCCCTAGCCGATTCAGATGCAGCATATGTCGCTCAAGGCACAACACCTTGCTCCACCCGGCCATAAACCACATTAAAATCCCACGATGGGTAAATTTTAGGGCGAAAGTCAAGGATCAAGTTCAGGTACACCTGTTAATGGCGAAAACAAGAGTAGCCCCAGTCAAAACGATCTCCCTACCGAGATTAGAACTATGCGGGGCTGTCTTGTTGGCCGAAACGGTGGACACGGTTCTAGCGAGATTAAGCGTAGGGAATTTCAACGTCCATTTGTGGACCGACTCGACCATGGTTTTAGCATGGATAAGGAAACCCCCCTGCTCGTGGTCAACCTTTGTCTCTCATAGAGTAACGAAAATCGTAGAAAAGGTAGGAGGTTAAGCCTGGCTCCATGTAGACTCCGCATCGAATCCAGCAGATCTTTCCAGTAGAGGGCTTCCCCCGACTGAACTCATCAACAATTCCTTGTGGTGGCAAGGACTGCCGTAGCTACAAAGAGACAAGTCCGAATGGCCGACGCAGAACAGGGAGTATAACACAAACATAGAAGAAAAAAGAGTTCAAGTTCATGCCACGACGGGATGCATGATGCAGACGACATCCTAGGACGGTTTTCCGATCTATCAAGGGCTTTGAGGGTTATATCCTATATTCTGAGGTTCTCTCAGAGAACCAATCCGAAAACAAAACCTCTCTTTAAAGTCGATAGCATAGCATTTCACCCAACGAAATAAAAAAGACGACTGCTCGTCTAATAGCTCTCTATCAACAGAGACACTATCCCGAGGAGTTTGGAAACCTACAAACGGGAAAACCCATCCACGCAAAAAGCGAAGTCCTCCCCCTCAATCCATTCGTCGACAAGGACAGCATTTTAAGAGCTGGCGGACGTCTCGCGGGATCTGAAGATCTGTCATACAATGAACGTCACCCCATTATCCTCCCGTACGAGTGTCGCTTGACTCGTCTGCTGGTCAAATTTATCCACCATATTTCCCTGCACGGACAACACCAGCTAATGCTACGTCTCCTACGCACGCAATATTGGGTTCCGAGAGTTAAAAACATGATCCGGTCCACAATCCACAGCTGCAAGGTCTGCACCATATTCCGAAAACAGACTCAAACCCAAATTATGGGGGATCTGCCTCCAGAGCGCACAAAATTTTCCCGCCCATTCACAAACTGCGGGGTCGACTTTGCCAGAGTCCTGCGCACAGAGCTCAAGGCCTTCCTAGCGGAAGCCCGTAGAAAAACCCTATCAAAACATAGCTACCAAAACCTGAACTGGCACTTCCTCCCCGCAGGTGCTCCTCATATGGTCGGACTGTGGGAAGCAGGGGTAAAAAGTTTCAAGAGCCATTTTAAAAAGATCGCTTCCGATCATAAATTTACCCTTGAAGAGCTCAGCACCCTTCTGTGTCGAATTGAATCCTGCCTCTACTCTCGACCATTAAGCCCATCGTCCAATGATCCGTCCAGCTTGGAGCCCCTTACCCCAGGAAACTTTCTCGTTGGAGGGCATTTACTAGCTCCACTTGAGATCGACGTAAGTGAGAATCGGGCCTCACTCGTCAACCCTTGGGAAAAACTTAAAGCATTACATCAAACGTTTTGCAAACGCTGGAAATGTGAATATATCACAGAATTACAAAAACGAGTAAAGTGGAAACATCCCCAATCAAATCTAAAACAAGGAGATCTCGTTGTCATCAAAGAGGACAACTTACCGCCTAACGAGTGGCGATTAGGAAGAGTAGCCAAGCTACATTTCGGTCCTGATAATCGAGTGAGAGTCGTCGAACTCGACACAGCCAAAGGTGAAATCACCAGACCAATTACGAAATTGGTATTGCTTCCGTCCAACACGGCGGAAAGCGAAGCGCAATAAGCCCTAAGACTCCCACCTTACTCTACTCGGGTCCCCGATGCCCCTATATGCAGCGGGGCCTAACTAAACCTATGGTTATGGGTTCGAGCTGTATCGACATCCCATAACCCCTTTCAAAAAAAAGTTAACTCCTTCACATTCGGTGATGCCCCTACATGCAGCGGGGCCTAACTAAACCTATTGTTATGGGTTCGAGCTGTATCGACATTCCATAACCCCTTTCAAAAAAAGTTAACTCCTTATCATTTGGTGATGCCCCTATATGCGGCGGGGCCTAACTAAACCTATAGTTATGGGTTCCAGCTGTATCGACATCCCATAACCCCTTTAAAAAAAAGTTAACTCCTTATCATTTGGTGATGCCCCTATATGCAGCGGGGCCTAACTAAACCTATTGTTATGGGTTCGAGCTGTATCGACATCCCATAACCCCTGTCAAAAAAAGTCAACTCCTTATCATAATGAATAGATTTTAAATGGTTTGTCGATATCCCAAATTCCGTTTAGACTCTAAGAAATTGTCTGCCTTACGTGGGAAACGTGCACTCCACCTTTAAATTTTCAAATCTCAAAAAAAAAAAAAATTATTACAATTGGTATGACAAAAATGTCAAAACCAAAAACACCGAAACCATGTCTTGTGTATCAGCTTTTTTATTGTATTTTTGTTTTGGTGATTCCTAAGTTTAAAGGGCTTAGGGCGGATTTCTCGACTGCCTGTTAACGTCAAAGTTCACTGTCAAGTCACTGTCAGTTTAACAGCCAGTTCATTTGCCCTTTATTTAACAGGAGGATGAACTGCCCGATAAAATTTAAAGTGAGCGTGGAGTTTGCGGCTAGTTGAGAAATCCGACCTTAGTCTTGCTACCGGAATTTCATTGATGATGGATTGCATCATTGCAACCAGGTTCGGACAATTGAGTCAAGTTTCAGGTCTCTAGCTAACCTGGAAACTACTCAAAACTCGACAGCAAAATTCCCAATGTGTTCAAAAGATTTTCCCTTTTTTCGGGAGCAGAGACTGCCATAGGTGCCTAAAAATTCAAGAGATTAGTATAGGTCTTGAAAATAATCAGGAATGCTAGGAAACTACGAAATTGGATAACCTGTTGCCCATACAGCTGGGAGCGTACAAACGTGTACCGGTTACCAGCCGCAATATTCGAAGCAGCGGGCTGAGTATCAGGTACGATTTGAAATGTACGGCCTTATCTTCTTGTCATTATTAGCCACACCAAATTGACCAATCATGGAGGCGTCGGCGCCAACCTGCAGCGCCTCCATGAACGCTTTTGTACCAGATTTGGCAATTGTACCCAAATTGTTGATCACATCAGTTTTGGTCATACCTATCTCAGCATCAATCGAGGTCAAGGGGCCAGCTGTTTTGTTGGGTATCAGCTTGATATGCCACCGTCCAATTTTGTGGGGTCAGTAAGTGACTCATAGCGTATTTTATCCAAAGCATCGGAGGCATTAAGAAGCAATTCGCGCTGAGCAATCTCAGCTGGAAAGCGAAGGCTTCCGATTCCTCAAAGCTCCTTTCCATTTCATGCTGCGATCCCCTGAAAATAAAGAAAACACCATTATTGGCAAAAATCATATTTAATTATCGTAAAATTTCACACCACACTTACCGAAATTTTCCCATTGAAGTCATTTTCATTCAGGTGTGTATTCAGCGAGTGAGAAATGTCAAAGTTGGCACTTAATAAATGCTGCCAGATCGGAATGGCTACTTGGCACCACATAATCCGAAATTAGGAAAATTTAGTAAAAATTAATAAGGTGAGCCCCTTGAATGTTCGGTATTTTCCCTTTCACACCGCACAACGAATTTTTTTGGTTTTCGGGCGGAAGGAGTTGTGGGGTTTTCTCCCCGACACAGCACCGCCCGACAAACCAGATGCACATTAGTTCTCCGAGGGAAATACGGGTCGAAAGGAACAGTAACCACCCAGGCGGTGGTCATAGCAAACCATGCGCGACTGAGCCCGCGGGTCACACTGGATCGAACTGCAGCCGCCCCATTCCAGTTTACAAAATTAGCCGATAAGGACTTTTTGCGCTCGTCTCCAATCCTACTCACTCTGGGCGCAGACGTGTACGCGGAAATAAAGCTGAGCGGTACGCCACCCTCGGTAATAAGCGGGTTGCTAGCTCAGCCCTCAATATTCAGTATGGTCCTTTCGGGGGCATACCAGCCATAAGCTTGGCCTTTCCAGCTATATATATATACATACTTTAAGCAATAGAGACGGCAGGTACAGGCTTCCGACCCGCATCCCACGGATTGTAGTTTTAAGTTGATTGGTATAAAGTCTATTTTCTAAACACAGTGTCACATCCTCTGGCCTGGCTGTTGGACGCGTCGAATCAACTATGAGATTGCCTACGGCAAGGGGGCCGGCATGTTTAGGACACAAGCCGAAAATACTAAAAGCACGCCCTCGTATTCGCACATACATGTGCACCCACGCCTATATCTATATTTAGAGATTTTACCGGTAACAGTTTCTTTCCCCTCGGCATGACAACGAAAGTTATCAGTCGCGGGCGAAGAAACTGCTTTCTTCTTGTTGGCTCTTCAAATTATTTTTCAACTGCACGAGCTGACGCATCCAACAGCCAAACTAGGTAAGCACACTGAATCCTTTGTCTTTGCATCCAATATATACATATATCCTTGTAATCCAATATATACCTAAAAACCAATTCAACCTCAATGAGTTCATTTGTGTATATTTACCACCTTGAACTTGTTGTCTTTGTGATTTGGCTAACTCGTTTCCCTTTTTTTATTTCTTATTTTACGTGCGAGCGCGACCGAATACCTGGCCGCCTCCAGCCCGTAAAAACAACTTGAATGGTGCCGCTCGTAAGCGTCCTAAGAAACTCCTGGCTGAGGGTGTCAGATACTGTAGTATGTCAGAGCAACTCACTAACAACAACAAAGTCACACGCTGACTTCTAAACGGCTAGCTGTGAAATTTATAAACATTCTGCAACGTAAACACTTTCTCACGCTAAGTATATTTGCAGCACAAGTCATGGAGTTGTATCAATTGTATACGCTGGCTCTATATAGGTAGATATGTGCGGCAGCACTGCCAGCGTCTCCATTCTTAGTGTACGTACATATGTGTGTGACTGCATTACTCGCAGTCCCACGTTAGATATGTTAGTATGAGTGATTGCACTGACATATGCATTGAGTAAGGTACCGAGCTATGCACATATGAATGCATGTGCATGTGTGCAAGTGTGTGCCTTGCTTGCACTGCCAGCGTCTCCATGCTTAGTGTACGTACATATGTGTGTGACTGCATTACTCGCAGTCCCACGTTAGATATGTTAGTATGAGTGATTGCACTGTCATATGCATTGAGTAAGGTACCGAGCTATGCACATATGAATGCATGTGCATGTGTGCAAGTGTGTGCCTTGCTTGCACTGCCAGCGTCTCCATGCTTAGTGTACGTACATATGTGTGTGACTGCATTACTCGCAGTCCCACGTTAGATATGTTAGTATGAGTGATTGCACTGACATATGCATTGAGTAAGGTACCGAGCTATGCACATATGAATGCATGTGCATGTGTGCAAGTGTGTGCCTTGCTTAGGTTTAGTTTGTAAGACATAGATGTAAATATGTATCTAGTAAATAAGAATATTTACGGCAGTGTTAGAGTTAAGAATTGCTATAAATAGGCTAAGTTTTTACTCAATAAAGATTCATTCATTAATTCAATTATTATTCATAGCTCTGCGCGCAAAGCGAGCTAAACCAAACATTTGACTTTTAATAATTTGGGAACATTTCATGGCGATCCTGCCAAATCGAAAGATCCTGCCAGACTGCTGCTAAAAAGGAAGCAGACTGGCCTGAACCTGTTGGAAACTATTCAGTAGTCTGCTATTTAAAAGAAAGCAGACTGCGGTTTTTAATTGATTTTATTTGCAAATTAAAAGTTTTTCGATGCAAGCAGAATTTCATGCTGCTTTCGATAGATGCGTGCAGTTGGCACTAGAAGCTGCGCAAGTGAATAAAAGATCTGCTTGTGTCACTGGTGAGGTTCCTCAAACCTCTACAGCTGTAAGACAGGGTCCGCAGCCAATAACAATTGAAGAGTATTGGCGGCGGAACAAAACACAAAAAACGGTGGAACCGAAAATTCCTCCGCCGTTAAAAAGAAAGAAACAAACTAGAGGCGGTAAAAAATACAGAAAGAAAAAAGAATTGGCGCTTTCATATAGAGCATTAAACTTTGCCAAAAGAATTGAAGAAAGGCGGGAGTTATCAAATAGAATTGCCTTATTAAGAAAGTGGTAAAAAAAAAAAAAATTATTGTAATGAATTTTTAAAAGCGGCTTTGATTGAAATTTCCAAATAAAGAAATAATAATTAAAACTTGATTTACTTAATTTAATAATGCCTGGGGATTTTTCCAAGCCTCCTAGGGATTTTTCCAAAGGGGACTATTCTCCATGGGAGAACCTGAACCGTACAATTGTAATTGAAACCCCAGATTATGGAAAACAATTAGCTTGGTTAACTAAATATTGGCAGTACCTTGAAATATTTATATTTATATTTATATTTATTGTAATACCGTCAATGAAACAAAGTTTCTTACAGACTACTAACAACAAGTACATAAATTATTATATGAAGATTACAAGTATGTTACACACTAAACTTATGAAATTAATATGCTAAGCATTTAAAACAAGTTTAGATATCTATAGATAATGAGCGAAAAAGATTTACAAAAGCGTCAGTGGTCATTGAAAAATCAATGACGATTGTTTGAGACAAAATATTAAATTCTCGCATAGATCTTGCGAGAGGAGCATTACTGGCGAATTTAGTTTTAACCTTTTTGCTGTAAAAAGGGTAAGTGACTCGGAGGTTACGCCTAGGAACATTAAAAGTAATCCTTTCCATGAGAGGAGGGCAATCGAGGATGCCTTGAATAATATTGAATAAAAAAGTCATCGACAACATAGACCTACGACTGTCCAAAGATTGTAGGTCAATAAGCATGAGACGCGAAGCATAAGAAGGGACAGGATCGTCGAATTTTACGGTCCTTAGAGCGAACCTCAGAAACACCTTTTGAATACGTTCTATTCTCTTGATAGAAACTTGGCTATAGGGCCTCCATATGAAAACTGCGTACTCAAGACGCGAACGTACAAATGTTATAAATAACATTTTCAGAGTGTAAGGGTCAGAAAACTTAGTGGAATTCCGACGGATAAAACCAAGTACAGAGTAGGACTTTGCAATTATGTAGTCAACATGACTATTAAAGTTCAACTTCGGATCAAAGATAACTCCTAGATCTTTTACTTCAGTAACATTGCGCAGGAAAGTATTCGAAATGCTATAGTTCGTAATACGAACATTCAAAATTTTAGCAAACGTCATCTTAAAGCATTTTTTAATATTTAAGGAGAGACTATAACTTAGACACCACGAATGAACAGCGTCAATATCACGTTGAAATTTAACTACATCAGAAGTATCCCTGACAACCGCGAAAATTTTGAGATCATCTGCGTACATTAAATAGTTTGCAAATAAAAAGCAACTATTTATGTCGTTGATGAAAAGAACAAATAGCAGAGGGCCTAGAACGCTTCCTTGCGGGACACCGGATGAAGCAATGAACGGTTCTGACAAAACACCATCGATGGTAACAACACAGCGTCTATCAGAGAGGTATGAGTGTATCCATTTCAAAAAGCAGGAATGGAAACCCATATGAGCAAGCTTTTCGAGTAGTACACTATGACAAACTTTGTCAAAGGCCTTCGAGAAATCTGTATATACGCAGTCAACCTGGAATCCAGCTGAGAAAGCAGTATGACAGTAATCTACAAATACAGCTAAATTCGTGGCTGTGGATCGCCCAGATACAAACCCATGTTGATTTTGACAGATAAGAGATTTGGTTGCAAAATGCAATTTATCTTTTACAATGCACTCAAAAAGCTTAGAAATGGTAGAGAGCTTTGAGATGGGTCTATAATTCCGAACAATTCAATTCAATGGTGCAATTAGAGCAGGGCATTTTTTAAAAAGTAGTGCCGACAGGCCATCAACATCGGTTTGAGAAGACGGCTTAAGTGTGGCAAGCCCTTTGGCAATGTCTTCCGAAGATAGGGTAAGAGAACCAAAATTAAGGTGTGAGAAGTTTGAAGAAAGGCTGGATGAGGGGACATCATTTTCAGTAGTAAAATTAGACCTAAAAAAGTTAGCAAACAGATTAGCTACATCTTTGGGCCTATCAGCGAGCTGGTCATCAAGAAACACTGACTTTGGAATAAAAGAGCGTGACCTTTTTGATTTGATAAACGTCCAAAAATATTTCGGATTACTCTTAATACTCCACGCCAAGAGTACCGACCATGGAAGATGTCCTTAATCCCACCACCTTTGAGGAGGAAACTGTAAGAGCCATGCGAAAGGCTGGAAAATAAAATAAACGCGGAAAAGTCGTATAAGCGTATATGTAAAAAAAAAAAAAAAAACTAATGGCGACGATATACCAACAGGTTATCATAACCTCTAACGAGATTTTTAGCCGAGCTTCTCTTTCCAACTTGTGGTGTGTTGCTTTTTGAGTTTTTCCTACAAATTGGCGGGACCTACAGTTTTTTGCCGACTCCGAACGGCACTTGCAAAGCAAATGAATTTTTTGCTAAGAAGCTTCTCATGGCGGAAATACACCCGGAGAGTTTGCCAAACTACTGCCGAGGGGCGACCCCGAAAAATTCTTTTTCTAAATAATTTTTGATGTTACTTTTGCCGGGCATCGAACCGCGACGACTTGGTGTAGAAGGTCGAACACTTAACCGCTACACCACGGCGGCCGCCAAATGTAAAAACACAAAAATAAAAACTGAAACAGTAAAGAAACATTTATTTAGGCTAGTGGATCTAGTGGTGCTTAGTGCAAGTAAGAACTACATTAGTTCGTTCACTTCACCTTGTACTCGACGTTTCGCTACTGATTTCTAGCTTCTTCAGGAGTAGGTGAATCTTTATTTTTGGAAGACAACAACAATACATATTAATACACTATTTGGTTGAGGGGAATGGTACGTAAAAACATTACACAAATAAAGTAAATTCTGATTTTTTTAAAAATTAATAATTAATAACATGTTACTAATAATAATGGTTTAATTGCACATTTATGTGTATGCGCATGTCGGTAATTTCGGTACCAGTTCACCTAGGTACATTTGTCATACTAAAAAGTTTTCATAAACAAAGCGCATAGCTAGCCCCAATATCTTTCGTGTCCTCCTTTATGTTTACTGTTCGCTCTTTATTTTGTAAAATCCGAAGACTTTCCATTGTGTATCGTATTTTGCCCCTTTTTTCTTTATCTAATATTTTTGTCTAACTAAAATCAGCTGTGTGCCCAGTGCTGAGAATGTGTTGGGAAAGCGCAGTACTCTCTCTCTTTCTTCTTATGTCCGGTTCATGCTCCGCTAACCTCACCCCCAAATTTCTCCTAGTAGTCCCGATGTTAATCTTGTTGCAGTCTTCATCTTCGTTACCTTTACATGCGATTTCATAAACTACGTTGTTTTGTTGTTTTAGTTCAACAGGGCTTTTTGTTTTTGTAAAAATTGTGGATAATGTAAAGTTCGGTTTGAAAGCCAAAGTTATGTTTTGTTCTTTGTTGCTTAAGTCGTGCTTGAATTTCTCAGTTAGCTTCGGGATGTATGTGACGCTGTAGTATTGTTTTCTTTCTGTGTTTATATTGATCGGCGTTTGTTTTGTGTGTTGGTTTGTTTATTGTCATTAGGGTGTCCTTTATTAAGTTATTTGTTAGTTCGCCCGGATAATTGTTCTTTTTTTGATATGGTATGTATTTTTATAAATGTTCTACTGTCAGCATTAAATAATCTTGGAAAATTCATATGAAAGGTAAATAACACTCTAACAAAAGCTCACCAGGTAGAAGCCTACCAGGTATTTTCGAGCGTTAGAGATAAATTGGTATCCTCGTTATCCAGGTATAACGTTGACGTTGAAGTGCCAACCTCCTACGAGCAACATATCGATATCGATTTCGACACTTGGTTGTTCGAAGGTGCGTCAGATACTGAAGGAGAACAAGAAACAAAAGAAACAGTTCATCCAAGCACAAATAAACATTTTCAAACTGAAATTGTTGCACAGACAGTAACACTTTCACAAACAACTATTGTATCTCACACAGAGCAGAATTCCCAAACTAATACAACCATGGCGCAAACAATGGTAGCGTTCATTAAAACTGCTTCTTCGATATTGCCCGAATTCGATGGCAAACCGGAAAACTTACCCAGTTTTTTGGATGCTCTTGATATTCTGGAGCAAATCAAGGAAACGCATGAGGCTGTCGCAGTATCCATGATAAAGACAAAACTTAAAGGCACAGCCAGAAATTTCGTAGGTGCTGAAGCCACCATACAGGAAATTAAACAAACATTAAAGAGCAAAATAAAGGGTGAGTCAGTAGAAGTTTTAACAGCAAAACTCTTAAATATCCAACAGCGTAGTAAAACTGCAAATCAGTACACTGCTGGAATTGAAAAGCTCACAAAATCATTGGAAGGAGCATACATATCTGACGGTCTAACAACAGACCTCGCAACTAAGTATGCTACACAAACAGCTGTAAAAGCTATGTGTAAAAACTGCTCCAGTGACAAAGTAAAGACAATTATGCAAGCTGGAACGTTCACCACGATGAATGAAGCAGTGTCAAAATTTACCAACAGTTGCACTGAAATAACGGGTAACCCTAACTCGTTACTTCATATACGCCAACAAAATTATTTTCGCGGTAATTACCGTAGAGGTTATCAATCTAACAATTATAGAGATAACCAGCGGCGTACATAGCCAACAAGATATAATAATTCAAATAATAATAATAATCGACCAAATTATCAAAGATCAAGGCGTAACTTCGGATCCCGAGGCTCGAACCGTAATTATACAACAACAGTGCGAAATGTTAATCAACAGGAAAACCAACAGACTCCACCTCAATAAACAAAAAATTATATGTTTTCAATTTACACCTAAATAGTTATATATCCTCTAAAACAACTCTAAATAACTCAATTTCAACCCTCCTGATCGATACAGGAGCAGATATCTCAATAATAAAAAAGGGTCAAATTGACAGTAATGTCACAATTAATTATTCACAAAAAACTGATTTAAAGGGCATTGGTCAAGGTTTAACAAGCACTCTTGGAACAGTCAAGGCAGAGTTAAAGGATGATTACTTACTAATAGCACATACATTTCACATCATTCATCATTTATTGGCGCTTAACCGCCTAAGCGATTTTGGCCGTTTCGTATCAAAGCACGCCAGTCATTCCTTTTTAGCGATAACGGACGCCAATTGGAAACCCCAAGGGAGTTCAAGTCATCCTCCATCTGTTGTTTCCATCTCAGTCGAGGCCTCCCCCTTCCTCTGCTGCCGAATTCAGGCGACGATAGGAAAACCTTCTGTGCTGGAGCTTCTTTGTCCATTCGCATAACATGGCCCAGCCAGCGGAGTCTTTGGGCTTTAATTCGCTGGACTATGGTCAGATCTGCGTAGAGCTCGTACAGCTCATCGTTAAATTTCCTTCTATACTCGCCGTTGGCATCACGGGAAGGACCATAAATCTTCCGGAGAACTTTTCTTTCAAATACTCCAAGGGCCATCTCATCTTCTCTTGACATTGTCCATGAATCTGAGCCATACATCAGGACAGGTATGATGAGAGACTTATAGAGCGTGATCTTTGTTCTTCGAGAGAGGACTTTACTTCTCAATTGCCTACTCAGTCCAAAGTAGCACTTGTTGGCAAGAGTGATTCTCCGCTGGATTTCTAGACTGATATTATTTTCGGTGTTGATACTGGTTCCCAAATAGACGAAGTCCCTCACAGTTTCAAATTTGTAACTATCAACAGTGACATGGCTGCCAAGGCGCAGGTGCGCCGATTCTTTCTTTGATGACAGCAAATACTTCGTCTTGTCCTCGTTCACGGCAAGACCCACTTTTTTCGCTTCCTTATCCAGTCCAGAGAAGGCAGCGCTTACGGCACGGTTGTTAAGGCCAATGATATCAATATCATCGGCATACGCCAGCAATTGCACGCTCTTGTAAAAGATTGTACCATTGCGGTTTAGCTCTGCTGCTCGAATTATCTTCTCCAGCATCAGATTGAAGAAATCGCACGAAAGGGAGTCGCCCTGTCTGAAGCCTCGTTTGGTTTCAAATGGCTCAGAGAGGTCCTTCCCGATTCTGACGGAGCTGTTGGTATTGCTCAACGTCATTTGACAAAGCCGTATAAGCTTTGCAGGGAAGTCAAATTCAGACATGCAGCATACAGGCAACTCTTTTTTACGCTGTCAAAAGCGGCTTTAAAATCGACAAAGAAATGGTGAGTGTCGATTCTCTTATCATGGGTCTTCTCCAGGATTTGGCGTATCGTGAAAATCTGGTCGATGGTAGACTTACCAGGTCTAAAGCCACACTGATAAGGTCCAATCAGTTTGTCTACGATGGGCTTCAGCCTTTCACACAACACGCTAGAAAGAACCTTATATGCGATATTAAGAAGACTAATTCCGCGGTAGTTGGTGCGGTTAGCGGGATCGCCTTTCTTGTGGATTGGGCAAAGCACACTTAAATTCCAATCCGGAGGCATACATTTCACATAGTTGAAGATAATTTTCCAATTCCCTGCGGTGGAATTTTGGGACTTGATTTTATTAAAAAATATAATTGTATTTTGGATTACAGTAAAAATGGGGACAGCCTAATACTACGTCCATATGATTTTCCTGAAAATATTATAATAGAAATGACAAACAGACCATCTGTTAATTGCATAAAAATACCTGCAAGGCCGGAAGTAATCCGACAAGTCCATATTGAAAATAATAATTCTGATTTATTAATACCTCATCAAAAATTAGCTGAGGGCATTTTTATTGCAAACACCTTAGTAAATTCACAACAAACTTTCATTAGAGTCATTAATATAACAGATAAAAATGCAACCATTCAAAATTTTAATATTAACACAGAAAATTTAAATGATTACGCAATAATAAAAACTAAATTAGAACCAATAGAAAATAGTAGGGAAAAATTAAAAAGATTAAATAAAAATTTCCCACCTTTCGCTAGTAAATCACTTAACACATTATTCTCCGAATTTATTGATATATTTTCATTAGATACCGAACCAATTACTGCTAATAACTTTTATAAACAAAAATTACACATGAAATATAGCACACCTGTTTACATTAAAAATTATAGATTACCTCAAGCTCAAAAAGGTGAAATTAACAAGCAAATTAATAAATTAATTGAAGATAACATATTAGAGCCGTCTATTTCGGAATACAATAGCCCAATTCTCCTGGTACCGAAAAATGATAAAAGATGGAGATTAGTAGTCGATTACCCACAAGTAAACAAAAAATTAACTGCAGATAAATTTCCATTACCAAGAATTGATGATATCCTAGATCAATTGGGTAGAGCTAAATAGTTTTCATGCTTAGACTTAATGTCTGGCTTTCATCAAATTGAATTACATAAAGACTCTAGGGACATCACATCGTTTATGGCACATATCGTTTTAAAAGATTACCATATGGTTTGAAAGTGGCCCCTAACTCATTTCAAAGAATGATGACACTAGCATTTGCAGGTCTTAAGCCATCTCAAGCTTTTCTATATATGGATGACTTAGTAGTATTAGGATGCTCCGAAAAACATATGATTACAAATTTGAGAGATGTATTTTCTACTTGCAGAAAATATAATTTAAAATTACATCCGGATAAATGTTTATTTTTTAACCAAGAAGTTACTTATCTTGGACATAAATGCACAAATAAAGGAATTTTACCTGATCCAAGTAAATATGAGACTGTTCTAAATTATCCAATACCCAAAAGTGCTGATGAAGTTAAGCGATTTGTCGCATTTTGTAACTATTACCGAAGATTTGTTCCCAATTTTGCAGCTCATTCTAGAGTTTTAACGAGATTGTGTAAAAAGAATGTTTCTTTCGCGTGGACAGAGGAATATCAAAAAGCTTTTGTCTATTTGAGGGAGGCATTGGTACACTCAAATATTTTGCAATATCCAGATTTCGATAAAGAATTTTGTATAACAACAGATGCCAGTGGATTTGCCTGCGGCGCAGTTCTTAGTCAAGAATATGAAGGCAAACAATTACCAATTGCCAATGCGTCAAGAGCATTCACAAAAGGTGAAAGCAATAAAGCCACAATTGAAAAAGAGTTGGCAGCAATCCATTGGGCTATAACTTAATTTAGACCATATGTTTATGGCAGAAAATTTTTGATTAAAACAGACCATCGCCCCTTAACATACCTATTCTCGATGAAAAACCCTTCATCAAAATTAACTAGAGTTCGACTGGAATTTGAGGAATATGACTTCGAGATGGAGTACATAGCTGGAAAAGAAAGCTATCCCTGCAGTCAGGTAGGTAGGTAGAAGTGGCTGCCGCAAAGGCACACCTAGGCCAGTAATAAAAGGCCCGTTGTGATACCACCAAACACTAGGAAAGTCAATCCCGGGGCCCGGCCATATGGAAAATCCCAGTGCTGTCGGGACTCTCCATATAGCCGAAACCCGGGACTGACACTCCTAACCGACATCGCTACCCCTCCTCGAACCATTTTGATAACTTGATGAAGCCCATCAAGTCTTTTATGTCTAGCTCCGCGACCTGGCTTAAGCTAACCAGGAAGGGAACTCCCAGAGAGCGCCTTCTCGCTCCGCTTAAGGCCGGGCAGTTGCAGATGAGGTGCTCCACCGTTTCCTCTTCCTCATCATCTTTGCAACTCCTGCAGCATCGTCGGTAGGGAACGCCTAGCCTTGCTGCGTGCCTACCAATAAGGCAGTGCCCGGTTAAAACACCTATTAATATGGAGATTTCCTTCTTTTTTAGGGCGTATATGTGTTTAGATCTTTTAAGATCGCATTTTGGCCAGGTTTGCTTGGATATCCGGCACCCTGGGGCTTGTAGCCATCTTTCGTTGGCTTCGCGGAGTGTATGCTCCTTCAGCATTAGCTTTCACGTGGCAAACGGCATACCTATGCGCTCTTTATCTTGAAGAATCTGCTTGGTCGTGCCCTGCCTGGCAAGTTCGTCTGCCCTACAGTTTCCCTCAATGTCCCTGTGTCCCGGGACCCATGTGAGGTTCACGCGGTTCTGTTGGGCCATCTCTTGAAGAGATCGACGACAGCTGAGCGTCAGTTCAGAGTTGAACGAGTAAGAGCCAAGGGATTTGATGGCCGCTTGGCTGTCGCTGAAAATACAGATATCCTGTCCGATGGTACGTTCACCTATCCAAGTCACGGCGTCCATGATTGCAGAAACTTCAGCCTGGAAGACGCTGCAGTGATCAGGTAGTCTAAAGGAGAGTTCTAGGTCCAAATCCCTTGAGTAAACCCCTCCTCCGACTCTGCCGTCTAACTTCGAGCCGTCGGTGTATATACAAGTGCCGCCATTAGTAGCGGGACACCGATCTATGTTCTCCCAGTCTTCCCTGCTGGGAATGTTTATTCTAAAACAACAATCTCCGACTGTTGTGGTCGCACACCGATCTGTGCTCAGAGGGAGAAAGCTGTAAGATCTTAGAATACAGGAGTGTCCAATAGTGCTTGCGCCCCAGACGGACGTTTCCCTTAGACGCACAGCCGATGCTGCTGCTACCCGGTACCCTTCCAGATCGAGTGGCAAAAAGCCAAGAATGGCCTGGAGAGCTTCATTGGGCGTTGTTCTTAACGCCCCGCTTATACAGATCATGCTCGATATGTGGACTTTTCCTAACAGATTTAGGTTTGTTGCCTTTCCTAGCGCAGGTCACCATACCACGACTCCATACAGCATAATTGGCTGGATTATCGCAGTGTAGATCCATCTGCAAATTTTGGGGCTGAGCCCCCATTTTTTGCCAATGGCTCTTTTACACGTGTAAAGTGCAATGCACGCTTTCCTCTGGCGCTGGATGACATTCTCCTTCCAGTTAAGCTTTCTATCTAGAACTGTGCCTAGGAATTTGGCTTTGTCAGCTAAGTTCAGGCGCACGCCATCTAGTTCTGTTAGGTTCAGCGGTGGTATCTTGTACCGCCTGGTATAAAGGACAAGCTCCACCTTTCCTGGGTTGATGCTAAGTCCGCAGCGAGAGGACCATGAAGAAACTTCTCGCAGTGCTACTTGCATCAAGTCACACAGGGTTTGTGGGAATTTGCCCCTATATGCAATAGCTAAATCGTCTGCATATGCCACTATCTTCCCGCCCCCCCACCTTGTGTCTCGTAGCAGCGAGTTTACGGTGAGGTTCCATAGGAGCGGGGAGAGAACACCACCCTGAGGCGTTCCTCTTGTGACATAGCGTGAAAGATCAACTGTTCCCAGTGAAGAAACTATTTTCCTTCCCTTTAGTAGTTGATCAATTAGTCCAATAAGAGACCTATTTATGCCCAGGTTTGTTAAAGCAGTGTTAATAGCCTCCGGCCTTATATTGTTGAAAGCCCCTTCGATGTCCAGAAAGGCCACGAGACAGTACTCCTTTTCGTGCAATGATTTTTCAACAATAGAGACTAGGCTGTGGAGCGCAGTTTCCGTTGATTTACCTTTGGTGTAGGCATGTTGATAGCTAGAAATAAGGTTGCTATCAATAGTAGAGGAGAGATAATCGCTAATTATCCTCTCGAAGGTTTTAAGTGCAAAAGACGAGAGACTGATCGGTCTGTAGTCTTTAGGCTCATAGTGTGAGGCCTTCCCAGCCTTTGGAATAAAGACTACCGTGGCGCTTCTCCAGGAGCACGGAATGTAATTAAGAGCCAGGCAGGCTGAAAAGAGAACTACCAGCCATTTAGCTGATATTTCCAGCGTGTTTATAAGCTGTGCGGGGAAAATCCCGTCTGGCCCAGCTGCCTTGAACGGCTCAAAGCTTTTGATTGCCCACCTTACCCTTTCCTCCGTAATGGGTATGTTTACCGCCAGGTTTGTTGCAGATGCTACAGGTGCATCATACAAGTTCCCCGGAAAGTGTGTGTTCAGGAGCAGCTCCAGGGTTTCCCCTTCCGTGCTGGTCCAAGATCCGTCAGGCTTCCGTAAATAGCTAATGGCTGTTTGAGTTTTTGATAGCACTCGTCTAAGTCTCGCTGTATCATCGACTTTTTCGATCCCGGTGCAGAAATTTCTCCACGAAGTTCTCTTCGCTTGCCTTAGAGCCTTTTTATAGGCCCTCAGTTTAGCTTTATATTCGAGCCATTCAGGCTCCGTACCGATGCTCTTGGCCTTGTTAAATTGCTTCCTGCATGATATACGGAACGAATTCAGGTCGTAAGACCACCAGTGGGGTCTATGTTTGCCGCGTGGTTTTGGTACTGGACAAGCCTGCTCTAGGGCATTTGAGAGCGCCGTTGTAAAGGTCGTTACCAGATCATCCAGTTTTCCCACTGATGAGGGGGCTTGTGGAGGTAATACTGGTAGGTCCCTAGCTAATATTTGGTTATGTAGCTGCCAGTTAGTGTTGCGTGGATTTCGTTTCATAACTGGCTGCTCAACAATAAAGTCTAACACAATTTCTATGTACCGATTGTCAGAAAATGAATGCTCATCAAGAACACGCCATTTTCTGACCCACTCATAAGCGCCTTCGCTACAAACAGTGAGGTCTATAACCTCCCTACGAGCTTTAGTTATAAAAGTAGGCTCGTTACCCACGTTACAAACCACCAGGTTAGTTGTTAGTAGGTAGTCAAACAGAGACTCGCCCCTAGCGTTAATATCGGAGCTTCCCCACTGGACGTGATGAGCATTAGCGTCAGCTCCAATAATAAGATGGCCCGTACAGAAATTATCCACCAGATCTTTCACCTCCTTTTGTGGAGGAGGTTCTTCGGCGTCATAGGGCATATAGACCGACGCCATCGTTAGGCTGGTGCTGCCGACTGTTAAGCTGGCAGCTGTAACGTCACCATTTGAGTAGTTGGGTAATAGAAAGGTGTTTAGCTCAGACTTTACCAAAATACAGGTTCTGACCTTGGCCTCATCATTGGCTTGGATGAGCTTGTACCCCTTAGTCCCCAATCCACAGATCCTAGAGCTATTGACCCAGGGCTCTTGGATAAGGACCACGTCTACGTCGTCTTTAGAAAGACGACTGCTTAAAACAGCCGAGGCTGCTTTAGATTTGTGCAGATTTATCTGAAGCACCACCAACATGAGAGAGCTCAGACATCCCTGCCGCCAGCGTGTCGTCGAGGTCTGGCCTGTTCCGGGGGCTGTCTCTCAACGAGGAGTTGTTCAGAGCACCTGCACGATTTGGCGTGGCGGGAACCCTGCTGTCTGAAGCAGCATCAACGTTAGTGTGCTCAGGTTTAGCCACGATCGTGACGTCGAGGCCTTCTTCGTCAAGCAGGCTTTCTTCTATCGCCGAGTTGTTCGCAGCACCATCGCAATTTGACGTGGCGGATAACATACTTTCCGCGTCGGACTCCTCTGCTTCCCCTTCCGATGCCTCGATCTCCGAGTCCTCCGGAGCGTCCGGAATAGCAGCGCGCTGTGCATCGCCACGGTATACGTGGATCACGATCTGACCCAAGCCGTAATGCACTCGTCCGTTGCACCGTTTAAGGGGCTCGAGCGCCTCCTTATTCAGAGTGATAACCACCTGTCTATTGGGCCCAACCACATCATCGACCAGATTGACGCCCCAATCCTGCGTCGGGAGAGACGGATTCCAGACCTGCAGCATCTCAAGAATATTCTCGGGTTCTGCAGGGACGGCAGGAATCCATGCCCTTGCCCTTGGCCGAGCAGGAATGTCCTTCCAGTCGACGACATCTAGTCTTGCCCCTGGGTAGGCTTCACCCAGTCTTGCAACTGCTGCCTTATACAGTGCGACAGTTCTTGCATCCTCGCACGCGAATATTTTGATCTGACCTTGGTGCCAGCCCGCGTCAGTACCTCGCGGCGGACTACCCGGAGACTCACGCATTAAGTGGAGGAGGGCCCTGCCCATTTCATTCCTGCCCATTTCATGCAGTCAACTTAACTAGTTTTATACTAATCAAATACCAGTCAGCCAGGCGGCTTCAACTAGTTCGAGTTTTGTAATTTTTCCATATTAGCAACTGGTATTTTTAACACGGCGTATTTTTAACATCAGCACCATACCAATTGGCTGACTAGTCAGCCTCTGCATCAGGAATATATCAGTTGATATACTTGTTATTATACACATAAGTATCATACCATTTAAGATACTAGTTCGTATATACGTCAGGATCGTACCAGTTGAAAGAATAGTTCATATATACATTATAATCATACCAGTTGGCAGACTACTTTATATATACATCAAAATCATACCAGTTGAAAGACTAGTTCATATATACATCAGAATCATACCAGTTGACAGACTAGTTCATATATGTATCAGAATCAAACCAGTTGGCAGACTAGTTCATATATGCATCAGAATCACACCTGTTGACAGACTACTTCTTATATGCATCAGAATCATACCAGTTGACAAACTAGTTCATATATGCATCAGAATCATACCAGTTGATATAGTAGTTCATTTATGCATCAGAATCATACCAGTTGACATACCAGTTCATTTCAGCAACATAATCATATCAGTTGACATACTAGTTCAAATTTGCATCAGAAATATACCATTTGACACACCTGTTGACAGACTACTTCTTATATGCATCAGAATCATACCAGTTGACAGACTAGTTCATATATGCATCAGAATCATACCAGTTGATATAGTAGTTCATTTATGCATCAGAATCATACCAGTTGACATACCAGTTCATTTCAGCAACATAATCATATCAGTTGACATACTAGTTCAAATTTGCATCAGAAATATACCATTTCACATACTACTTCATATATGCCTCAGAATCTTACCAGATGACACACTAGATCATATATACATCAGAATCATACCAGTTGACATACTGCTCAGTCTATGCGGCAGGACATACTAATCATTATGCCCATTCAGATCGTACCACTTGTCATACTAGTCCACGAATTTGACATTCATTCCAGTTGGTATACTAGTCGGTCTATGCACCAGTATCATAGTCAGCCTCTACATCAGCAATATACCAGTTTATTCTTTAGAAAGCAACGGCTATTTGTATTTACCCAAATACGAAAAAGCATCTGTGAATTACAAGGTAAAAAATAAGCAGTTACAAGAGAAAAAGAAAAGCAATTTTCCTCTTCTGCATCAGCATCATACCAATTGGTATACTAGTCAGCCTCTGCATCAGCATTATACCAGTTGATATACTAGTTCATACACAGCCAAAAATGAGCTAAAGGCTCTGAGTTCGATTCTCGGTAAAGTCAACACAATTTTTTTTATTCAATATTTTTTAAATTATATTGTTTATTGTATTTTTAATTTAATTATTTAATTCAACTTGCAATGGCTCCTTTCAAATTCCGCGTTCGTCAAGTTTGATTATATAGGTAAAGGCCCAATTGCATTCAACTTTGTAGGATCCACTTTCATACAAAGTTTTTTAAACGTAAAGTTAGCTTCGGGATGTATGTGACGCTGTAGTATTGTTTTCTTTCTGTGTTTATATTGATCGGCGTTTGTTTTGTGTGTTGGTTTGTTTATTGTCATTAGGGTGTCCTTTATTAAGTTATTTGTTAGTTCGCCCGGTTAAATGTTCTTTTTTTGATATGGTATGTATTTTTATAAATGTTCTACTGTCAGCATTAAATAATCTTGGAAAATTCATATGAAAGGTAAATAACACTCTAACAAAAGCTCACCAGGTAGAAGCCTACCAGGTATTTTCGAGCGTTAGAGATAAATTGGTATCCTCGTTATCCAGGTATAACGTTGACGTTGAAGTGCCAACCTCCTACGAGCAACATATCGATATCGATTTCGACACTTGGTTGTTCGAAGGTGCGTCAGATACTGAGGGAGAACAAGAAACAAAAGAAACAGTTCATCCAAGCACAAATAAACATTTTCAAACTGAAATTGTTGCACAGACAGCAACACTTTCACAAACAACTATTGTATCTCACACAGACCAGAATTCCCAAACTAATACAACCATGGCGCAAACAATGGTAGCGTTCATTAAAACTGCTTCTTCGATATTGCCCGAATTCGATGGCAAACCGGAAAACTTATCCAGTTTTTTGGATGCTCTTGATATTCTGGAGCAAATCAAGGAAACGCATGAGGCTGTCGCAGTATCCATGATAAAGACAAAACTTAAAGGCACAGCCAGAAATTTCGTTGGTGCTGAAGCCACCATACAGGAAATTAAACAAACATTAAAGAGCAAAATAAAGGGTGAGTCAGTAGAAGTTTTAACTGCAAAACTCTTAAATATCCAACAGCGTAGTAAAACTGCAAATCAGTACACTGCTGAAATTGAAAAGCTCACAAAATCATTGGAAGGAGCATACATATCTGACGGTCTAACAGCAGACCTCGCAACTAAGTATGCTACACAAACAGCTGTAAAAGCTATGTGTAAAAACTGCTTCAGTGACAAAGTAAACAATTATGCAAGCTGGAACGTTCACCACGATGAATGAAGCAGTGTCAAAATTTACCAACAGTTGCACTGAAATAACGGGTAATCCTAACTCGTTACTTCATATACGCCAACAAAATTATTTTCGCGGTAATTACCGTAGAGGTTATCAATCTAACAATTATAGAGATAACCAGCGGCGTACATAGCCAACAAGATATAATAATTCAAATAATAATAATAATCGACCAAATTATCAAAGATCAAGGCGTAACTTCGGATCCCGAGGCTCGAACCGTAATTATACAACAACAGTGCGAAATGTTAATCAACAGGAAAACCAACAGACTCCACCTCAATAAACAAAAAATTATATGTTTTCAATTTACACCTAAATAGTTATATATCCTCTAAAACAACTCTAAATAACTCAATTTCAACCCTCCTGATCGATACAGGAGCAGATATCTCAATAATAATAAAATTATAGAAAAAAAAACTTTTTTAAAAATAAGCTTTTATTATTGGTTCATAAAATTAACTAAAAAGTAAAAAATAAATTGACTGTAAAGAAATATAACACTTTATAAGTTCATTGTAACCTTTAAAGATAATTTGGCTTCTTCGTCTGCCACAAAATAATTCCATATTGTACATAATTATATATTTCTAACATTAAAACTTTACACCTAAATTATTAAATCTTCCAGTATATATCACATTCCTAATTTTATTAATAATAAAAGCGTGTTAAATTTTGATGGTATAATTAAGAAGATTCAGGTGTTAAATTTTGATGGTATAATTAAGAACATTTAGGACCTTCTTTTCTATTTGATGGTATAATTAAGAACATTCAGGACCTTCTTTTCTTGGTATCGAAATTTAACACGCTTTTATTATTAATAAAATTAGGAATGTGATATATACTGGAAGATTTAATAATTTAGGTGTAAAGTTTTAATGTTAGAAATATATAATTATATACAATATGGAATTATTTTGTGGCAGACGAAGAAGCCAAATTATCTTTAAAGGTTACAATGAACTTATAAAGTGTTATATTTCTTTACAGTCAATTTATTTTTTACTTTTTAGTTAATTTTATGAACCAATAATAAAAGGTTATTTTTAAAAAAGTTTTTTTTTCTATAATTTTATTTTTTACTTTTTAGTTCGGTTTATAAACAAAAGGCAATAATGTTGCAGCGACATCAATCGGCTGCTAGCAGCAACAGAAACCATAGAATCTTTTACAATAAAGCCGCGTGGTTAATAAAGTTAAAAAAATCTGGCAACCCTTGTGAGCAAAGGCAAAACAAAATTGTGATCTGATTTAAATTTTCAAATTAATTGTTTACTGTGAGCTTAAAACCTTGAAACCTGCTTTAAACGTTAACAAACGCTGCATTTAACTGTGGAAAATAAGATCCTCTGTTCAAGTGATCTCCGATTCAACTTTAACTAATTGTGAAGTTCATTGAAATTGGTGCTCCCGGTTTGTTTTTGTTTTTGGCATTCCATTAAATTAAAGTGCCACCTACAACAACTGCGTATCTTCCCGCCAACAGTTTTATAGTCGCTGAAGTTTGTTTGTCGTACTTCAAGCTCTGTTTTGGTGGTTTGCGTCTAAGATAAACTCAAAGCTTCCGTCATATCATCTACGCTGCGTTAGTGCTGCCACTCAGTTTTTCGAGTTTTATTTTTGGATCGTTTTCTTCTCTTTGCGTACATAATGGATGCAGTCGGTGTAAAGCGTCGTGGTGATGACATTAACGAGTCTGATAACACTAATAAAGTCCCACGACTCAGCGACTTCTCTCCCAGTTTAATGCGTAGCATGGATCAGCGCTTTACCAAATTCAACGAACTGATTGCAAAGCAAATTCTTGATTCAGAAAAAAGACTCATCGATTTCGTATGCAGAAAACTGGAAGACAAAGTGGATGTGCTGAAGAAGGATGTCATCGAGCTAAATGATAGAGTAACTCGACTGGAGAGCGTGATCGAACGCAATCTATCGAAGCAAGAGAGCCTTACTGCGGCAAGCGAAGTTCGAGTACACGGTATTCCCTTTAAGGAAGGAGAGAACTTACAAAGTGTCTTTCACCACCTATGCTCCACTGTAAACTCTGAACCTATCCCTATAAAAACCATTTTTCGGCCACGGAAATTAAACAACGGCGTGGTAGATCCCGCCGTAATAATAAAATTTCAGTCGCCGACCGATAGAAACAAATTGCTAAGAAGCATTAACATCTTCAGGCGAAATAAAGAAATCAAGGGTCTGCAATTAATTCATGTGGGCATTAACTCAAATGCCTCCCTGTCCAGGCAAAATTATGCGATCTTCAAGGCAGCGATCCGTCTAAAAAAGAAAAGAAAAGTTGTATCGGTTTTTTCAATGAAGGGTCTGGTACACATAAGACGGACAGCCAATGCCAACCCTGAAGCGATACATAGCTTGGAGTGTCTCGAGCAGATTGAAAATACTGCCCTTGAAAGTGTTAGTACCTTTCGCGATGGTGAGGTCCCAACTAATAATGACCTGGATGAACAGCAGCAATAATTATAAATTTAAATATATCCTTATTAATTATATATTACTTAAGTCTTTCCGTCTTATCTTTTCCGTTTCTATCTCTCCTAAACACATTTGTAATCTTCTATCTATATTGTCCTTTTTGGTATGCAGTGCAGAGCACTCCTTATATCTCCTTAATAGTGATGGTGCTAGACTATAGGTTGTCTAGTTCCAAAGACTGTTTACATACATTGCTGCGCATTTTCAGTCAACGTACTAAAGGGCTTAAAGTCATTCATCTCAATGCCCAAAGTTTATATAAAAAACTCGATGAATTGAGATTCATATCTGAAGGTTCTGGTATAGATATAATATGTGTTTCCGAAACCTGGTTTTCTTCACATCACAAAAATGATTTGGTGCAATTAAATGGTTATCAACTTTTTAGGGCTGATAGACGTGGTCATGGTGGTGGTGTTGCTATATATGTAAAAAGTAGTTTATCTTGTAAATTTTGTTGTAGTACTAATCCTAGTGATTCTGTTGAATATGTGTTCGTAGAGGTGTCCTCCGTAAATAATGAAAGGCTTCTTATCGGCTGTGCATACAGACCTAATCGTGGAGTTAACTTCTCTGGTTTTATTGATTTTCTTGAACCTCTACTTTTGAGCTATGATAATATCATCATCGCTGGGGATTTCAACTCCAACCTACTCGTTGACTCCAATCTTAAGTTAAGCATGGAGTCTCTTGGACTTTTCCCCACCAATTTAACTTTACCTACACACTTCACCGACTCAAATTCTTCCTTGTTGGATTTATTTTTTGTGAATGATCCCCTGAAATTACTTCATTACGATCAATTGTCTGCATCCTGTTTTTCAAAACACGATCTGATATTTCTAAGTTACAACTTTCAAACGTCACACAGCCAATGTTCATTTACGTATCGTGATTTTAGGAGCATCGATTACAGTTCCCTTGATGCCGCCGTGGAAGAGATTGAATGGAGTTTGATTCGTACGTTGACAACGGTCGACGAGCAGGCATTATTCCTACAAAGTCATATCATTACGCTTTTCGACAACCATGTGCCAGTGAAACTCAAAGCAGCTACACACAATAACAACCCATGGTTTAATGCTAATCTAAAACACCTCATTTACCAGTGCAACCTTGCTTTTTCACGGTGGAAAAGATACAAAACCCAGGAGGCACATCACTGCTTCAAAGCAGCAAGGATCGCTGTAAATAAAGCCACAAGGTCAGCTAAACAGAATTTTTATAAAAACAAGTTTAGTTCCGCTTTGAGTTCGAAGGAAACTTGGAAGGCGATTAAAGATATCGGGATGGGAAAATCTAAATGTTACATCTCTGCCCTCCCTGATGTAGATGTCAACGAGATAAATATAAATTTTGTAAATCTGCCAATCTCTACTGATAATATATGTGCTGATAATTATTGTACTCGTGCAAATGTTGATTTTGGTCCTCTTGAGTTTGTTAGTGTCGATGATTGTGATGTCGTACAAGCCATTCTTTCTGTAAAGTCTAATGCTATGGGGTTTGATGGTATATGTCCGAAATTTTTAAAAGTTATTCTTCCTAAAATCCTTCCCTGGTTAACCTACTTGGTCAACTCTGTGTTGACGACCTGTGTTTTTCCCAAATGTTGGAAAGCTGCTAAGGTAATCCCTATCCCCAAGCAAAACAATGAGTATAGGCCTATAGCCATTCTGCCTTTCCTCTCCAAGGTCGTCGAACGAATTTTGCACTGCCAGATAAATACATATGTACAGAATAATAAACTCCTCACAGATTCCCAGTCTGGATTCAGGTCGAATCGAAGCTGTAAAACAGCGCTCCTATCGGTGATAGAGGATTTGCGAGAACAAGTTGATAAAAATTGTACTGCCTTCCTAACTCTTCTCGACCACTCAAAAGCGTTTGATTCTGTCGACCACACGATTCTCTGTAAAAAGCTGGACAACCTTTTTAATTTTTCCAATTGCGCAACAACCCTCATCAGATCCTATTTGGCCGAGCGAACCCAGGCAGTAAGTGTTGGTAGCAGAAAGTCTGACTTCGTAAGTATTGTAAGAGGTGTCCCACAAGGCTCAATCCTTGGTCCCCTGTTATTTGTTTTGTACATAAATGACTTGCCTTGTGTTCTTAAGTATTGTAATATTCACATTTATGCTGACGACGTACAATTGTATATGTGCTGTCCTAGTGATCGTACCAGTTCGTGTATTAATAACTTAAATTATGATTTGTGTCAAATTGGTTCGTGGGCTTCTATGAACGGCTTATGTCTTAACCCTAAGAAGTCAAAATGTATAGTAATCCATAGAAAGTCCCTTGATAAAAGTGGATTGGAAAATTTAATCTTGGACAACACTATTATAGAATACGTCGACACGGCTAAAAATCTAGGTGTAGTTTTCAACAATACTTTGACATGGAAAGATCACATTTTCCGCACGGTGGGAAAAGTGTATGGGATGCTTCGTACACTCTGGCTAACACAATACTTTACTCCCTTACATATTCGACTACTAATAGCAAAAGCGTACTTGATACCTACGCTCCTTTATGGCTGTGAGATTTACTCTAACTGTGATTATGTATGCAAAAGGAAAATTAATGTTGTATATAACAACATTGCTAGATACGTTTACGGGCTGAAAAGACTTGACCACGTGTCTCAACACGCTAAAAAGTTGCTAAACATTTCTCTCGATAACCTCATAAAAGTAAGAACGCTCACCACTCTCCACAAACTAATATATACGAAGGAACCTGAATATCTATATCGGAGACTTAATTTCCTTCAAACTTCTCGATCGGTGCTTCTCACCCACTTCAGATATCGAATGCTAATATCTGATCGCCAGTTCTTCATAACTGCCATTCGTCTTTGGAACTCACTCCCTGCTAGACTAAGACTTATAAGCAATGCACTGCACTTCAATAAAGAATTAACAAGTTTCTATAACGACCAAGACAATTAAGATGTTAATTTATGATAATTTTTGTGTACTCTTGCGCTCGTTTTTATTTCTATTTTACTTTAATCCTCTCTCTACTTTCTATTGCTGATCTACACATGAGGTCCTTCAAACCAAAGCGCAACATGTGTGCACCTATCCAGTGTACACTTGTTGCGTTTTGGTTTGGAGCTCCTCATACCTACCTATCTTTCTATCTCTCTTTCTGTCGATCTACCTTTATATGTATGTACTTTTCTATCTACTTGTTTCCATGCATTGTTATATTATTCAATAATATTATTTATTATTATTATTATTCAATATTTTTTTAGTATACTTTATTTTTTTTTTTAGCATTAAGTGTCAAATGTTCCTATTTTTATAACGTTACCGACTAGCACTATAAAATAATTTTATCAAATTGTTGTGCCAGGATAAATTTACCAAATAAATACAAATACAAATACAAATTGGAATAAAGACTAAACTAAACGATAAATGGGATTTTTGATATTAAGCTAATTTTTTTATTTACTGTTAGCGAAGCCTGAAAATTTGCAAAATCCCATCTTAACTGCAAGTTAGTACAATATCAAAAGCAAAATTTCCTGGAATGAAAACTTTCGAATATCTCTACTCGTGCGCCACCTATCGGAATTATTTTTTTGTTATTTTGCGTGGAAGCAGAAAACTAAACGATGATGAAAATTTCAAGATCCTACCTCAACGGGAAGTTCGTTGAAAAACGAATTAATCGACACTGAAAACAGACCTTCGTACTTCTCAAATAAAGCGACTCACGCGCCACCTAACGGGTCCAATTTTTTTTTAACATTTAGAAATTAATTAAGTAACACACACGTAAAATATCAGCCAAATCGGTCCATAATTACGATTTTGAGTTTTTATTACCGCTATCTCAGCCCCACCTAGCGGAATTTTTTTTTACAAAAATATTTCTTTTCATGGTAGTAATACATGTTACGAATTTCAGCTAAATCGGACCATAAATGCGAATTTTGAAAATATAGCGACCCACCCGCCACCTATCGAATTTTTTTGTTATAATATTGCATTGTCATCGGGGTTATACATGGGTGCAGAATTTCAGATCAATCGGACACCGGGAAGTGTATCAAATTTAGCTTGCAAGATTTGATTACAGACAGCCGTCAGGTGAAACTAAATAAAAGCTTATAAAAAAGTTTTTTTTTCTTTAATTTTATTTCTCATATTACATATTACATATTACATTAACACTTAATTCTAGCATTTGAATCACGCAAATGAAAACACAATCAGTAAAATCTAATAAATTAATTAGAACTGCGTTTCAATAATAATTAGCTGTTTCCTTTTTTCTTCAATTTAATAATTCAAAATCAGCAGAGCCAACTTTTTATGCATAATTGCTCAAAAGAGTGAAGGAATTAGCCGAATGTTTTATTCTTCAGCGCCATCTGCATATCAATATACATATAATGCTTAGTGCCATCTGCATATCAATATACATGTAATGCTTAGTGCCATCTGCATATCAATAGACAATGCTCATAAGGGTAAAGGAATTCACCGCGGGTAAGTAAAGGTACTTTTGGAATACACCACGCGCCGAATTCCAATCTTCTTTCTATGGCAATAGGGAAAAACGACTAAACTTGGGTGATGATTGGATTTTTGCAAATAAAGCAATATTTTAGATTTTTTTTTTTGTATAATGCATTGTCAGTAAAACTTGATAGATGGTGAAAATTTCAAAACCCCAGCTCAACGGGGAGTTAGTTCAAAATCGAAGGCAAAATCTCTGTAAATTAAATTTTTCAAATATCTCTACCCATGCGCCGCCTATCGAAATTATTTTTTTATTATAGTGCATTGGGGTATAAAACTAAACGATGATGAAAATTTCAAGATCCTACCTCAACGGGAAGTTCGTTGAAAAACGAATTAATCGACACTGAAAACAGACCTTCGTAATTCTCAAATAAAGCGACTCACGCTCCACCTAGCGGGTCCAATTTTTTTTCAACATTTAGAAATTAATTAAGTAACACACACGTAAAATATCAGCCAAATCGGTCCATAATTACGATTTTGAGTTTTTATTACCGCTATCTCAGCCCCACCTAGCGGAATTTTTTTTTACAAAAATATTTCTTTTCATGGTAGTAATACATGTTACGAATTTCAGCTAAATCGGACCATAAATGCGAATTTTGAAAATATAGCGACCCGCGCGCCACCTATCGAAATTTTTTTTATAATATTGCATTGTCATCGGGGTTATACATGGGTGCAGAATTTCAGATCAATCGGACACCGGGAAGTGTACAAATTTAGCTTGCAAGATTTGTTAACAGACAGCCGTCAGGTGAAACTAAATAAAAGCTTATAATAAAAAAAAGGGTCAAATTGACAGTAATGTCACAATTAATTATTCACAAAAAACTGATTTAAAGGGCATTGGTCAAGGTTTAACAAGCACTCTTGGAACAGTCAAGGCAGAGTTAAAGGATGATTACTTACTAATAGCACATACATTTCACATAGTTGAAGATAATTTTCCAATTGCCTGCGGTGGAATTTTGGGACTTGATTTTATTAAAAAATATAATTGTATTTTAGATTACAGTAAAAATGGGGACAGCCTAATACTACGTCCATATGATTTTCCTGAAAATATTATAATAGAAATGACAAACAGACCATCTGTTAATTGCATAAAAATACCTGCAAGGCCGGAAGTAATCCGACAAGTCCATATTGAAAATAATAATTCTGATTTATTAATACCTCATCAAAAATTAGCTGAGGGCATTTTTATTGCAAACACCTTAGTAAATTCACAACAAACTTTCATTAGAGTCATTAATATAACAGATAAAAATGCAACCATTCAAAATTTTAATATTAACACAGAAAATTTAAATGATTACGCAATAATAAAAACTAAATTAGAACCAATAGAAAATAGTAGGGAAAAATTAAAAAGATTAAATAAAAATTTCCCACCTTTCGCTAGTAAATCACTTAACACATTATTCTCCGAATTTATTGATATATTTTCATTAGATACCGAACCAATTACTGCTAATAACTTTTATAAACAAAAATTACACATGAAATATAGCACACCTGTTTACATTAAAAATTATAGATTACCTCAAGCTCAAAAAGGTGAAATTAACAAGCAAATTAATAAATTAATTGAAGATAACATAATAGAGCCGTCTATTTCGGAATACAATAGCCCAATTCTCCTGGTACCGAAAAATGATAAAAGATGGAGATTAGTAGTCGATTATCCACAAGTAAACAAAAAATTAACTGCAGATAAATTTCCATTACCAAGAATTGATGATATCCTAGATCAATTGGGTAGAGCTAAATATTTTTCATGCTTAGACTTAGGGCCACTTGCATAAAAGCCGATTAAGCCTAATCGGTGATTAACTTGACAGCTAACCATACAAAATACGTAAATTAAACTCCGGTTAGTCGTTATCAGCTTTTATGCAAGCGGCCCTTAATGTCTGGCTTTCATCAAATTGAATTACATAAAGACTATAGGGACATCACATCGTTTACGGCAGAGGATGGCACATATCGTTTTAAAAGATTACCATATGGTTTGAAAGTGGCCCCTAACTCATTTCAAAGAATGATGACACTAGCATTTGCAGGTCTTAAGCCATCTCAAGCTTTTCTATATATGGATGACTTAGTAGTATTAGGATGCTCCGAAAAACATATGATTACAAATTTGAGAGATGTATTTTCTACTTGCAGAAAATATAATTTAAAATTACATCCGGATAAATGTTTATTTTTTAACCAAGAAGTTACTTATCTTGGACATAAATGCACAAATAAAGGAATTTTACCTGATCCAAGTAAATTTGAGACTGTTCTAAATTATCCAATACCCAAAAGTGCTGATGAAGTTAAGCGATTTGTCGCATTTTGTAACTATTACCGAAGATTTGTTCCCAATTTTGCAGCTCATTCTAGAGTTTTAACGAGATTGTGTAAAAAGAATGTTTCTTTCGCGTGGACAGAGGAATATCAAAAAGCTTTTGTCTATTTGAGGGAGGCATTGGTACACTCAAATATTTTGCAATATCCAGATTTCGATAAAGAATTTTGTATAACAACAGATGCCAGTGGATTTGCCTGCGGCGCAGTTCTTAGTCAAGAATATGAAGGCAAACAATTACCAATTGCCAATGCGTCAAGAGCATTCACAAAAGGTGAAAGCAATAAAGCCACAATTGAAAAAGAGTTGGCAGCAATCCATTGGGCTATAACTTAATTTAGACCATATGTTTATGGCAGAAAATTTTTGATTAAAACAGACCATCGCCCCTTAACATACCTATTCTCGATGAAAAACCCTTCATCAAAATTAACTAGAGTTCGACTGGAATTTGAGGAATATGACTTTGAGATGGAGTACATAGCTGGAAAAGAAAGCTATCCCTGCAGTCAGGTAGGTAGGTAGAAGTGGCTGCCGCAAAGGCACACCTAGGCCAGTAATAAAAGGCCCGTTGTGATACCACCAAACACTAGGAAAGTCAATCCCGGGGCCCGGCCATATGGAAAATCCCAGTGCTGTCGGGACTCTCCATATAGCCGAAACCCGGGACTGACACTCCTAACCGACATCGCTACCCCTCCTCGAACCATTTTGATAACTTGATGAAGCCCATCAAGTCTTTTATGTCTAGCTCCGCGACCTGGCTTAAGCTAACCAGGAAGGGAACTCCCAGAGAGCGCCTTCTCGCTCCGCTTAAGGCCGGGCAGTTGCAGATGAGGTGCTCCACCGTTTCCTCTTCCTCATCATCTTTGCAACTCCTGCAGCATCGTTGGTAGGGAACGCCTAGCCTTGCTGCGTGCCTACCAATAAGGCAGTGCCCGGTTAAAACACCTATTAATATGGAGATTTCCTTCTTTTTTAGGGCGTATATGTGTTTAGATCTTTTAAGATCGCATTTTGGCCAGGTTTGCTTGGATATCCGGCACCTTGGGGCTTGTAGCCATCTTTCGTTGGCTTCGCGGAGTGTATGCTCCTTCAGCATTAGCTTGCACGTGGCAAACGGCATACCTATGCGCTCTTTATCTTGAAGAATCTGCTTGGTCGTGCCCTGCCTGGCAAGTTCGTCTGCCCTACAGTTTCCCTCAATGTCCCTGTGTCCCGGGACCCATGTGAGGTTCACGCGGTTCTGTTGGGCCATCTCTTGAAGAGATCGACGACAGCTGAGCGTCAGTTCAGAGTTGAACGAGTAAGAGCCAAGGGATTTGATGGCCGCTTGGCTGTCGCTGAAAATACAGATATCCTGTCCGATGGTACGTTCACCTATCCAAGTCACGGCGTCCATGATTGCAGAAACTTCAGCCTGGAAGACGCTGCAGTGATCAGGTAGTCTAAAGGAGAGTTCTAGGTCCAAATCCCTTGAGTAAACCCCTCCTCCGACTCTGCCGTCTAACTTCGAGCCGTCGGTGTATATACAAGTGCCGCCATTAGTAGCGGGACACCGATCTATGTTCTCCCAGTCTTCCCTGCTGGGAATGTTTATTCTAAAACAACAATCTCCGACTGTTGTGGTCGCACACCGATCTGTGCTCAGAGGGAGAAAGCTGTAAGATCTTAGAATACAGGAGTGTCCAATAGTGCTTGCGCCCCAGACGGACGTTTCCCTTAGACGCACAGCCGATGCTGCTGCTACCCGGTACCCTTCCAGATCGAGTGGCAAAAAGCCAAGAATGGCCTGGAGAGCTTCATTGGGTGTTATTCTTAACGCCCCGCTTATACAGATCATGCTCGATCTGTGGACTTTTCCTAACAGATTTAGGTTTGTTGCCTTTCCTAGCGCAGGTCACCATACCACGACTCCATACAGCATAATTGGCTGGATTATCGCAGTGTAGATCCATCTGCAAATTTTGGGGCTGAGCCCCCATTTTTTGCCAATGGCTCTTTTACACGTGTAAAGTGCAATGCACGCTTTCCTCTGGCGCTGGATGACATTCTCCTTCCAGTTAAGCTTTCTATCTAGAACTGTGCCTAGGAATTTGGCTTTGTCAGCTAAGTTCAGGCGCACGCCATCTAGTTCTGGTAGGTTCAGCGGTGGTATCTTGTACCGCCTGGTATAAAGGACAAGCTCCACCTTTCCTGGGTTGATGCTAAGTCCGCAGCGAGAGGACATGAAGAAACTTCTCGCAGTGCTACTTGCATCAAGTCACACAGGGTTTGTGGGAATTTGCCCCTATATGCAATAGCTAAATCGTCTGCATATGCCACTATCTTCCCGCCCCCCCACCTTGTGTCTCGTAGCAGCGAGTTTACGGTGAGGTTCCATAGGAGCGGGGAGAGAACACCACCCTGAGGCGTTCCTCTTGTGACATAGCGTGAAAGATCAACTGTTCCCAGTGAAGAAACTATTTTCCTTCCCTTTAGTAGTTGATCAATTAGTCCAATAAGAGACCTATTTATGCCCAGGTTTGTTAAAGCAGTGTTAATAGCCTCCGGCCTTATATTGTTGAAAGCCCCTTCGATGTCCAGAAAGGCCACGAGACAGTACTCCTTTTCGTGCAATGATTTTTCAACAATAGAGACTAGGCTGTGGAGCGCAGTTTCCGTTGATTTACCTTTGGTGTAGGCATGTTGATAGCTAGAAATAAGGTTGCTATCAATAGTAGAGGAGAGATAATCGCTAATTATCCTCTCGAAGGTTTTAAGTGCAAAAGACGAGAGACTGATCGGTCTGTAGTCTTTAGGCTCATAGTGTGAGGCCTTCCCAGCCTTTGGAATAAAGACTACCGTGGCGCTTCTCCAGGAGCACGGAATGTAATTAAGAGCCAGGCAGGCTGAAAAGAGAACTACCAGCCATTTAGCTGATATTTCCAGCGTGTTTATAAGCTGTGCGGGGAAAATCCCGTCTGGCCCAGCTGCCTTGAACGGCTCAAAGCTTTTGATTGCCCACCTTACCCTTTCCTCCGTAATGGGTATGTTTACCGCCAGGTTTGTTGCAGATGCTACAGGTGCATCATACAAGTTCCCCGGAAAGTGTGTGTTCACGAGCAGCTCCAGGGTTTCCCCTTCCGTGCTGGTCCAAGATCCGTCGTAAATAGCTAATGGCTGTTTGAGTTTTTGATAGCACTCGTCTAAGTCTCGCTGTATCATCGACTTTTTCGATCCCGGTGCAGAAATTTCTCCACGAAGTTCTCTTCGCTTGCCTTAGAGCCTTTTTATAGGCCCTCAGTTTAGCTTTATATTCGAGCCATTCAGGCTCCGTACCGATGCTCTTGGCCTTGTTAAATTGCTTCCTGCATGATATACGGAACGAATTCAGGTCGTAAGACCACCAGTGGGGTCTATGTTTGCCGCGTGGTTTTGGTACTGGACAAGCCTGCTCTAGGGCATTTGAGAGCGCCGTTGTAAAGGTCGTTACCAGATCATCCAGTTTTCCCACTGATGAGGGGGCTTGTGGAGGTAATACTGGTAGGTCCCTAGCTAATATTTGGTTATGTAGCTGCCAGTTAGTGTTGCGTGGATTTCGTTTCATAACTGGCTGCTCAACAATAAAGTCTAACACAATTTCTATGTACCGATTGTCAGAAAATGAATGCTCATCAAGAACACGCCATTTTCTGACCCACTCATAAGCGCCTTCGCTACAAACAGTGAGGTCTATAACCTCCCTACGAGCTTTAGTTATAAAAGTAGGCTCGTTACCCACGTTACAAACCACCAGGTTAGTTGTTAGTAGGTAGTCAAACAGAGACTCGCCCCTAGCGTTAATATCGGAGCTTCCCCACTGGACGTGATGAGCATTAGCGTCAGCTCCAATAATAAGATGGCCCGTACAGAAATTATCCACCAGATCTTTCACCTCCTTTTGTGGAGGAGGTTCTTCGGCGTCATAGGGCATATAGACCGACGCCATCGTTAGGCTGGTGCTGCCGACTGTTAAGCTGGCAGCTGTAACGTCACCATTTGAGTAGTTGGGTAATAGAAAGGTGTTTAGCTCAGACTTTACCAAAATACAGGTTCTGACCTTGCCCTCATCATTGGCTTGGATGAGCTTGTACCCCTTAGTCCCCAATCCACAGATCCTAGAGCTATTGACCCAGGGCTCTTGGATAAGGACCACGTCTACGTCGTCTTTAGAAAGACGACTGCTTAAAACAGCCGAGGCTGCTTTAGATTTGTGCAGATTTATCTGAAGCACCACCAACATGAGAGAGCTCAGACATCCCTGCCGCCAGCGTGTCGTCGAGGTCTGGCCTGTTCCGGGGGCTGTCTCTCAACGAGGAGTTGTTCAGAGCACCTGCACGATTTGGCGTGGCGGGAACCCTGCTGTCTGAAGCAGCATCAACGTTAGTGTGCTCAGGTTTAGCCACGATCGTGACGTCGAGGCCTTCTTCGTCAAGCAGGCTTTCTTCTATCGCCGAGTTGTTCGCAGCACCATCGCAATTTGACGTGGCGGATAACATACTTTCCGCGTCGGACTCCTCTGCTTCCCCTTCCGATGCCTCGATCTCCGAGTCCTCCGGAGCGTCCGGAATAGCAGCGCGCTGTGCATCGCCACGGTATACGTGGATCATGATCTGACCCAAGCCGTAATGCACTCGTCCGTTGCACCGTTTAAGGGGCTCGAGCGCCTCCTTATTCAGAGTGATAACCACCTGTCTATTGGGCCCAACCACATCATCGACCAGATTGACGCCCCAATCCTGCGTCGGGAGAGACGGATTCCAGACCTGCAGCATCTCAAGAATATTCTCGGGTTCTGCTGGGACGGCAGGAATCCATGCCTTTGCCCTTGGCCGAGCAGGAATGTCCTTCCAGTCGACGACATCTAGTCTTGCCCCTGGGTAGGCTTCACCCAGTCTTGCAACTGCTGCCTTATACAGTGCGACAGTTCTTGCATCCTCGCACGCGAATATTTTGATCTGACCTTGGTGCCAGCCCGCGTCAGTACCTCGCGGCGGACTACCCGGAGACTCACGCATTAAGTGGAGGAGGGCCCTGCCCATTTCATTCCTGCCCATTTCATGCAGTCAACTTAACTAGTTTTATACTAATCAAATACCAGTCAGCCAGGCGGCTTCAACTAGTTCGAGTTTTGTAATTTTTCCATATTAGCAACTGGTATTTTTAACACGGCGTATTTTTAACATCAGCACCATACCAATTGGCTGACTAGTCAGCCTCTGCATCAGGAATATATCAGTTGATATACTTGTTATTATACACATAAGTATCATACCATTTAAGATACTAGTTCGTATATACGTCAGGATCGTACCAGTTGAAAGAATAGTTCATATATACATTATAATCATACCAGTTGGCAGACTACTTTATATATACATCAAAATCATACCAGTTGAAAGACTAGTTCATATATACATCAGAATCATACCAGTTGACAGACTAGTTCATATATGTATCAGAATCAAACCAGTTGGCAGACTAGTTCATATATGCATCAGAATCACACCTGTTGACAGACTACTTCTTATATGCATCAGAATCATACCAGTTGACAGACTAGTTCATATATGAATCAGAATCATACCAGTTGATATAGTAGTTCATTTATGCATCAGAATCATACCAGTTGACATACCAGTTCATTTCAGCAACATAATCATATCAGTTGACATACTAGTTCAAATTTGCATCAGAAATATACCATTTGACATACTAGTTCATATATGCATAAGAATCTTACCAGTTGACATACTAGTTCAAATTTGCATCAGAAATATACCATTTCACATACTACTTCATATATGCCTCAGAATCTTACCAGATGACACACTAGATCATATATACATCAGAATCATACCAGTTGACATACTGCTCAGTCTATGCGGCAGGACATACTAATCATTATGCCCATTCAGATCGTACCACTTGTCATACTAGTCCACGAATTTGACATTCATTCCAGTTGGTATACTAGTCGGTCTATGCACCAGTATCATAGTCAGCCTCTACATCAGCAATATACCAGTTTATTCTTTAGAAAGCAACGGCTATTTGTATTTACCCAAATACGAAAAAGCATCTGTGAATTACAAGGTAAAAAATAAGCAGTTACAAGAGAAAAAGAAAAGCAATTTTCCTCTTCTGCATCAGCATCATACCAATTGGTATACTAGTCAGCCTCTGCATCAGCATTATACCAGTTGATATACTAGTTCCTACACAGCCAAAAATGAGCTAAAGGCTCTGAGTTCGATTCTCGGTAAAGTCAACACAATTTTTTTTATTCAATATTTTTTAAATTATATTGTTTATTGTATTTTTAATTTAATTATTTAATTCAACTTGCAATGGCTCCTTTCAAATTCCGCGTTCGTCAAGTTTGATTATATAGGTGAAGGCCCAATTGCATTCAACTTTGTAGGATCCACTTTCATAAAGTCTTATTTTTACATCAAAAAGAGTCAAAGTAAGACTGCTTTCATGCTGGGCCATACACTCGAGTTAAAGGAGCATTGGTAGAGTTAATTTATATTGTTGTTGCCAATATACTCAAGTTTATGCCGCAACGTAAAAAAAAATGGCGGTTATATACCAACAGGTTGTCATAACCTCTAACGAGACTTTTGCCGAATTTCTCTTCCAACTTATAGTGTGCTGCTTTGATTTTTTCCCTATGAGTTGGCGGGACCTAGTTTTTTTATAAGCTTTTATTTAGTTTCATTGTTAATTTAAAAATCTGTGACTGTTCAAACAGTTGAATGCAGTTAGGTTAGGTTAGGTTAGTGGCTGCCGCAGAGGCACACTTAGGCCAGTTTTGAAAAGCCCGTTGTGATACCACCAGCACTAGGAAAGTCAGTCCCGGGACCCGGCCATTTGGAAAATCCCAGTGGTCTGGTTTAGACTAGAAGGGAACTCCCAAAAAGCGCGTTCCCGCGCCGCTTAAGGCCGGGCAGTTGCAGATGAGGTGCTTCACCGTTTCCTCTTCCTCATCATCTTTGCAGCTCCTACAGCATCGTCGATAGGGCACCCCTTCTGCGTGCCTACCAATAAGGCAGTGCCCAGTTAGAACATCTATTAATATTAAGATTTCTCTCCTTCTTAGGGAGTGAATGCCTCTAGATCTTTTATGATCCCATTTCGGCCAGGTTTGTTTGGATGTCCGGCAACTTGGGGATTGTTGCCACCTTTCGTTGGCTTGGAGTACACACTCCGTCAAGCCAACGAAAAGTAGCAACAATCCCCAGGGTGCCGGACATCCAAACAAACCTGGCCAAAATGGGATCATAAAAGATCTAGAGGGATCATAAAAGATCTGAATGCAGTTACAGAATTTCCATTTGATTTTCAGAAAAATACAATTGACATTCAGAAAATTACAATTGATATTCAGAAAACTTTCTGAATATAAACTGAAAAAGGTGTAGTATGATTTCAACCCGAGTTTCATACATACTTGCATACTAGTACGAACCAGGATTTTTCTGACTAGTATTATTTCGCCCAGCAAATTATAGTTGTATACTAGTATGTTTTCTGATTAGATTGGCATTGATTGGTTTAAGGGTAATCAGCAAAGAACTAGTATAAAAACATCCATAAAATGTATAGTAAACGAGCTAGATGTCTGCTGAGTAGTTTGGAATTGATTAGTTTGAAGGTAGTCAGAAATTAACTAGTATGAATACACCACACAATTTTTAGGCGTAGAACTATAATGTTGCTGAGTAGTTTGGCATTGACTGGTTTAAAGCTAATCAAAAATGAACTAGTATGAATACACCACAAAATGTACAGTCAATGAACTACATTGTTTGCCGAGTAGTTTGGCAATGTCTGGCTTAAAGGAAATCAGAAATGAACTGGTATGAATACACCACAAAATGCATAGTCAATGAACTAGAATTTTCGCTAAGTAGTTTGGCATTGAATGGTTTAAAGCTAATCAACAATGAACTGGTATCCATATGCCACAAAATGCATAGTCAATGAACTATATTGTTAGCTGAGTAGTTGGACATTGACTGGTTTAAAGGTGATCAGCAATGAACTAGTATGAATACTTTACAAAAAGTATAGACAATGAATTATATTGTTTGCTGAGTAGTTCGACATTGACTGGTTTAACGCTAATCAGCAATGAACTAGTATGCATACGCCACAAAATGTATAGTCAATAAACTAGAATTTTCGCTGAGTAGTTTGGCATTGACTGCTTTTAAAACTAATCAACAACGAACTGGTAGGCATATGCCACAAAATGGTTAGTCAATGAACTAGTATGTTTGCTGAGTAGTTCGGAATTTGACTGCAGGGTATCAGTTGACATACTAGTTCAAATTTGCATCAGAAATATACCATTTGACATACTAGTTCATATATGCATCAGAATCTTACCAGTTGACATACTAGTTCAAATTTGCATCAGAAATATACCATTTCACATACTAGTTCATATATGCCTCAGAATCTTACCAGATGACATACTAGATCATATATACATCAGAATCATACCAGTTGACATACTGCTCAGTCTATGCGGCAGGACATACTAATCATTATGCCCATTCAGATCGTACCACTTGTCATACTAGTCCACGAATTTGACATTCATTCCAGTTGGTATACTAGTCGGTCTATGCACCAGTATCATAGTCAGCCTCTACATCAGCAATATACCAGTTTATTCTTTAGAAAGCAACGGCTATTTGTATTTACCCAAATACGAAAAAGCATCTGTGAATTACAAGGTAAAAAATAAGCAGTTACAAGAGAAAAAGAAAAGCAATTTTCCTCTTCTGCATCAGCATCATACCAATTGGTATACTAGTCAGCCTCTGCATCAGCATTATACCAGTTGATATACTAGTTCATACACAGCCAAAAATGAGCTAAAGGCTCTGAGTTCGATTCTCGGTAAAGTCAACACAATTTTTTTATTCAATATTTTTTAAATTATATTGTTTATTGTATTTTTAATTTAATTATTTAATTCAACTTGCAATGGCTCCTTTCAAATTCCGCGTTCATCAAGTTTGATTATATAGGTAAAGGCCCAATTGCATTCAACTTTGTAGGATCCACTTTCATACAAAGTTTTTTAAACGTAAAGTTAGCTTCGGGATGTATGTGACGCTGTAGTATTGTTTTCTTTCTGTGTTTATATTGATCGGCGTTTGTTTTGTGTGTTGGTTTGTTTATTGTCATTAGGGTGTCATTTATTAAGTTATTTGTTAGTTCGCCCGGATAAATGTTCTTTTTTTGATATGGTATGTATTTTTATAAATGTTCTACTGTCAGCATTAAATAATCTTGGAAAATTCATATGAAAGGTAAATAACACTCTAACAAAAGCTCACCAGGTAGAAGCCTACCAGGTATTTTCGAGCGTTAGAGATAAATTGGTATCCTCGTTATCCAGGTATAACGTTGACGTTGAAGTGCCAACCTCCTACGAGCAACATATCGATATCGATTTCGACACTTGGTTGTTCGAAGGTGCGTCAGATACTGAGGGAGAACAAGAAACAAAAGAAACAGTTCATCCAAGCACAAATAAACATTTTCAAACTGAAATTGTTGCACAGACAGCAACACTTTCACAAACAACTATTGTATCTCACACAGACCAGAATTCCCAAACTAATACAACCATGGCGCAAACAATGGTAGCGTTCATTAAAACTGCTTCTTCGATATTGCCCGAATTCGATGGCAAACCGGAAAACTTATCCAGTTTTTTGGATGCTCTTGATATTCTGGAGCAAATCAAGGAAACGCAAGAGGCTGTCGCAGTATCCATGATAAAGACAAAACTTAAAGGCACAGCCAGAAATTTCGTAGGTGCTGAAGCCACCATACAGGAAATTAAACAAACATTAAAGAGCAAAATAAAGGGTGAGTCAGTAGAAGTTTTAACTGCAAAACTCTTAAATATCCAACAGCGTAGTAAAACTGCAAATCAGTACACTGCTGAAATTGAAAAGCTCACAAAATCATTGGAAGGAGCATACATATCTGACGGTCTAACAACAGACCTCGCAACTAAGTATGCTACACAAACAGCTGTAAAAGCTATGTGTAAAAACTGCTCCAGTGACAAAGTAAACAATTATGCAAGCTGGAACGATGAATGAAGCAGTGTCAAAATTTACCAACAGTTGCACTGAAATAACGGGTAACCCTAACTCGTTACTTCATATACGTCAACAAAATTATTTTCGCGGTAATTACCGTAGAGGTTATCAATCTAACAATTATAGAGATAACCAGCGGCGTACATACCCAACAAGATATAATAATTCAAATATTAATAATAATCGACCAAATTATCAAAGATCAAGGCGTAACTTCGGATCCCGAGGCTCGAACCGTAATTATACAACAACAGTGCGAAATGTTAATCAACAGGAAAACCAACAGACGCCACCTCAATAAACAAAAAATTATATGTTTTCAATTTACACCTAAATAGTTATATATCCTCTAAAACAACTCTAAATAACTCAATTTCAACCCTCCTGATCGATACAGGAGCAGATATCTCAATAATAAAAAAGGGTCAAATTGACAGTAATGTCACAATTAATTATTCACAAAAAACTGATTTAAAGGGCATTGGTCAAGGTTTAATAAGCACTCTTGGAACAGTCAAGGCAGAGTTAAAGGATGATCACTTACTAATAGCACATACATTTCACATAGTTGAAGATAATTTTCCAATTCCCTGCGGTGGAATTTTGGGACTTGATTTTATTAAAAAATATAATTGTATTTTAGATTACAGTAAAAATGGGGACAGCCTAATACTACGTCCATATGATTTTCCTGAAAATATTATAATAGAAATGACAAACAGACCATCTGTTAATTGCATAAAAATACCTGCAAGGCCGGAAGTAATCCGACAAGTCCATATTGAAAATAATAATTCTGATTTATTAATACCTCATCAAAAATTAGCTGAGGGCATTTTTATTGCAAACACCTTAGTAAATTCACAACAAACTTTCATTAGAGTCATTAATATAACAGATAAAAATGCAACCATTCAAAATTTTAATATTAACACAGAAAATTTAAATGATTACGCAATAATAAAAACTAAATTAGAACCAATAGAAAATAGTAGGGAAAAATTAAAAAGATTAAATAAAAATTTCCCACCTTTCGCTAGTAAATCACTTAACACATTATTCTCCGAATTTATTGATATATTTTCATTAGATACCGAACCAATTACTGCTAATAACTTTTATAAACAAAAATTACACATGAAATATAGCACACCTGTTTACATTAAAAATTATAGATTACCTCAAGCTCAAAAAGGTGAAATTAACAAGCAAATTAATAAATTAATTGAAGATAACATATTAGAGCCGTCTATTTCGGAATACAATAGCCCAATTCTCCTGGTACCGAAAAATGATAAAAGATGGAGATTAGTAGTCGATTACCCACAAGTAAACAAAAAATTAACTGCAGATAAATTTCCATTACCAAGAATTGATGATATCCTAGATCAATTGGGTAGAGCTAAATATTTTTCATGCTTAGACTTAATTCTGGCTTTCATCAAATTGAATTACATAAAGACTCTAGGGACATCACATCGTTTATGGCACATATCGTTTTAAAAGATTACCATATGGTTTGAAAGTGGCCCCTAACTCATTTCAAAGAATGATGACACTAGCATTTGCAGGTCTTAAGCCATCTCAAGCTTTTCTATATATGGATGACTTAGTAGTATTAGGATGCTCCGAAAAACATATGATTACAAATTTGAGAGATGTATTTTCTACTTGCAGAAAATATAATTTAAAATTACATCCGGATAAATGTTTATTTTTTAACCAAGAAGTTACTTATCTTGGACATAAATGCACAAATAAAGGAATTTTACCTGATCCAAGTAAATATGAGACTGTTCTAAATTATCCAATACCCAAAAGTGCTGATGAAGTTAAGCGATTTGTCGCATTTTGTAACTATTACCGAAGATTTGTTCCCAATTTTGCAGCTCATTCTAGAGTTTTAACGAGATTGTGTAAAAAGAATGTTTCTTTCGCGTGGACAGAGGAATATCAAAAAGCTTTTGTCTATTTGAGGGAGGCATTGGTACACCCAAATATTTTGCAATATCCAGATTTCGATAAAGAATTTTGTATAACAACAGATGCCAGTGGATTTGCCTGCGGCGCAGTTCTTAGTCAAGAATATGAAGGCAAACAATTACCAATTGCCAATGCTTCAAGAGCATTCACAAAAGGTGAAAGCAATAAAGCCACAATTGAAAAAGAGTTGGCAGCAATCCATTGGGCTATAACTTAATTTAGACCATATGTTTATGGCAGAAAATTTTTGATTAAAACAGACCATCGCCCCTTAACATACCTATTCTCGATGAAAAACCCTTCATCAAAATTAACTAGAGTTCGACTGGAATTTGAGGAATATGACTTTGAGGTGGAGTACATAGCTGGAAAAGAATGCTATCCCTGCAGTCAACTTAACTAGTTTTATACTAATCAAATACCAGTCAGCCAGGCGGCTTCAACTAGTTCGAGTTCTGTAATTTTTCCATATTAGCAACTGGTATTTTTAACACGGCGATGTCCTACGAGATGGCAATTGTCCTTCTCTGCATCAGCACCATACCAATTGGCTGACTAGTCAGCCTCTGCTTCAGGAATATATCAGTTGATATACTTGTTACTTGTACATAAGTATCATACCATTTAAGATACTAGTTCGTATATACGTCAGGATCGTACCAGTTGAAAGAATAGTTCATATATACATTATAATCATACCAGTTGGCAGACTACTTTATATATACATCAAAATCATACCAGTTGAAAGACTAGTTCATATATACATCAGGATCATACCAGTTGACAGACTAGTTCATATATGTATCAGAATCAAACCAGTTGGCAGACTAGTTCATATATGCATCAGAATCACACCTGTTGACAGACTACTTCTTATATGCATCAGAATCATACCAGTTGACAGACTAGTTCATATATGCATCAGAATCATACCAATTGACAGACTAGTTAAAAAAAGCATCGGTATCATACCAGTTGTCATACTAGTTCATATATGCGTCAGAATCATACCAGTTGATATAGTAGTTCATTTATGCATCAGAATCATACCAGTTGACATACCAGTTCATTTAAGCAACATAATCATATCAGTTGACATACTAGTTCAAATTTGCATCAGAAATATACCATTTGACATACTAGTTCATATATGCATCAGAATCTTACCAGTTGACATACTAGTTCAAATTTGCATCAGAAATATACCATTTCACATACTAGTTCATATATGCCTCAGAATCTTACCAGATGACATACTAGATCATATATACATCAGAATCATACCAGTTGACATACTGCTCAGTCTATGCGGCAGGACATACTAATCATTATGCCCATTCAGATCGTACCACTTGTCATACTAGTCCACGAATTTGACATTCATTCCAGTTGGTATACTAGTCGGTCTATGCACCAGTATCATAGTCAGCCTCTACATCAGCAATATACCAGTTTATTCTTTAGAAAGCAACGGCTATTTGTATTTACCCAAACACGAAAAAGCATCTGTGAATTACAAGGTAAAAAATAAGCAGTTACAAGAGAAAAAGAAAAGCAATTGTCCTCTTCTGCATCAGCATCATACCAATTGGAATACTAGTCAGCCTCTGCATCAGCATTATACCAGTTGATATACTAGTTCATACACAGCCAAAAATGAGCTAAAGGCTCTGAGTTCGATTCTCGGTAAAGTCAACACAATTTTTTTTATTCAATATTTTTTAAATTATATTGTTTATTGTATTTTTAATTTAATTATTTAATTCAACTTGCAATGGCTCCTTTCAAATTCCGCGTTCGTCAAGTTTGATTATATAGGTAAAGGCCCAATTGCATTCAACTTTGTAGGATCCACTTTCATACAAAGTTTTTTAAACGTAAAGCGAAGCGAAATTTTTGCAAATGCTCAAAAACGAGGCGCGCATTTGTCAAAGTTTTATGTAATTGGGGCTTTGGAGTTGTATTTTTAGGTAAGGTAAATTAAGGTTACTTAAGGTTAAGTTAGTCGTCCACTGCGAAGTTCCGGTCGCACATATGTATATATAGATAAAAGTGAGTCTTATTTTTACATCAAAAAGAGTCAAAGTAAGACTGCTTTCATGCTGGGTCACACACTCTAGTTAAAGGAGCATTGTTAGAGTTAATTTATCTTGTTGTTGTCAATATACTCAAGTTTACGCCGCAACGTAAAAAAAATGGCGGTTATATACCAACAGGTTGTCATAACCTCTAACGAGACTTTTGACGAACTTCTCTTCCAACTTATAGTGTGCTGCTTTGATTTTTTTCCTACAAGTTGGCGGGACCTAGGTTTTTTACCTTTCATGAACATGAAATGGTATTATAACTTTGGTCCGATGTTTGTAAGTATGAGAAGAAGAAGAGATAGACCCATCAATAAGTATACCGAAATGATCAGGATGACGAGATGAGTTGATTTAGCCACGTCCGTCTGTCCGTCCGTCTGTCTGTCTGTCTGTCAGTCTGTCTGTTTGAACGCAAACTAGTCCTCAGTTTTTCAGATATCTGGCTGAAATTTTGTATGCGGCCACCATTTTCCAATATAGGAATCGTTTGTCGGAACCAGCAAGATCGGACCGATATTACATATAGCTCCCATACAATCGATTGTTCCGATAAACGGATTTTGGGCTATAACTCCTTTAATTTAAGAGCTAGGAACGTGAAATGTCGTAAGTATTGCTATTTTTATATGTGAAATATCGATGTTGAAAATCATCGAGATTGGATAAATATTTCACATAGCCCCCATACAATCTATTGTTCCGATAAACGGATTTTGGTAGATAACTCCTTTAATTTAAGAGCTAGGAACGTGAAATGTCGTAAGTATTGCTATTTTTATATGTGAAATATCGATGTTGAAAATCATCGAGATGGGATAAATATTTCACATAGCCCCCATACAATCGATTGTTCCGATAAACGGATTTTGGGCTATAACTCCTTTAATTTAAGAGCTAGGAACGTGAAATTTTGTAAGTGTTGCTATTTTTATATGTGAAATATCGACGTTGAAAATCATCGAGATGGGATAAATATTTCACATAGCTCCCATACAATCGATTATTCCGATAAACGGATTTTAGGCTATAACTCCTGTAATTAAACAAGTAGGAACGTGAAATTTTAGACGTATTGCTATTTTTATATCTGAAATATCGATGTTGAAAATCATCGAGATGGGATAAATATTTCACATAGCCCCCATACAATCGATTGTTCCAATAAACGGATTTTGGTAGATAACTTCTGTAATTAGATAAGTAGGAAAGTGAAATTTCGTAACTATTTCTCTTTTAGAATGTGGCATGTCGATGTAAAAATCAATGAGATTGGACAAATATAACACATCGCCCCCATATAATCGATAGTTCCGATAATTTCGGTATGAGCTAAAATTAAATTGACACAGGCTGTACTGGGAATCGATCAGTGAAAATCGTGAAGCTTATTCATGAAAGGTATTTAGCCTTCGGCACAGCCGAAGACAGCTTTCCTTACTTGTTTTTTTAAATTTACAAATCTGTGACTGTTCAAACAGTTGAATGCAGTTAGGTTAGGTTAGGTTCAAGTGGCTGCCGCAGAGGCACACTTAGGCCAGTTTTGAAAGGTCCTTTGTGATACCACCAACACTAGGAAAGTCAGTCCCGGGACCCGGCCATATGGAAAATCCCTGAGGCCATCAAGTCCTTTATGCCCAGTTCAGCGATCTGGTTTAGGCTATCCAGGAAGGGAACTCCCAAAAAGCGCGTTCTCGCGCCGCTTAAGGCCGGGCAGTTGCAGATGAGGTGATTCACCGTTTCCTCTTCCTCATCATCTTTGCAGCTCCTACAGCATCGTCGATAGGGCACACCTAGCCTTTCTGCGTGCCTACCAATAAGGCAGTGCCCAGTTAAAACACTTATTAATATGGAGATTTATCTCCTTTTTAGGGCGTGAATGCCTCTAGATCTTTAATGATCCCATTTCGGCCAGGTTTGTTTGGATGTCCGGCACCTTGGGGATTGTTGCCACCTTTCGTTGGCTTGACGGAGTGTGTACTCCTTCAGCATTAGCTTGCATATGCCGTTTGCCGAAGGAGTTGCTGAAGGAGTACACAGGTGGCAACAATCCCCAGGGTGCCGGACATCCAAACAAACCTGGCCAAAATGGGATCATAAAAGATCTAGAGGGATCATAAAAGATCTGAATGCAGTTCTCCCGTGACATCATCGTGAATTTTCGGAATCCCGTTAAAAAAATCTATCAGGGATATCGATCCGTTTCTTCCTATCTTGTTTCTAAGTACCTTAAACTAAAAAAATTATAAAACCAAGTAACTTAAAATGTACTGAAATCAAGAATTTAGTTCACAACAAAACCAAGTTCTCTTTTGAGTAACTGAAAATTTTACAACAAATACTTGGTTATTTTACAAAAACTCATTAGAAATCAATTTCTAATCGTCACTCGAAGTTTCTCTTTTAGTTTCGATCTCTTAGTAATGCAAAAACCATTAAAACTCATTTGATAATCAAGAATTATTAGAATTTCTTCAAAAAATGTATGGAATTATTTCACAAAACCAAGTTACTTTTAAAGATGCTTGATTTATCTTATTGTTATAAGAAAAGTAATATTATGTGATTTCAGCCTAGCATCAGATGGCGAACCAGAAAACATTTTGCACCAGAAGTAAGGACTTTTTATACTATATCTGAAAGTTATGGTAGTGTAAGAGAATTTTTCCTCCAGTGCAGCCCACTATCGGTGAGAATCTAAAAAGTATATTCAACCAGGTTTCATCATTGTTCAATTGAAATCACGAAGGGAGTTCAAGTCATCCTCCACTTGTTGTTTCCAAAACAGTCGATGCCTCCCCCTTCCTCTGCTGCCCGATTCGGGTGTCGATTGAAAAACCTGTGTTGGAGCTTCCTTGTTCATTCGCATAAAATGACCCAGCCAGCAGAGCCTTTGGGCTTCAATTCGCTACACTTTCGTCAGTTCTGCGTAGAGCTCGTACACCTCATCGTTAAATTTCCTTCGATGCTTCCCGTTGGCAACACGGGAAGGACCACAAATCTTCCGGAGAAATTTTTTCTCAAATACTCCAAGTGCCATCTCATCTTTTCTTGACACTGTCCATGATTCCGAGCCGTATATTAGGACTCGTATGATGAGAGACTTATGTGAAACAAAATTTTTTTTTGTATGAAAGCCAAAAATCGTAAAAATCTAAAATCAAAGTTACTTGTGTTTGTTCTGAAACAAAAATTTTTTTTTGTATGAAAGGCGAAAATCGTGTTTTTTAAAAATTCTGTAACTGTTTATCTTGGCCAATAAATCCATAACTAGGTCGCAAAAAATTTCTTGCACATGTGCATAAAAAATTTTGGGGTCTTATCTTGTCATAATTGAAAAAGTTGTATGAATAAGTTGATTTTTTTTTGCCGGGGATATGGGCTGCTACGCAAACCCCTAATTTCCCAAAATTTGAAAAAACTAGTTACTTGGTTTTTTTGTATCACGGGAGAGTTACTTCAACAAAAATTACCGTTCAAACAACCAAAATTTGGTCAACTTCAGAATAACAGCACGAGGTTGTTGATTCTACTAGTGCCTTTTTACCAGTTCCTTTTTTCTGTGTATATACACAAGAAATATAGCAGTTGACATACTAGATCATATATACCTCATCATCATATTTGTATTTACCCAAACACGAAAAAGCATCTGCGAATTACAAGAGAAAAAAAGAAGCAAACCAAAAATTTCAAATAATGTTTGCATAGTACGATGTACTACAATAGATCGTACTAATGGTTGCGGTGTAATAAGGCCTTATAATAATAATGAAGTATGAAATGGAATTTTTCGAATTAGTATTTTTCTAAAATAGATTAGACTTTTTCTGTCTACAACTTTTTCAGTCTATATTCAGAAACTAACAATTTATATTCAGAAAATTACAATCCATATTCAGAATTTCCATTTGATATTCAGAAAAATGCAATTGACATTCAGAAAATTACAATTGATATTCAGAAAACTTCCTGAATATAAACTGAAAAAGGTGTAGTATGATTTCAACCCGAGATTCATACATACTTGCATACTAGTACGAACCAGGATTTTTCTGACTAGTATGATTTCGCCCAACAAATTATAGTTGTAAACTAGTTTGTTTTCTGATTAGATTGGCATTGATTGGTTTAAGGGTAATCAGCAAAGAACTAGTATAAAAACATCCATAAAATGTATAGTAAACGAGCTAGATGTCTGCTGAGTAGTTTGGAATTGATTAGTTTGAAGGTAGTCAGAAATTAACTAGTATAAATACACTACAAAATGTATAGTCAATGAACTATATTGTTTGCTGAGTAGTTGGACATTGACTGGTTTAAAGGTGATCAGAAATGAACTAGTATGAATACACCACAAAATGTATAGTCAATGAACTATATTGTTTGTTGAGTAGTTCGACATTGACTGGTTTAAAGGTGATCAGAAATGAACTAGTATGAATACACCACAAAATGTATAGACAATGAACTATATTGTTTGCTGAGTAGTTCGACATTGACTGGTTTAAAGGTGATCAGAAATGAATTAGTATGAATACACCACAAAATGTATAGTCAATGAACTATATTGTTTGCTGAGTACTTTGGCCTTGACTGGTTTGAGGCTAATCAGTAATGAACTAGTATAAATACACCACAAAATGTATAGTCAATGAACTATATTGTTTGCTGCGTAGTTGGACATTGACTGGTTTAAAGGTGATCAGAAGTGAACTAGTATGAATACACCACAAAATGTATAGTCAATGAACTATATTGTTTGCTGAGTAGTTCGACATTGAATGGTTTAAAGGTGATCAGAAATGAACTAGTATGAATACACCACAAAATGTATAGTCAATTAACTATATTGCTTGCTGATTAGTTTGGCATTGACTGGTTTAACGCTAATCAGCAATGAACTAGTATGTGAATTAGTATGAATACACCACAAAATGTATAGTCAATGAACTATATTGTTTGCTGAGTAGTTTGGCCTTGACTGGTTTGAAGCTAATCAGAAATGAACTAGTATGAATACACCACAAAATGAATAGTCAGTGAACTATATTGCTTGCTGAGTAGTTCGACATTGACTGGTTTAAAGGTGATCAGAAGTGAACTAGTATGAATACACCACAAAATGTATAGTCAATGAACTATATTTTTTGCTGAGTAGTTCGACATTGAATGGTTTAAAGGTGATCAGAAATGAACTAGTATGAATACACCACAAAATGTATAGTCAATTAACTATATTGCTTGCTGATTAGTTTGGCATTGACTGGTTTAACGCTAATCAGCAATGAACTAGTATGCATACGCCACAAAATGTATAGTCAATGAACTAGAATTTTCGCCGAGTAGTTTGGCATTGACTGGTTTTAAAACCAATCCACAATGAACTGGTATGCATATGCCACAAAATGGTTAGTCAATGAACTAGTATGATTGCTGAGTAGTTAGGAATTTGACTGCAGGGATGTCGCGGATGCGCTTTCACGCATCAATATAAATGATGTCAAATAATGAGGGTTACGACTAGATCGGAAACCAATAAAAATTCCAATAATAAAAACATCAAAGAAAAGCGTCACGAAGAGAACATTAAAATATATGAAGCGCTTAATAAATATGAAGTAAAAAAGCTAGCTCAGCTCGTTTTCGACCCCCCGAAACTGCAGTTCAAAAAGGGAAAGAAAATTTGTAGCAAAATAGACATTAATGATTTAATTGTTGAGGCGAAGATTCATTCAGGTCAATCCTTTGCCAGGCTTTCAAATGAAGCCGGCAATTCATCCATTGATGATAACTCAATTGTTGAGGCGAAGATTGATTTAGGTCAATTCTTTGCCAGGCTAATGAAAGAGGCCGACAATTTGAAAATAAATAAAATACAGTTGTCCTTAGGAGACAAATTGTTTAAAAATAATTATACTCGAGTAGATAAATTTAAAGAAGTTGGTACCAAGGTTCTCAAAAACTTAACTATTGCATTAACTCCGGAGGTTGTGCACGTGACAGATAAGAAAGTAATTAAAAAGATATTACAAAAATATCACGATGATCCTGTTAATGGTGGCCACCCAGGAATCAATCGCACAACAAATAAAATAAAACAGAAATATTATTGGAAAAACATAAAAAATGACATAAGAATTCATTTCAAAAAGTGGATTGAATGCAGTAAAAACAAAGTAAATAAAAATTTGAAAGAACCAATGATAATAACTGAAACGCCCACGAAAGGGTTTGATACAGTACAAATCGATACAATTGGTCCATTGCCACAATCGGTAAATGGAAATGAATATGCGGTCATTATTGTATGTGACCTTACAAAATATCTGATCGCAATTCCAATTGGTTGTATGAAAACAATCATAACAGATATGGGAACCGAATACAAAAACAGCGTAGTTGAAGAATTGTGTAACCTTTTGAAAATTGAACACAGAACTTCTACCCCATATCACCATCAGACTTTGGGCACTTTTGAGCGTAGCCACAGAACTTTTAATGAATATATCCGTTCTTATATTTCCACTAATTATAAAAAATATTTTGCATATTGCTATAATACAACACCATCTACGGTTCATGGTTATTGCCCATTCGAGTTAGTTTTTGGAAAATACCCTTGACATACGAATTTTTGCAAGAAAATACAATTAGCCCGTTTATAATTATGAGGCTTATGAAAAAGAAATTAAATTTAGATTGCAATTAGCGCAACAAAGAGCTAATAAATTAGTTAAAGAAAGTAAAGAAAAACAAAAAATTCATCACGATAAAAATCTTCAATTTAAGGAAATTAAAATAGGAGATTTAGTGTTAGTCGATAGCCACAGGGCTACGCTGCCCTTATGATCATAGCTCCGTACGGCACTTCATCACGAGAGCAGCCTAGCCTCTCTGGCGCGACGACAAAGATCTTCCCCCTCCCAATCCAGGGTGTTATGCGACCACGTGCCCATTGGACGTTTGCAGCCGGGAGGCAAATCGTGGCTGTATTTGAACGGAGCCTCTCTGATACCGGGTCGCCTCAGAGAGTAAGCATGGCCTTACCGCGGTACGGGGCTCTGCCGCGGCGGACGACACATTTTCCCCTACTCTTCCCTTGACCCTAAGCTGGCCTTGTCCGGCGATGGGTCGTACGAACATGATGAACTCAAATAACGCAAATAAAAACGAAAAACCCAAAAAACAAACAACTATGGAGGAGCAGGCGATAAAGCAACAACAACGCCGGAGGACAACCTCCGTTCCACAATCAAGGGGGGGATCGACAGCGATGGCAACTACGAGTCGGTCAACCAACCCTCTATCGAGTAAGATTGACTTGATGGGAGCGAGCACCAGTGCGGTTGCCAACGCAGCTAAGCGGACAACGGCGGATGCTAAACTCCCATCAACCTCTGATATGAAAACCAGTATCTTTTGGTCTGTGGCAGCGGTCTCACGACCTGGCCTCGGAGTTTCGAAGGGGAAGGAAGCTGCAACTAAGATTTCGGCAAGGGGAGCGACCGCGATGGCAACTACGGGTCCGCACTCCCGGGAGACAGCTCCCCGCCGCTTCACATACCACGAGAAAAGATTGGCTGCAAAGATCCTGAAGAGGTATGAAGGGGTACCGCTGGAGTCGCTGTCGCCGAATTCCAGTAAATCGGTAGAGCTAGCGAAAGCTGTGATACCGGATTTCCAAAAATCTTACATGCCAAAGAGGTTAAAAGTTAACCCTTTCAAGCGCCAGAGATCGGACCTGGAGTTAAATCCCCCTCCCAAGCGGCATCAGAATACCTCTGGAGCGGGCAAACTAAGCTTTGCTGAGGTAACCAAGGACAGGATCCTTATAGGCGTCCTTGACCGAGGCAATGACCGTCTGGCCATCCCCAAGGACCGGTGGCGTTACGTGCGAAATGAACTCGGCAACATTCTTCTGCGGGCTGGCACCAGGGTCAGATCAAATTACTCGCATGCGAGGATGCAAAAACCGTAGCACTGTATAAGGCAGCAGCTGCTAAACTGGGTGAAGTCTACAAGGGCGCAAAAAATGTTGGTGGTGCTTCAGATTAATCTGCACAAATCTAAAGTGGCTTCGGCTGCTTTAAGTAGTCGTCTTTCTAAAGGCGACGTGGATGTGGTCCTCATCCAAGAACCCTGGGTCAATAGCTTCAGAATCTGCGGATTGGGGACTAAGGGCATCAAGCTCATTCGAGCCAGCGAGGAGAGCAAAGTCCGAACGTGTATTTTGGTCAAGTCTGAGTTGAACTCCTTTCTCCTACCTAACTACACCAATGGTGATATTACCGCTATCAGTCTAACGGTCGACAGCACCCGCCTGACGGTTGCGTCGGTCTATATGCCCTACGACGCCGAAGAACCCCCACCACAAACGTAGGTGAAAGACCGGGTGTCAAATTTCTGCACGGGTAATCTTATTATTGGAGAGGACGCTAAGGCTCACCATGTCCAATGGGGGAGTTCCGATATCAATGCCAGGGGCGAGTCTCTGTTTGATTACCTCTTAACAACCAACCTGGTAATTTGCAACGTGGGTAATGAGCCGACTTTTATCACTAAGACCCGTAGGGAGGTCATAGACCTCACTATCTGTAGTGAAGGCGCTTATGGGTGGGTCAGAAAATGGCGGGTTCTGGAAGAACATTCATTCTCCGACCACCGTTACATAGAAATGGTTTTAGACTTTATTGTAGAACAACCAATCATGAAGCGCAATCCACGTAACACCAATTGGCAGTTACACAATGAAATATTAGGCAGAGACCTCCCAGTGCTGCCCTCACAAGCCGCCTCATCAGTAGAGGAGCTGGAGGATCTTGTTACTACATTTACATCGGCGCTCTCAAATGCTCTAGGATAGGCTTGTCCAGTGCCAAAACCACGCGGTAAACACAGGCCACATTGGTGGTCCTACGATTTGGACTCGTTCCGCAAATCATGCCGGAAACAATTTAAGAAGGCCAAGAGCCTCGGCTCTGAGCCTCATTGGCACGAATATAAAGCTAAACTTAGGGCCTACAAAAAAGCTCTGAGACAGCCGAAGAGAACTTCGTGGAGAAATTCCTGCACTGGCGTCGAAAAGGTCGACGACAAAGCGAGACTTAGACGAGTCCTCTCAAACAGCCATCAGCTATTTGCGAAAAACTGACGGATCCTGGACCAGCACGGAAGAGGAAACCCTTGAGCTGCTCTTGAATACACATTTTCCGGGGAATCTGCATGACGCACCACTAGTACCTGCAACAAACCTGGCAGTAAAAATACCCATCACTGAGGAAAGGGTAAGGTGGGCAGTTAAGAGCTTTGAACCGTATAAGACTGCCGGGCCGGACGGGATTATCCCCGCGCAACTTATAAACACGTTGGAGACATCAGCTAAATAGCTGGTATTTCTCTTCACAGCCTGCCTGGCTCTCAACCACATTCCGGGCTCCTGGAGAAGCGCCACGGTAGTGTTTATTCCAAAGGCTGGGAAGGCATCCCACTACGAGCCAAAAGACTACAGACCGATCAGTCTCTCGTCCTTTGTACTCAAAACCTTTGAGAGGATACTAAGCGACTACCTCTCAACGACTATTGATAGCAACCTAATCTCTAGCTATCAGCATGCATACACCAAGGGTAAATCAACAGAAACCGCTCTACACAGCCTAGTATCGGTCATTGAGAAATCGCTGTCCAATCATGCTATATGGAGTCGTCGTATGGTGGCGTGCGCTGAGCAAGGCAACATACCTGAATCTGTTGCGGAAAGTCCATAGATCCAATATGATCTGTATAAGCGGTGCGCTAAGGACAACGCCCAACGAAGCCCTCCAGGTCATTCTGGGCATTTTGCCACTTGATCTGGAAGGGTTTCGGTCAGCAGCGGCATCAGCTCTGCGCCTAAGAGAAACCTCCAGTTGGGGGGCGGGTACTATTGGACACTCCAGTATTCTGGAATCTTACAGCTTGCTCCCTCTAAGCACAGATCGTTGTGCGACCACTACAGTCGGTGAGAGCTGTTTCAAAATAAACATTCCCAGCAGAGAAGACTGAGAGAGGACGGATTGGTGTCCCGAAATAAATAGTGGCACTTCCATATACACCGACGGCTCGAAGTTGGACGGCAGAGTTGGAGGAGGCGTTTATTCAAGGGATTTGGACCTTGAGCTCTCCTTCAGACTACCTGATCATTGTAGCGTCTTCCAGGCGGAAGTCTCGGCAATCCTAGACGCCGCGGCCTGGTTAAGCAAACGTGTTATCGGAGAAGATATCGCTATTTTCAGCGATAGCCAAGCGGCCATCAAATCCCTTGGCTCATACACGTTCAACTCTGAACTGACGCTCAGCTGTCGTCGATCTCTTCAGGAGATGGCCCAACAGAACCGCGTAAACCTCATATGGGTCCCGGGACATAGGGACATTGAGGGAAACTGTAAGGCAGACGAGCTTGCCAGGCAGGGCACGACCAAGCAGGTTCTTCAGGATAAAGAGCGCTTAGGTATGCCGTTTGCCACATGCAAACTAATGCTGAAGGAACTTCAAAGGAAACCACTCTTTATCTTCATTCTCTCCCTCATTAAACACGTCCTATTATGAGAGAGAAATTATTTTCATTCCCCCGCTCATTGAGTACTTTGAGTCCATTATCTATTATATTAATAGGCTAACAAATTTTACATATAAATAATTGCCAAGCTTAAACCCATACTAAATATGCATAAATATTTATGAAATGCATATAGATTTGTTGGCATACCTCTAAGGCAGTGCACAATTATCTAATATATAACCAATACTGCTTCATTTATCTGTAATAAGTGAATGAAAATTTCTCATGCCACTTGAATTGGTTATCTGACAATCAATTTGCAAATAAAGCGATAGCTCAGTGGGAAGCGTCAGGGGTTAGTGGTCGAGCGGTTGATGGTTCGAGTACAGTTACAGCTATCGGCCAAAATTTTTTTCTTTTATGTCATTGAAAATTGTTTATATTTTTTATATATTTTTAAAATTTTTATAAACAATATTTTTATGTTTGTATCTCTATTTTCGAGAAAAAAAAATTGGTGCGAATATTTTTAGTTTACGGAAAGCCATGTGAAATAATAATTTTAGATCATAAATATACATACATACCACCCATTATAGAAATGCTATATCCGCTTATACAATTTCTTTTTTCTTTTGGTAAATATTTCCAAAAATTACCATTAATATAAGTCTGACTGCTCTAATTTTTGAAGATGTAAGCTGCAATTTGCGAATTTTTTTCAAACATAGTGGTCTGTTTATTCAATTTCGGTAGATTATTTCGACAAATTTCACGATTTCTATCGATTGAGATAGAGTTGCTGATAAATTCCTTATTTAAAGTATAAAAATCGACTTAAAAATTCGAAATTTTGAACTAAACCAAGTGATAAGCGGAAATCTTAAATTTTACTGAAGACAACTAATAATTTTTTTTCATATGTATATATGTATAAACTTTTAAAAGAGCAGATTTGCAACCCGAGCCGCAAACAAGTCTAGACCAAATTGAATAGAATTTTTTTAAAAATCAATATACATTTTTTTTCTTTAAATCAAAAGAAAAATCCATATAAAGTGTCTTTTAAATATTGCTAAGTTTTCGTTAAAGAAAAAACCTAAAAAACCCTCAAACTTTTTTTGACCTAACCAGAATTTGTAATCACCCCCACTAAAAAGTTTTAAAAACACGCCATGTATAATACATTTTTTTAAAATACAACCCATTCTTTTCTAAATTGAATGTGTAACTATTTTCGTTCTCCCGCTCATTAATACTCTTTAATATTACACGAAATCATATTTCCAAATTTCCACCCCTTCAAAATAAACGTCAAGCCAATTTCATACTCATATCTATTTATATGCACATATACATATATGCGTAAACACTCCAATTCTCTCGCTCATTGAGTTCAAACAGTAGGTTCGGCGTTGAACTCATATGTATATTGAAATGTTACACTCCAAATAGATGGCGTCGGCGCGAATAGATAATTTGTTTTCGCATGAGAGTTGCCCCAATATGTGTTGTTAAGTACCAAAGGATTAAAAAAAGTGATAATTTGTTTTTCTCATATCCCGCACGCTTTATTATAAACGAAAATAGTTGAAAAATAAAATTTTTAGGAAACAAGCAATCAATGTTTTATCCCTCTGTTTTGAAATTCATAAGGAAAAAAAAATAAAATTAGATTGAAATAGATACACTCATTGCCGTCAATTTTATATAATATGACATTTTACTTTTTAAAAAAAATAAAAATCAAACATCTTTTTCGTAGAATTCTATAATAAAAATGAGATAACTATGGTCGCCATATATTCCAAAGTTTTAATGAAAAAAAAAAGAAAAAAAACAAATGAAAAACTAAAAATGTTATATTGTTGTGCCATAAAATCCCGAAAAACTTAAATTTTCAATTACATATATTTATAATAAAATGTAAAATGTAATTTAACTATACAATTTTTTGGGAAATCGTAATCCAAATTATATGTTTTCCATAAAACTCTAATATGTATGTATATATCTATATTGAGATTCAAAAGCCCAATAAAGCTTCACTTAATTGTAGAATTCCATATTAAAAAAATTTATTCAAGGAATTGATTATGGACAGGACACCAAGGGCATGAGAAGTTGCAGGCTGAATTGGGTATCTTGAAACCGCTAGAACTGCTCGGAAAAATTCCGATGTAATAGATTTGTTTAAAATGAAATTCTACAAAGTTTTATGTTTTCATAATACCATTATTAAAATGTGAAATAGGGCAACCATGGTCAAACTTTTAATTTGAAAAAAAATGTCGCAATTAAAGTTGGCTGTCCTACCACCAAACAAAAAAAATGTTTCAAGAAAATAAAATAATAATTCAATATGGCTACTGTTGTTGGAGTACCAAGCTTATTTTGAGAAATTTGTATATGTGTGTAAAATACCAGCAATGGAAATATTTTGATTCACTCGCTCTTTAAGAGTTAGAGTAATAGCGTCAAACTCATATTTCGAAGTTGGCTGGACTTCAAAGGAAACCACTCTTTTGGGTCAGTTACATAAAGCTTTATTTTGGCTTTACCTCAAACTTTGACTTTGACAGAAAAGTTCCGTATACGTATTTAAACCAAGCATGGCAAATTGGAGACCTCAAAGTTGAAGCAAAGTTAAAATTTGGCAACTCTGATGACTTTGCTTTAATTAAAAAATAAAAAGTTGGAGGAAATAATAATTTATTAATTTTTTCTCTATTAAATTAATAAATTAACCAAAACACTCTGAATGCAAAGAAATAAATAACGAAAACAAATGTATAAAAGAAAAGCGTCAAGGCGTTCATTGTAGCATACCTCTGAAGTTGGACACAAAGTTTTGAGGTAGCAAATGTCAGGCGAGGTTAACAAAGCTTTATGTATTCGACCCTTTTATCTTCATTCTCTCCCTCATTAAACACGTCCTAATTTTTTTTCTAAAATTATGTTTTTTTAATATTTAAAAACCTTTAATCTTAACTATTACAATTTATTTAACCTAATATTTTTTGTTCTTCACCTGCTCAAAACGATCGCATAAATTAGTAGCTATTTGTTAAGCACAATCTCATCATTCCATTAATCAAGCGCAACAAAAATCTCGAAAACCGAATATTTGTATGGCATTTGCCATAAATAATTTTGGAAAGCGCTGCTATAATTTAATATTTTTATTATATAATAACAGCCACTATTTTTTTAATACTATGATGGCCTCATTTTGACTATATATGAGTGTTTAAGGTATACATACATTTAAGTTGGCCGAGGACGGCCACGGGCCTAAAGGCAGCTATTGACAAAAAGTTGGTCAGATGTTTGAATAAGTTCAACTATTTTAAATTGGTCGAATTTCGACCACGGGATATACTAGTTTAAATTGAACGACGTATGCACTGTCTTCCAAGCCGAGGCCTTAGCTATAGATTCAGCTCTGGCGTGGTCTCAGATTCATCTTGCCACATCCATTTTACATATTCTTAGCGACAGTCAGTCATGCCTCATCGCTATTAAAGACCGCAGCAACACATCTCCGTTAATCGCATCAATACACGAACGATTGCACCATCTTCGCCAAACCCATACCATCGATTTTCTTGGATTAAAGCCCATATCGGGATCATTGGTAATGAGCTAGCGGACGAAGTAGCTTAAGAAACCGCAATGCTAGCAACAAATCCCACATATAATTTTTTCCTACTAAGTTACGCTAAACGCTGTATAAACCAGAAAAACGTCGTGGAATATCTGCTTTGCAATTATGGAGCAGTTCGCTGCAGCGGATGTGCATAAATAGTCTTATTCCCCTCGCACCAACTTCCAGCCAAGTGAATGCTAGCATCTGCGAGGTGCAAGCGGTCAAACACTACAAATAAAATTATGTCAAATCCCTCTCCTAATAACTTGACTGCGCGTCGTGTTCCAACTTACCCCGTTTTGAAAATGACCACTAGAATTAGGTGGCTGTGCACCTGTAAATATCAGGTCGCTGATTTTTGGAAATAATAAATTTTCGGCCAAGCCAATGATTTCTGTTAAATTTACGTGACCAATCTTTGCGCCGTATGTCCGAAAAAGAACCGGAAATGTAACGAGTCACATGATGCCAGTGTAGGAGTTAAAACAAGTGTCAAAATAAGTATTAAATGTCAGGCAGGTAGGAAACGTTTGGAAAGCAAGCGCAGAGTCGCATCATATTAGAAAAACGATTGACTACAATTAAGACGACCGCAACAGGGCGAGCGGTTCAGATGAGCCCGCGAGGATTAAACGCTCGAAAGGCTGGTCTCATTCGCCTGATTTAGGTGATATCACACGCGGAGATCTTTCGCGTGATAGATACCCACCTTACGTCCAGCTACGTCTCCGCTATTGCCTTCATCTCTTGCCTCCTAACTATCACTTCAAAGTTTCCTAACCTTCAAAATCTTCCTCCAAGTACTAGTTTCTGGGTTCTGCTTTTGATGCGCTCGCGCCCTTGTAAATCCGGTCGTATTTTACGCTTCCGGGGTTTATCGACGTTGGCATGGCTCCCTCGTCTTCCCGCCCGTCTCCCGGTTTTCCTATTTGCGTTCTTCACCTCACGCGCACTGCACACTGGGCCTGTTCCACTTGTAGCAGACCATTTGCTGTAGTCTCCCATCACAGTTGGGAGTGCTCGAACCGTAATCCCCACCGACGGCGTTATTGGACCCCGTGTCCCCCTGCTGGTTCCACCGGGAGAATTTGTCCTTTGCCGGTCGATACAGAGCCTCCACAGCGCTCGGTTCCTCTTCCGGAGGCTCGGTCTTCAATCCATCGACTGCCTTTCTGCGGAGGGTCTTCTGCTCAAACTCCAAGAGATGCTTCTCGGCTCGGCGACACTGGGATCGCAATTCCTCTAGCGTCTCTATTTTGCATCCAAATATAAGGCTTTTTATTCTAGGTCTGAGGTTCCTCCTCATCAAGTTAACCAGGCTCCGTTCTGGCATCCTCGTTGTCATAGTGAGCTCCATTCCTCTTACGGTGGCATAGAATTCTTCGAACTTTTCGTTAAAGTCCTGTTTCCGGTCATTCATGGCCTGGCGAATCTCCTCGTCACAGTCCGCTTTCCGGAAGTGTTCAAAGATCGCAGACCGGAATGACTGGTAATCCCCTGCCGTGCCCTCGGAATGCTCTTCCATGAACAACCAGTACCACTCACGGGCTTGTCCATCCAAAACCAAACGAAAATTTGCGTATAAATCCTGAGGCGAAATATTGTGCTTCTTGCGAAGCGTCTCGATCCTAAACAGGAATCGTTCCACATAGATTGACTTTGGTCCCCCATCAAACTTGAGATTCCAATTTCGGATGACTTTGGTCGCACTTCTTTCGTGCTTATAGCTGGTTCCCTGTCTCCTATCCGAAGGGGCTCGAGAAAGCGAAAGAGGAGATGCCTCTTTGACCTCGGCTCCCTGTGGGCTACCTTCCTCCCTCCTATGGCCTTCCCAGTTGCACTGAACTTTTGGATACACACCTTTCCTCCGTTGTAGCCCGTTTAGCAATACTAAATCTCCTTCCAGGAAACCTTCCGATCCTATTGCTTTGTCGTACCTGGTTTTCATGTTTTTGCTTATAGTTCTGGGGAATGGACCAGCTTCATCCAAGGTGATCCGCTCTACCGGTGCATCTGAGTTGTACTGCGTCCTTCGACCATGACTCGTGGACCTCAGAACCTTTGCCCTGATGCACTCATCGCATTTGGCAATCCACTCCTTTATCGACTGACCGTGACCAACTCAATAAAATGTCTGCTTAATCCTCTCCAAGGTCTTCTTGACTCCTAGCTGACCTTCGTCATCGTTATGCATTCCCTGAGAACATCAGACACCCGCTTCCTTGGAACAACTATAAGCTTTCGAGAGCATTGACCATCCTCACTCTCCCATATTCGATGTAAACTGGTCCGTTGCGCCCAATATGACTTGGCAACTGGACTCTCCGCTGACATTTCTTTTCTTGCTGGTCGTTCGTTTCGCTCAAGCCCTCGGATCACAAATGCCAGATCTGAATCTTCCTGTTGACTTCTCCAAATACTCCCAAGCAGACGTTTGTCTATCGAAGCCATTGGTCGAGGAGGTAAATTTGCTTTTCGAGTGTCCCTGTGCTTCACCTCTAATGAAACTCCTTTGGTGCAATACCCAATATTGTGTCCAAAGATAAGAGGTACTTCTTGGCCATTGTATGTCATAACTCTATTTCTTAGGTTCATGTGAATGACTCTCACAGCCAAGAAGTCGACGCCAATGATGACTTCGTCCACAATATCTGCTACTAAGAGGTTGTGGTATGTAGTCACATTCCCAATCGCAACTTTGCACCGCACTTCTCCATGGACCAGCCTACTTTCACCAGTTACGGTCCGCAACTTTGCATCCTGTAATGGTCCCACTCTCTTATGGACCAAGTCACTTCGAATGATGGAATGAGAGGCGCCAGTATCCACAGTGAGTAACCGCTCCTTATCGTCTACAAATCCTCTAACGGTAACATTACTTGCATTCCTTCCAACCAGCGAGACAGAAACTACGTGGCATTCATCTTGCTCATCCCCTCTAGCGTTACCCTTAAGTCCACCTGCGTTGCCGGAGTCTCTGGAGCCAATGTTGCAATAACGCACAATATGGCCAGACTTTCCGCACTTGAAACATTTAATCGCACCATCGCTTTTCTTTTGTGCTCCTTTCAACGCTTCCAGAAATTTGTTGATTTTTTCGACCAAGTCTGGTATCTCCTTTTCCACATGGTAAACCTTGTTATCTGGTTTACATAATAGCGAGTCGTGTCTACATCCATTATTCTCTTTATGAATCTTTGGATTTTTACCCTCTCGATGTATTCCACGGGTGCATTTGCGTTCGCCAAATGAGCTAACCTCTCAATGTCCCATGCAAATTCCTGCAATGTCTCATTAGCCTTCTGGAAGTGATTCTGTAGCTCCATTTGAAATATCTGCCTCCTATGCTCGATACCGTAACGCCTTTCAACTGCACCCATCAATGCCTCATAGCTGTTCCTTTCACCTTCTGGAATAATTTGAAGGATTTCTGCTGCCGGTCCTTTCAATGCTACGAAGAACGCAGTGACTTTATCCTCAGCGCTCCAGCTATTCACCGATGCAGTCTTCTCAAATTGTTTGAACACCTGAAAAGGAACAAAACCGTCAAAGGATGGGGCTTTTACCGTCGGAATCCCCTTTGAAGCAGTTGGACGACTTAGCTGCAACTCCTGGATACGACTTCTCAGCGCATTTACTTCAGCGTCCATTTTATCCTGCAGCTGTGCAATTTTTGCATGTTGTGCTTCCAGCTGAGATGACATATAAACCTTGTATTCTTCCAGTTGGGTGCAGATCTGATTCATTACCGCCAATATCATGTTTGTGTCCACGATTGTTACTGGATTTGGGGCATCCTTCTTCTCTTCCATTATAGACGTTACCTTTTCCGAAATATGGAACTCATAATCCTCGAGGTTAATTCCTTCCGCTTCCATAACCTCTCGTAAACGAGATTGTAGCTCTAACTTATTGCCTGTTGTTGTCAGTCCTAAACAGCTGTAGTTGTCGTAGTGACGCTAGTGGTGGAAATACGCTAGAGTTGGGAAATGAGCGATTCTTGAGAACATTCGCCACAATAAGATATAGCAGCTTAATAATACATTTACACTGCACCAAATTTGGCGAATTCAAATGAGTCAGTTCGACACCGTTTACATAGCAAATTTGATTTTGGCTTCACCTTCCCTGCAAGAATCTTCTACCAGGACAAAAAGCCAACGAAAGAAAATGCATTACCGCGATGATTTAAACAACTGTAGAGTAATAATAAGAGAAGAGTCAAGAAGGCTTCTGAACAGTAAAAAGAAAAGTCTAACTTTAATACCATTTTGATGTTTATATATAACAACGCCGAAAAGTATTAAATTAATACCATGTTCGGTCTAATTGGAGAGAGAATGCAGTCGAAGATTCTCTCAAGCAAAAAAAAAAAAAATTACAGTTTTTTATATTGCCTTCACCTAGAGTCGAACTCACAATTTATTGAATGCTGAACGGAGATGTCTACTATCAAGCCATCGAGTACTTATGCTTTCCAGCTTCTAATTGCAGCTTTGTTCTATATGATAGCGGACTTAATTTAATGCTAAAAAGTAATTAATTTAATACTTTTCCGGCTTTGTTTTTAAACCAAAAGTACTTAAAACATTATAATGAGAGAGAGTATTATTTTGGTATTATTTTAAAACTATTTGGAATTAAAAATTTTTCAGAGTCTTAAATTAATACTATTTAGTATTAAAACTCAAATTTAATTCCAAAAAGGCTTAATTTCAATAACGGCTGGTATTAAAAGTAAACTTTCATTTATTACAGTGTGTCTTTTCCTGGTAGAATTGGCCCATTTTCTTAAAAAAAACTAGTGAAATTGTTATTTACCGCTGTGTATAATGCTAAAGTTAACACACGTCAATTACCCATTCAGGTTCTTGCTGGGCAATCCTAATGTGGAACAACCGCAGGGTTGCTTGTTTGAGGAACTGTGGATTGTATTGTTCGGCAAATGAGGTCAAATGTGATGGAATTCCCAATTTGGAAAAAGAGATTTGTATGGAAAAAAGCACCAAATTTGGTGCGGTATAAATGTACTATAAGTCTGTGGTCACCGAAATATGCGTAAACAATTTCCTTTGCTGATTTTGAATGAATAAAGTGAGATAAGGAAAGAAAAAAGTGATTTTATAAAACCTGATACATAATATCCGATAACAATCTTAGAACATTTTCACAGGCACACAACTAAAAAGTATAAAATAAAATAAAGGAAAAACTTTTTTAAAAATAAGCTTTTATTATTGGTTAACAAAATTAACTAAAAAGTAAAAAATAAATTGCCTCCAAAGAAATATAAGAGGCTCATTCCATTTCAAGTCAACCGGTCCGCGCGGGACATGATTTTTAATTTCGATGAAATTTTAATATGTTGTTCTTTGGTCAAAAATAGAAACACGTGTCTTTTTTTTCTGAAAAATTTTTTTTTTTCGGATTTATCGGCCGTTGAAATCGTCAAAATGCAATGAACAATTGTTGCTCTGATGTTGAGCGTCTAGATCCGCTTGATCTCACAATTTGGCCACCCAATCGGTGAATGCAGAAATAACAAAATTAATAATAATGATTTTTATGGTTTGTGTTGTAGGAGATTTGTAAGGCTACCAGCCACAATAAATACAATTGCTATGCGCGCATACCTACAACCCTACAAGACGTCTTGAATGGAATGTGTCATGCCATTTGCATCGCTCGCTCGCCGTACAACTCCCACCCACACACTGTTGCTGTGCAATAAAAAAAAAAAACAGCATATGAATATGATAATACGCGACGTGAGATCGCTCAGTTACATGCCCCTTTGCGGGGTGTCTTGCGCCAACCTACAGGCCAAATGGAGACTTCACTTAGCAATGTGAAATTTGGGCGATTCACCCGCGGATATGTACCGACTACAACCGCCTCACATCAACAACTAACTATCAATTATGGATATACATAACTTAAACTAAAACCTGGATATTTTGGTGTGCATGTCCGCTGCTTCTTCTATGCAATGAACGTGGGCAGCGCTGCCATTATTTGCACGGTCACTTCAGCTGTGTTGTTTCCAGCCAACCGAAAATAATATTGCACGCAGCTATGCCAAAAAAACGAATACAAGCACGGCTTCCTCGTCGCTGCTCTGCCTGGTTGCTCTCCAATATGATTGCTTGGGTGTGCTGTGGCGATGGACCGCTTTCAACTACGCCGGCTGCAGTACTCCCCGCTGCACTGTTCCCCTAGCTCGAAATTTTATGCTTGCAATTATTTTTCCGATATCAATGCCAGGGGCGAGTCTCGGTTTGATTACCTCTTAACAACCAACCTGGTACTTTGCAACGTGGGTAATGAGCCTACTTTTATCACTAAGACCCACAGGGAGGTCATAGACCTCACTATCTGTAGTGAAGGCGCTTATGAGTGGGTCAGAAAATGGCGGGTTCTGGAAGAGCATTCATTGTCCGACCACCGTTACATAGAAATGATTTTAGACTTTATTGTAGAACAACCAATCATGAAGCGCAATCCACGTAACACTAATTGGCAGTTACACAATGAATTATTAGACAGAGACCTACCAGTACTGCCCTCACAAGCCCTCTCATCAGTAGAGGAGCTAGAGGATCTTGTTACTACATTTACATCGGCGCTCTCAAATGCTCTAGGAAAGGCTTGTCCAGTGCCAAAACCACGCGGTAAACACAGGCCACATTGGTGGTCCTATGATTTGGACTCGCTCCGCAAATCAAGCCGGAAACAATATAACAAGGCCAAGAGCCTCGGCTCTGAGCCTCATTGGCACGAATATAAAGCTAAACTAAGGGCCTACAAAAAAGATCTGAGACTGGCGAAGGGAACCTCGTGGAGAAATTTCTGCACTGGCGTCGAAAAGGTCGACGACACAGCGAGACTTAGACGAGTCCTCTCGAAAAGTCAAACAACCATCAGCTATTTGCGAAAACCTGACGGATCCTGGACCAGCACGGAAGAGGAAACCCTTGAGCTGCTCTTGAATACACATTTTCCGGGGAATCTGTACGACGCACCACTAGCACCTGCAACAAACCTGGCAGTAAATATACCCATCACTGAGGAAAGGGTAGGGTGAGCAGTTAAGAGCTTTGAACCGTATAAGGCTGCCGGGCCGGACGGGATTATCCCCGCGCAACTTATAAACACGTTGGAGACATCAGCTAAATGGCTGGTATTTCTCTTCACAGCCTGCCTGGCTCTCAACCACATTCCGGGCTCCTGGAGAAGCGCCACGGTAGTGTTTATCCCTAAGGCAGGGAAGGCATCCCACTACGAGCCAAAAGACTACAGACCGATCAGTCTCTCGTACTTTGTACTCAAAACCTTTGAGAGGATACTAATAGACCAAGATCCCAGGGCTACCAGACATCACTTATTTTCTGATGGATGAAACCAATACTGTTGGATAGTCCTCCCCGAATCTAGAACGAATGTGAAAATTTCAAAGCTCTACCTAGGTCTTGGGCCTAAATATCGGGGATCAAAGTCGCCAAGAAATGACCCTAACTTCACTTATTTTCTGATGGATGATTTTCACATATTTGTCGTAGATTACCACCCCGCGTCAGTATCAAGTGTTGTTAGACCCGTACCGTGGTCTATGCTCCAGCCAGACACCCTAAGTTCGCGGATTTTCCTATGAAAATTAATTCCGTTTTAACAATTTAACAGGTTTGGCCAACTTTGGCTACTTTTAACTACCAAATTTTTCCCCATTTTTTGTAGAACACTACCTTCAAGTAGTATCAAGAATTTTTAGACATCGTCCCATGGCAAAAACTTCAGCCAGACACGTCAAAACTCGGGAATTTTCATAATTTTCACTGCGCTTTCACAGGTTTGAGCGGATTGGTCACACTTTGGCAGCTTTTAAATAGCGGATCTTAACACATGTGTCACAGAATACTACCTTTAAGTAGAATCAGCACTTTCCAGGCATCATCCCATGACAAAATATTCAGCCAGACACCTCAAAGTTCGGGAACTTTTCTTTTCCAATTACTTTGCTTTCTCTTGTTCAATCAAGTTTGTCCAACTTTTACTGATTTTAAATGACGGATCTTTACACATTTGTTGAAGGACACTACCCTCAAGTAATATCAAGTATTCTTAGACTTCGTCCCATGGCCAAAACTTCAGCAAGACACCTCAAAACTCGGGAATTTTTGTAATTCTTACATCGATTTCACTTGTTTAAGCGAGTTTGTTCAACTTTGGTTTCGTTAAAATGGCGGATCTTTGCACCTGTGTCGTAAATCACTACCCCTAAGAAGTATCAGGCATTTCCAGACCTCATCCCATGAAAAAAAACTGCAGCCAGACACCTCAAAGCACAGGGACTTTTCATCATTTTTAATGTGCTTAGACATGTTTAAGCGGGTTTAAACAACTTTGGCTGCTTTTAAATATCGGATCGTTACACATGTATCGTACAACACTACCCTTAATTGGTATCAGTAATTTTTAGACTTCGCCCCATGACAAAAACTTCAGCCAGACACCCCAAAACTAAGGAATTTTCCTAATTTTTACTGCGCGTTCACATGCTTGAGCGGGTTGGTCCCACTTTCGCTGCATTTAAAGAGCAGATCTTTTCACATGTGTCGTAGAAGACTACCCTTAAGTGGTATCGTGCCTTTTTAGACTTCCCCCATGACAAAAACTTAGCCAGACACCTCAAAACTGAGGAATTTTCCTAATTTTTACTGCGATTTCACATGTTTGAGCGGGTTGGTCCCACTTTGGCTTCTTTAAATAGCGGATCTTTACACACGTGTCCTAGAATACTAACCGCAAGTAGTATCAGGCATTTTAGGCTTCTTCTCATGAAAAAAAACTTCAGCCAGACACCTCAAAGCTGAGAAATTTTCATAATTCTTACTGCGCTTTCACATTTTTAGTGGGGTGGCCCAACTTTGGCTACTTTTAAATAGCGGATCTTTACACACGTGTCACAGAATTCTAACCGCAAGTAGTATCAGGCATTTTTAGGTTTCTTCTCATGAAAAAAACTTCAGCCAGACACCTCAAAGCTGAGAAATTTTCATAATTCTTACTGCGCTTTCACATTTTTGAGCGGGGTGGCCCAACTTTGGCTACTTTTAAATAGCGGATCTTTACACACGTGTCACAGAATACTACCGCAAGTAGTATCAGGCATTTTTAGGCTTCTTCTCATGTCTGTGCTTTCACATGTTTGAGCGGGTTGTCCAAATTTGCTTGATCATGTCCTATAGAAATCAATTGTACCCATTTTGGTCATGGGATGAAGTCTAAAAATCCCCGATACCACTTAAGGGTAGTCTTCTACGACACATGTGCAAAGATCTGCCCTTTAAAAGCAGCCAAAGTGGGACCAACCCGCTCAAACATATGAACGAGCAGTAAGAACTATAAAAATTCCTCAGTTTTGGGGTGTCTGGCTGAAGTTTTTGTCATGGGACGAAGTCTAAAAATGCCCGATACCACTTATGTGTAGTCTTCTACGACACATGTGAAAAGATCTGCCCTTTAAAAGCAGCCAAAGTGGGACCAACCCACTCAAACATGTAAATTAGGAAAATTCCTCAGTTTTTGGGTGTCTGGCTGAAGTTTTTTGTCATGGGGCGAAGTCTAAAAATGACTGATACCAATTAAGGGTAGTATTGTACGACACATGTGCAAAGATCCGCCAATTTAACAAAACCAAAGTCGAACAAACTCGCTTAAACAAGTGAAATCAATGTAAGAATTACAAAAATTTCCGAGTTTTGAGGTGTCTGGCTGAAGTTTTTGCAATGGGACGAAGCCTAAGAATACTTAATATTACTTGAGGGTAGTGTCCTACAACAGATGTGTAAAGATCCGTCATTTAAAAGCAGTAAAAGTTGGACAAACTTGATTGAACAAGAGAAAGCAAAATAATTGGAAAAGAAAACTTCCCGAACTTTGAGGTGTCTGGCTGAAGTTTTTGCCATGGGATGATGCCCAGAAATGGCTGATTCTACTTAAGGGTAGTGTTCTGTGACATTTGTGTAAAGATCCGCTATTTAAAAGCTGCCAAAGTGTGACCAATCCGCTCAAACCTGTGAAAGCGCAGTGAGAATTATGAAAATTCCCTAGTTTTGAGGTGTCTGGCTGAATTTTTTGCCAAGGGACGATGTCTAAAAATACGTTATAATACTTGAGGGTAGTGTTCCACAAAAAATGGGAAAAAATTGGGTAGTTAAAAGCAGCCGAAGTTGGCCAAAGCTGTTAAATTGTTAAAACGGAATTAATTTTCATAGGAAAATCCTCAAACTTAGGGTGTCTGGCTGGAGCATAGACCACGGTACGGGTCTAACAACACTTGATACTGACGCGGGGTGTTAATCTACGACAAATATGTGAAAATCATCCATCAGAAAATAATTGAAGTTAGGGTCTTTTTTTTGCGACTTTGATCCCCGATATCTAGGCCCAAGACCTAGGTACAGCTTTGAAATTTTCACACTCGTTCTAGTGTCGGGGAGGACTATCCAGCAATATTATTTTCATCCATCAGAAAATAAGTGATGTCTGGCGGCCCTGGGATCTCGCTCTATAAGCGACTACCTGTCAACGACTGTTGATAGCAATCTTATCTCTAGCTATCAGCATGCATACACCAAGGGTAAATCAACAGAAACTGCTCTGCACAGTCTAGTATCTGTCATTGAGAAATCGCTGTGTGAAAAGGACTACGACTCGTCGCCTTCCTAGACATTGAGGGGGCTTGCAACAGTATAAGACCGGAGGCTCTCAACTCCGCTCTAACTAATCTGGGCGTAGATAGACCTCTAACTGGTTTAATTGACCAACTTTTAAGGGGAATAAAAATAGCTTCTTCACTTGGTACGGTTGTGTTATCACGCTATGTCACAAGGGGAAAGCCCCAGGGTGGTGTTCTTTCCCCGCTTTTATGGAACCTCACAGTCAACTCGTTACTACGTGACACAAGCTGGGGGCGGGAAGATAGTGGCATACGCAGACGAGTTAGCTATTGTATTCAGAGGCAAGTTCCCAAAAACTCTGTGTGACCTGATGCAAGTAGCACTGCGAGAAGTTTCGACGTGGTCCTCTCGCTGCGGACTTAGTATCAACCCGGGGAAAGTGGAAGTTGTCCTCTTCACCAACCGGTACAAAAAACCGCCACAAAGCCTATCAGAACTAGATGGCACGCGCCTGGGCTTGTCGGATAAGGCCAAGTTTCTAGGCATAGTTCTGGACAGGAAATTGAATTGGAAGGAGAATGTTCTTCAGCGCCAGAAGAAAGCTTGCATCGCTCTTTACACATGCAAAAGAGCCATTGGCAAAAAATGGGGGCTCAGCCCTAGAGTATGCAGTTGGATCTACACGGCCATCATTCGCCCAATCATGCTGTATGGAGTCGTCGTATGGTGGCCTGCGCTGAGCAAGGAAACATACCTGAATATGTTGTCCATATATCCAATATGATCCATGTATCCAATATGATCTGTATAAGCGGTGCGCTAAAGACAACGCCCAACGAAGCCCTCCTGGTCATTCTGGGCATTTTGCCACTTGCTCTGGAAGGGTTTCGGTCAGCGGCGGCATCAGCTCTGCGCCCAAGGGAAACCTCCAGTTGGGGTGCGGGTACTATTGGATACTCCAGTATTCTGGAATCTTACAGCTTTCTCCCTCTAAGCACAGATCGTTGTGCGACCACTACAGTCGTGGCTAGCTGTTTCAAAATAAACATTCCCAGCAGAGAAGACATATACACCGACGGCTCGAAGTGGGACGGCAGAGTTGGAGGAGGGGTTTACTCAAGGGATTTGGACTTTGAGCTCTCCTTCAGACTACCTTATCATTGTAGCGTCTTCCAGGCGGAAGTCTCGGTAATCCGGGACGCCGCGGCCTGGTTAATCAAACGTGTTATCGGAAGAGATATCGCTATTTTCAGTGATAGCCAAGCGGCCGTAAAATCCCTTGGCTCATACACGTTCAACTCTGAACTGACGCTCAGCTGTAGCCGATCTCTTCAGGAGATGGCCCAACAGAACGGCGTTAACCCTATGTGGGTCCCGGGACATAAGGACATTGAGGGAAACTGTAAGGCACTGCCTCATTGGTAGGCATGCAGAAAGGCTAGGTGTGCCCTACAGACGATGCTGCAGGAGTTGCAAAGATGATGAGGAGGAGGAAACAGTGGAGCACCTCATCTGCAACTGTCCGGCTTTAAGCGGCGCGAGAACGTGATTTTTGGCAGTTCCGTTCCTGGATAGCCTAAGCCGGATCGCGGAAGTGGACATAAAGGACTTGATGGCCTTCATAAAGTCATCTAAGTGGTTCGAGGAGGAGTAACGGTGTCGGTTTAGGAGTGTCAGTCCCGGGATTCTGCTATGTGGAAAATCCCAACAACTCAGGGATTTACCATATGGCTGGGTCCCGGGACTTACTTTCCTTGTGTTGGTGGTATCACAACGGGCCTTTCAAAACTGGCCTAAGTGTGCCTCTGCGGCAGCCACTTGAACCTAACCTAATTATGGAGCAGTTCGCTGCTACCGGATGTGTATAAATAGTCTTATTCTCCTCGCACCAACTTCCAGCTAAGTGAATGTTAGAATCTGCGAGGGGCAAGCGGCCAAACACTACAAATAAAATTAAAATTTTCGGCCAAGCCAATGACTTCTGCTAAATTTACACGACCACTCTTTGCGCCGTATGTCCGAAAAAGAACGGGAAATGCAACGAGTCACATGATGCCCGTGTGGGAGTTAAAACAAGTGTCAAATTAAGTATTAAATGTCAGTCAGGTAGGAAACTTTGGAAAGCAAGCGCAGAGTTGCATCAGCGTAGAAAAACGATTGACTACAATTAAGGCGACCGCAACAGGGCGAGCGGTTCAGATGAGCCCGCGAGGATTAAAACGTGTGAGGTTCCTCATCCTCAAGTTAACCAGGCTCCGTTCTGGCATCCTCGTTGTCACAGTGAGCTCCATTCCTCTTACGGCGGCATAGAATTATTCGAACTTTTCGTTAAAGCCCTGTTTCCGGTCATTCATGGCCTGGCGAATCTCCTCGTCACAGTCCACTTTCCGGAAGTGTTCAAAGAGCGCAGACTGGAATGACTGGTAATCTCCTGCCGTGGCCTCGGAATGCTCTTCCATGAACAACCAGTACCACTCACGGGCTTGTTCATCCAAAACCAAATGAAAATTTGCGTATAAATCCTGAGGCGAAATATTGTGCTTCTTGCGAAGCGTCTCGATCCTAAACAGGAATCGTTCCACATAGATTGACTTTGGTCCCCAATCAAACTTGAGATTCCAATTTCGGATGACTTTGGTCGCACTTCTTTCGATCTTATAGCTGGTTCCCTGTCTCCTATCCGAAGGGGCTCGAGAAAGCGAAAGAGGAGATGCCTCTTTGACCTCGGCTCCCTGTGGGCTACCTTCCTCCCTTTCCGAGGAATCATCCTCAACCTCTCTTTCCGAAGCGACCCTCATGCGCCCTACAGTCGTATGCGTGCCAACACTTCCCTCTTCCAGACTAGCCAGCCTGTTGGAAAGCCCCTTCACATCCTTGCGCAGGGTTTGCACGGCCCCTTTGACCGCATCCGTCGTTGAGCGGCTTACCTCGAGCTGATATTGGACTAACATGAGTTCGAACTTCTTAAGAAGTTCCTGTCCTACTGCGCCCAACACAACGGTCGTAGGGCTCGGCGTCTGATCCTTTCCATCGACCTAACCCTTTCCACCGCTTCCTGTGGGCATTTCCGCTCCACTTTCACTTTCCGAGTCTCCCCCCTGATCGTCTTGTTCATTTCGCTCAAGGTTCTCCCCGTTTGCTTCCTCCTCCGATGGAGGATCCTTACGGTTACCCCTCTTTTTCCTGGCTGATCTCGGCATCTCGCCTTGGTATAAAGTTTGTCAAGTTTGGTTTAAAATATAAAGTAAATCAAAATGAGATTTTTCTATATGTATACGTGGTGCACAGGTTATTGTAGCCTTAGCGGAAGATTACTAATATATATGCGTGATTAAAAAAAATCTACAACTTGTAAGAGTTATTATAACGTCGAGTGGCATTCGATTATCGGATGTGATGTCTGTCCGCCTAATTTCGTTCGTCATCCGTCCAAGCTAACAGTAATTGTAACGTGAATGTCCAAATTTCGACACAACAGTCTGACAAAACACTGTCTAAACTGGATATCGATTAGCAAAAAGTTTACCAGCTGCTGACACATTTAGCTATGTCCAACTAAGATGCCTAACAGCTCTCCCCTATCATACTTCGCGACACTTTCGTCCGCACTAACATTGGTTAAAGGAGCTGCCTGCAAAGCCTCGGTGAAGCACAGCGACTAACACAATTGCTTGGCTATAACCCTGCCAGGCAAGATATCCGTCCTGCAGCTTCCCACCGCATTCCCCCTTGTATTGACACAATTGAAGGGTGACACCTGTACCCCATCAAGATGTCTAATACCAACTAAATTATTTTAAGATGAAGTTGACTGCGTAGTGTCCCCACCGATGTCCGTAGATGTATCCAAAGGAGTACCACCTTGTCGTGGGCCCCACGTTGGGCGCCATTTTGTTGCGTACGGGTATCGAGTTGACGCGCCTGCTGTCTATCCTCCTTGCTTTCAGACCCTCAACATTCCATGCCCGGTCTGCCACGGGGTATGCTTGCGTTTAGCGCGAGCTAGCTCGCCGGACTGTGGGTTCTTGTGACACCGCTGCATGACCGCACCATACAAAAAATTCGTACCCCCTCTTTATTATCTTTTGATGGGGTCACACTCGCAACCATCCACTACGCCTCTTAATTTTTCCCTGCCAACGATGTTACATGGCCGGCTCTCTTAATCCCTCAATTCCTTGGTCGACGTTGGCCCGTTCGCCGTCGACCCCAAAATGTTGCCTTAAGCCCTCTCACGGATCCTCTTTACTCCCCGTCTTTGTCATTATGTCCGTCCGTCCGCCACCCATCCGAAATGAATGGCCACCACTTTAAGATTAACAATACATATCATTTTTATTCAACTAACTCAAAGAAAGATGTGTATAAGCATATTGGTTAATGTTCTTCTATGCAAATGCGCATAGATATATAACTATTCTGACCACTCTTGTATGTATATGAGCTCAGTCTCAAACATACTACCCTAAACTATCTGGCCCATTCAGGCGACCCGCCTTATTAAAAGTAAATTATTAAATTTTGTCTTAATACAATGGTTGCTCTGATGTGAGCGTCTGGATCCGTTTGATCTCACAATTTGCCACCCAATCGGTGAATGCAGAAATAACTACACTCTAAACTTTTTTGTTGAATTTTACAGCGATGATATCAGTAAATTTTTGTTGACTCTCTCACTGTTGCTTGAAATTGCAATCATTTATGTTTATTTTCTGCTTTAAGTCGCAAAAGGAATAAATTTAAACACAAATTACAGCAAACTTTCATTTCACAGCTGAAAAAGAACATAAAATGGCGCAAACTTTTTTTTGCGCACAAAAAATACGAAATAAACAAACCCTTTGTTGCTTGAAGCTGAAGCGCACAGTCAAATATGCGTAATTCCTCTCAACAACCGCGCTTTTTGATTAGCGCTCTCTCTGGTTTGCAATACATTTCAGTTGAAAGTGTTACGGTAGCGTGCATGTGCGCAAAAGAAAGAAAATATATAGTAAAATAAAAGACGATCTCTGAAGACGATCTCCGAAGGAGGTTGAAATATATTGGGAAACCCGCAATAAAACTTGTTTTTATTCAATTTGACCTCGAGCCAGCTAACCAAAATCTCGTGATATAAAAAAAAAAAGGTCGCAAAAAAAATCCAAAATTTATAAGAAGATATATTTATGTATAAATAAAATATTGTTAGTGTTAAGAAAAATGTTCAAGTGCAATATATGCAAAAGTGAATTTGCTAGCCTTATAGATTATCATCGTCACTTATACGCCCATAAAGACGCTCGCGATTGTATTTTTGTTTGTTTGTGTGGAGAATGTAAAAAAACATTTTATTTATAAATTCGTATGGAAGATAACGGTCGGCTAAAAAAAATTGCCAAGAATCAGACAATTCCTTTAGCTGCTTAGGACTAATATTTTTCTATACTAAAATGAATGAACAACAAAACTGCATACTCGGAAAAAATCGAAAAATTCTTTTTCAAATTTTCTCCAATTTTCCAAAAAGCTGTTAACCTTAATTTACATTAATTGTATTGACTTTTTACACATATGTACTTTCATAAAATAGCGACAATTTTTAAAAGAAGTTATTCTTGCTGGAATTTGCAATTTTAATTGGTGGCCCATTTTGACTGTGAGCTACTGTATATTTTCAAATTAAACATTTTTGGCTTTAAACACAAAAATAAGTGAGAGAGAGCGCGCAGAGAGCGCTGCAAAATTTAAGCAGCTGTGTGTGTATTGAATTACACATTTTTCGCTTTAATCAATCAACAAAAAAATGCGTATATTAACATGCGTGAATTTAGACATAAACAGTCGGTAATCTGTTGCCTACCATTATCGCTGTAAAATTCAACAAAAAAGTTTACAAGACGTCTTGAATGGAATGTGTCATGCCGTTTGCACCGCTCGCTCGCCGTACAACTCGCACAACCACGCACACACTATTGCTGTGCAATAAAAAAAAAAAAAACATATGAATATGATAATACGCGACGTGAGATCGCTCAGTTACATGCCCCTTTGCGGCGTGTCTTGCGCCAACCTACAGGCCAAATGGAGACTTAACTTAGCAATGTGAAATTTGGGCGATTCACCCGCGGATATGTACCGACTACAACTGCCTCACATCCCCAACTAACTATCAATTATGGATATACATAACTTAAACTAAAACCTGGATATTTTGGTGTGCATGCGCGCTGCTTCTTCTATGCAATAAACGTGGGCAGCGCTGCCATCATTTGCACGGTCACTTCAGCTGTGTTGTTTCCAGCCAACCGAAAATAATATTGCACGCAGCTATGCCAAAAAAACGAATAGAAGCACGGCTTCCTCGTCGCTGCTCTGCCTGGTTGCTCTCCAATATGATTGCTTGGGTGTGCAGTGGCGATGGATCTTTTTCAACGACGCCGGCTGCAGCACTCCCCGCTGTACAACTTACCCCGTTTTGAAAATGACCGCTGGAATTTAGTGGCTGTTCACCTGTAAATATCAGGTCGCTGATTTTTGGAAATAATAAATGTTCGGCAAAGGTAGTGTGGCCACAATAAATTAAATAGTTTGAGGTTCGATCAATGAATGTCTTTCTTTATTGATTTTGCTTTCTTTTATACAAAATTCTTACACTCATACTTACAAACTATTTATGTATATTTACATACGTGTATATTACTACTACATACTAACTAGAATGCATAATTCTAAAATATGCTACGTCAACATATGGTTGCAATAAATGTGTCGGTATGACAGTCGCACTGGAAAACTGGCGTTGTGACTCAGTTAGTCATTGCGACTGTCTTTGGCGGTATCTTTGACCGTCCGCTCAAGTGTAACAAGACTCTCGCTATATGCGGCATGTGCTGTCTTTGCATAAACTCCCGCTGAGTTCATTGTAACTAATTTGGGTAAAATGTTGTTGTGTACATTCTTATTTGTTTATGCATTTTTGTGCACATGACAATTAAACGAAAAAGGGCGGTGTGTTTATGTAATGCTACACCTTCCCCCTTAAAAAAAAAATAGATATATATATTTGTAGTCAACTAAATATGTCTATTTTTCTGAGTTAATGAACCGTTTGACGTTTTGTTTGGGTTGACAAAATTTTAATTGTTTAGTGTCTTGTTACCATTGTTTTGTGTTTGTTTGTATACGGCTTGTGCCGTATATCGGATTGAGTAAATTTGAATGCCTGTGTTAAAAATGCCTTTTTTTGTATTACGAATTTATTATGGATAAAGTGCTATGCTTATTTTTAAAGGTTTTTAAATTGGTTTAAGCCTATTCTTATGAATTACGATTTCCTTTTTGTTTTTATTGCTATCTCCTATGCTATGTATACCTATTCTCTAACTTATGGGAGGCCTCTTCTCTAACTAAAACTAAATCTCCTATGTTAATTTCCTTACTAATATTTTTATGATACAGGGAATTTTAAAGTAGTTTTATTACTTATGCAGGGAATTGAGAAAAAAATATTATTCTTACTGATAAGGGGAGGAGGAATTTTCTTACTGATATTTTAATTTTTATTTTTTTTATTTTTTTTATATTACGCTTTATATGTATCATTGGGTAATTAAATCTTCTTTTTGTATATATTAAACTTTATATATATGTATTGTTGGTTGATTAAATTTTCTTTTTACATCGGGTTTTTGAGTCAGGTAATTTGTTATGCATGTCTAATACTCTTATTTTTTTTATTCGTTATTCGGTGATTCCTGGGCGGCCACCATAAACAGGATCATCGTCACGTGCATAACCTGCAGAGTCCCTGCAGTCAACTTAACTAGTTTTATACTAATCAAATACCAGTCAGCCGGGCGGCCTCAACTAGTTCGAGTTCTGCAATTTTTCCATATTACCAACTGGTATTTTTAACACGGCGATGTCCTACGAGATGGCAATTGTCCTTCTCTGCATCAGCACCATACCAATTGGCTAACTAGCCAGCCTCTGCATCAGGAATATACCAGTTGATATACTTGTTATTATATACATCATAATAATACCAGTTGGCAGACTAGTTCATATATACATCAGAATCATACTAGTTGAAAGACTAGTTCATATATGCATCACAATCATACCAGTTAACAGACTAGTTCATATATGCATCAGAATCATAACAGTTGGCAGACTAGTTCATATTTGCATCAGAATCATACCTGTTGACAGACTACTTCTTATTTGCATCAGAATCATACCAGTTGACAGACTAGTTCATATATGCATCAGAATCAAACAATTAACAGACTAGTTAAAAAAATCATCGGAATCATACCAGTTGGCATAGTAGTTCATATATGCATCAGAATCATACCAGTTGGTATAGTAGTTCATTTATGCATCAGAATCATACCAGTTCACATACCAGTTCACTTATGCATCATAATCATATCAGTTGACATACTAGTTCAAATTTGCATCAGAAATATACCATTTGACATACTAGTTCATATATGCATCAGAATATTACCAGTTGATATACTAGTTCATATATACATCAGAATCATACCAGTTGACATACTGCTCAGTCTATGCGGCAGGACATACTAATCATTATGCCCATTCAGATCGTACCACTTGTCATACTAGTCCACGAATTTGACATTCATTCCAGTTGGTATACTAGTCGGTCTATGCACCAGTATCATAGTCAGCCTCTACATCAGCAATATACCAGTTTATTCTTTAGAAAGCAGCGACTATTTGTATTTACCCAAACACGAAAAAGCATCTGTGAATTACAAGATAAAAAAGAAGCAGTTACAAGAGAAAAAGAAAAGCAATTGTCCTCTTCTGCATCAGCACCATATCAATTGGTATACTAGTCAGCCTCTGCATCAGCATTATACCAGTTTATATACTAGTTCATACACAGCCAAAAATGAGCTAAAGGCTCTGAGTTCGATTCTCGGTAAAGTTGACACAAGTTTTTTTTTCTATATTTTTTAAATTATGTTGTTTATTGTATTTTTAATTTAATTATTGAATTCAACTTGCAATGGCTCCTTTCAAATTCCGCGTTCGTCAAGTTTGATTATATAGGTGAAGGCCCAATTGTATTCAACTTTGTAGGATCCACTTTCATTCAAAATTTTTTAAACGTAAAGCGAAGCGAAATTTTTGCAAATGCTCAAAAACGAGGCGCGCATTTGTCAAAGTTTTATGTAATTGGGGCTTTGGTGTTGTATTTTTAGGTAGGGTAAATTAAGGTTACTCAAGGTTAAGTTTGTCGTCCACTGCGCAGTTCCGGTCCCACATATGTATATATAGATAAAAGTAAGTCTTATTTTTACATCAAAAAGAGTCAAAGTAAGACTGCTTTCATGCTGGGCCATACACTCGAGTTAAAGGAGCATTGTTAGAGTCAATTTATATTGTTGTTGTCAATATACTCAAGTTTATGCCGCAACGTAAAAAAATGGCGGTTATATACCAACAGGTTGTCATAACCTCTAACGAGACTTTTGCCGAACTTCTCTTCCAACTTTGATTTTTGTTGGGATTTTCCACATAGTAGTATCCCGGGACTGACACTCCTAAACCGACACCGTTACTCCTCCTCGAACCACTTAGATGACTTTATGAAGGCCATCAAGTCCTTTATGTCCAGTTCAGCGGTCTGGTTTAGGCTATCCAGGAAGAGAACTCCCAAAAAGCGCGTTCTCGCGCCGCTTAAGACCGGGCAGTTGCAGATGAGGTGCTTCACCGTTTCCTCTTCCTCATCATCTTTGCAGCTCCTACAGCATCGTCGGTAGGGCACACCTTCTGCGTGCCTACCAATAAGGCAGTGCCCAGTTAGAACACCTATTAATATGGAGATTTCTCTCCTTCTTAGGCCAGGTTTGTTTGGATGTCCGGCACCTTGGGGATTGTTGCCACATTTCGTTGGCTTGGAGTACACACTCCGTCAAGCCAACGAAAGGTAGCAACAACCCCAAGGGTGCCGGACATCCAAACAAACCTGGCCAAAATGGGATTATAAAAGATCTGAATACAGTTACTTCAACAAAAAATACCGTTCAAACAACCAAAATTTGGTCAAATTCAGGATAACAACACGAGATTGTAGATTTTACCAGTGCCTTTTTTCTGTGTATATAAGTACACAAGAAATATAGCAGTTGACATACTAGATCATATATACATCAGCATCATATTTGTATTTAGCCAAACACGAAAAAGCATCTGTGAATTACAAGACAAAAAAAGAAGCAAACCTAAAATTTCAAATAATGTTTGCATAGTACCATGTACTACAATAGATCGTACTAATGGTTGCGGTGTAATAAGGCCTTATAATAATAATGTAGTATGAAATGGAATTTTTCTAATTAGTATTTTTCTAAAATAGATTAGGCTTTTTCTGACTACTCCTTTTCAGTTTATATTCAGAAAGAAACAATTTATATTTAGAAAATTACAATTCATATTCAGGATTTCCATTTGATATACAGAAAAATACAATTGACATTCAGAAAATTACAATTGATATTCAGAAAACTTTCTGAATATAAACTGAAAAAGATGTAGTATAATTTCAACCCGAGATTCATACATACTTGCATACTAGTACGAACCAGGATTTTTGTGACTAGTATGATTTCGCCCAGCAAATTATAGTTGTATACTAGTATGTTTTCTGATTAGATTGGCATTTATTGGTTTAAGGGTAATCAGCAAAGAACTAGTATAAAAACATCCATAAAATGTATAGTAAACGAGCTAGGTGTCTGCTGAGTAGTTTGGAATTGATTAGTTTGAAGGTATTCAGAAATTAACTGGTATGAATACACCACAAAATGTTTAGGCGTAGAACTATAATGTTGCTGAGTAGTTTGGCATTGACTGGTTTAAAGCTAATCAGAAATGAACTAGTATGAATACACCACAAAATGTACAATCAATGAACTACATTGTTTGCCGAGTAGTTTGGCAATGACTGGCTTAAAGGAAATCAGAAATGAACTAGTATGAATACACCACAAAATGCATAGTCAATGAACTAGAATTTTCGCTGAGTAGTTTGGCATTGAATGGTTTAAAGCTAATCAACAATGAACTAGTATGCATATGCCACAAAATGCATAGTCAATGAACTATATTGTTTGCTGAGTAGATCGACATTGACTGTTTTAAAGGTGATCAGAAGTGAACTAGTATGAATACACCACAAAATGTTTAGTCATTGACCTATATTGTTTGCTGAGTAGTTTGGCCTTGACTGGTTTAAAGGTGATCAGAAGTGAACTAGTATGAATACACCACAAAATGTATAGTCATTGAACTATATTGTTTGCTGAGTAGTGTGCCCTTGACTGGTTTGAAGCTAATCAGCAATGAACTAGTATAAATACACCACAAAATGTATGGTCAATGAACTATATTGTTTGCTGAGTAGTTGGACATTGACTGGTTTAAAGGTGATCAGAAATGAGCTAGTATGAATACACCACAAAATGTATGGTCAATGAACTATATTATTTGCTGCGTAGTTCGACATTGACTGGTTTAAAGGTGATCAGAAATGAACTAGTGTGAATACACCACAAAATGTATGGTCAATGAACTATATTATTTGCTGAGTAGTTCGACATTGACTGGTTTAAAGGTGATCAGAAATGAACTAGTATGAATACACCACAAAATGTATAGTCAATGAACTATATTGTTTGCTGAGTAGTTTGGCCTTGACTGGTTTGAAGCTAATCAGCAATGAACTAGTATAAATACACCACCAAATGTATAGTCAATGAACTATATTGTTTGCTGAGTAGTTGGACATTGACTGCTTTAAAGGTGATCAGAAATGAACTAGTATGAATACACCACAAAATGTATAGTCAATGAACTATATTGTTTGCTGAGTAGTTTGGCCTTGACTGGTTTGAAGCTAATCAGCAATGAACTAGTATAAATACACCACCAAATGTATAGTCAATGAACTATATTGTTTGCTGAGTAGTTGGACATTGACTGCTTTAAAGGTGATCAGAAATGAACTAGTGTGAATACACCACAAAATGTATGGTCAATGAACTATATTATTTGCTGAGTAGTTGGACATTGACTGCTTTAAAGGTGATCAGAAATGAACTAGTATGAATACACCACAAAATGTATAGTCAGTGAACTATATTGTTTGCTGAGTAGATCGACATTGACTGGTTTAAAGGTGATCAGAAGTGAACTAGTATGAATATACCACAAAATGTTTAGTCATTGAACTATATTGTTTGCTGAGTAGTTTGGCCTTGACTGGTTTAAAGGTGATCAGAAGTGACCTAGTATGAATACACCACAAAATGTATAGTCATTGAACTATATTGTTTGCTGAGTAGTTTGGCCTTGACTGGTTGGAAGCTAACCAGCAATGAACTAGTATAAATACACCACAAAATGTATAGTCAATGAACTAGAATTTTCGCTGAGTAGTTTGGCATTGACTGGTTTTAAAACTAATCAACAATGAACTGGTATGCATAAGCCACAAAATGGTTAGTCAATGAACTAGTATGTTTACTGAGTAGTTCGGAATTTGACTGCAGGGGTTATTGTGGTCTTAATTTTTTGGAGAACTTGGTACCAATTTTTTATTTTATAAATGCTTCTACTCGAGTAATTATTATTTAAACAATTTCTCCCTATGGACAACTGTATTTTTCATTTTTACCGGATTGCCGGCTTATTTCAGCCTGGTAAAGTATTGTCCTAAGTCAATCTTATCCTCCACAATCGGTTTTTATGCTACAAATTTTCTTTCGAAAACGAGCTAGTTTAATTTTCTTTATATTTTTATTTCATTAATATTCTTGTTATAATTTTTAGCTGATTGCATTTTATTTCTTCTGTAATTATTATTTTGGCTATTCGTGTGGGAATTACTTCTGGAGTAATTTTGTTGGCGTCTATGCAAGTTTTTGTTTGTGCTGTTCGCTGTTTCTGTACAGCTGTTGATAAATTTGGAGATTGCATCGTTCATTGTCGTGAACTTTCCTGCTTGCATGATCAGTTTGACCTTGTCATTAGAGCAGTTTTTACACATGGCTTTAACTGCTGCCTGTGTTAAATATCTCGTGGCTAAGTCTGGGTTTAATCCATCAGAGATATATGCTCCTTCTAATGATCTTGTGATTTTTTCAATTTCCGCTGTGTATTGGTTAGCAGTTTTGCTACGCTGTTGGATGTTCAGTAGTTTAGCGGTCAAAACCTCCACTGATTCACCCTTTATTGCGGTCTTTAATTTGAAATATTTGTTTTTGCGACCTTTTTATTTAACAATTCTTCTTCTTGCCGGCTTGAGGTCAGGGGTTTTTTCCACACCAAAATGAAACTAAATCTTTCTTTTTGGTTATTACCAATATATTTCGGTCACCAACGGTAACCGTCCTCAGGGTACACTATACAAAAATATATAAAACATAAATTATAATTACAATCACAATAAACATTTTTGGCAAACATCAAAAACATTAAAAACATAAAAAACATTAAAACATTTATATCATACATTATTACACGTCTTTCCTGCTTAACGTGGAGTTGATTACTGTCTTTTGTTTGTCAATAGATGTTGGTACAAGTGAGAAGTATTTTCGTAATCTGTTTTGTAGTTCATTCTTGTATTAGTCGGAGTGTTTGTTATGTGAAGCATTTCCAGTGTGAGTCTTTTGTTATAGTGTTGTTCTTGCTGTAATATCGTTGCCCCGTCAAAATTCGGTGAGTGGTTATGCCTTACACAGTGGCTCATTAATGCTGTTTTTTGATTATTAGTTTCGCGGCAATATTTAAAATCGGACTTATGCTGAGAGAGTCTAGTTTTTAATTTAGATTTGGTTGTTCCGACGTATACGTTATTACAAGACTCGTTTTCATTTCCATTACAAGGGATTTTATAGACAACATTACTTTTATCGGTTTTCGGTATTTTTGATTTAGTGGTATTAAAAATAGTTTTCAGGGTGTTAACTGGTTTGTGTGCTATTTTAACTTCTTCTCTGTTATAACAGTCTGATTTCGCTAGGCGTTCAGAAAGTTTAGGTACATAAGATACTGATTTGTAGATTTTTGGTGGTTGTTGTGATAAGTTTTTACTGGGTTGCGCAGAATAATTTTTTATAAGAGTTTTAATAATATATTCAGGAAAATCGTTGTTTCTTAATAAATCTGTGTGGTAAGTGTCATCGGATATTTGTAGCATTCTTCGTATACAGCCCATTGCTGTATTCATTATCATCGTCTTAGGGTGTTTCGAGTAATAATTGATGATTCGTCCTGTAGAACGCCTAGCGTTCAAATTTTTTCTACCAAATTTAAAATTCTCTTAAATAAGGTGAAAATTGGCTTATTTACATTATTAGTTTCTTTATTTAATTTTGCTTGTTATTATTATTTGTTTTTCTTTTTTAAAAAAGTTTTTGATGTTGTCTTTTGCTAGATGCGTTGTTGTACATTGTTTAATTGTCTCAATTTGTTCTTTATGTAATTTTTTATTGGAATGAACTTACGCGTATAAAAATTACCAACCATTTATCAGAGATTTCTGCTTTATCTTCTATCATTGGGTGTGTTTCAGATGTGGCAATTTTATTTTCGTTAATTTTATCTTCAGAGGTTTCTTTCCCTACCTCATATCCTGCTATAGCTACTAAAATACCGTTCAATGCGGTTTTCCACCATGCCATTTTAAAATTTAATAGTAAAATTTTTCGAATTCAAAATTTTATTTATTCATAAATTTGTCTTTTAAATTACAATTTTTAATTAAAATTTATTTTCAGACTTTACTTTACTTCTTCTACTAATGTGGAAGGATATAATAAATCTTCCATTGTAGGTTCTCTACCCATTCCTAAATATAACCAAAATTTTCTTAAGCAATTTAAATTATGTCTGTTACTTCCCTTATCTCGTGATCTTGATTTACGAGCAATGTCTGCGTTTTCACGCTCTAGGTTATCCACAATTTTGTTTATTGCGTCGTAATCAAGATAATCAGGCAATGCACTATCCATAAGAAGAAAAATTATTTAAAATAATTAAATTTGAAAAAGCGTTTGAATTTACTCAATTTTTTATTATTACTGATGTCTTAACAATTCTATTTTTTCTTGAATTTTTAATCTTTTATCTGAGCTAGTGGCAAAATTAAGTTGTTGATGTAATTTAGCTAATTCTATTCGTCTTTTTACTTTTCTTCCTGCCCTTTTTCTTTTATGTACAATATTTAGGACAGGAATTTTAGTAATTTCTTCAGTTTTATTTAATTTATTCCTTTTCCGATACTCTTCAATGGTAATCGGTTTAGGTCCAATTTTTTCGGATTTGCGACTCTCGTGGATCTGATTTAAACCTTTAATATATGCGTCTACGCAATTTTGAAAGAGTTTATCAACTTCTTCTTTAAATTTTTTATCAGATTCCTCTTGAGTCGAAATCCTTTGCATAGTAATTCATAAAATTTTTAAAATTCTTGTAATAAAAAAAAATTTGCAAAATTAAAGATTACAACTTTACCCCTAAGCAAATTACTGCTATTTGGATGGCGACCATAAGGCGTGCCGTAGTTTTCTAAAGGAGTTTGTTATTTTTATTTTATGTTTATTATAATAGTATACCTATACTTAATTTTTAATTTATTCCATGTGATATGCATTTGTTGCCGGTCTCGCCTTGTTTACAATCTTCGCTATTCCACCCCTTCTTATGCATGCTGCCAGTCAGAAATTTAGTATTTAATTTTCACTATTCCACCCTTTTATATGCATACTGCCAGTCAGAAATTTAGTATTTAATCTTCACTATTCCACCCTTTTATATGCATGCTGCCAGTCGGGATTTATTTCCTTAAAACATTGCTTTTGTTGCCGTGTAACGGTGAGCTTGCCTTTGATACTCAAATTGATGTTGAGTCAGAGCCAGAATTATCGGTTGTTGGCGTTGTTAATACTGCTGTGATTTTACCATGGTAGCACTGTGGCTTAGTATAGATTCTATTTCTCTTCAGTTTGTTCTGGATGCTCACTACTTTTTTTTTTGTTTTTCGGCTGGCGGTATCGCCTTGTTGAGCCAATTTTATTTAATTTTATTTATTTTTTTTTTTTCGGCTGGCGGTATCGCCGTGTTGAGCCAATTTTATTTATTTATAAGCCTGGCAGGATCGCCATGTGGCCACAATAAATTAAATAGTTTGGGGTTCGATCAATGAATGTCTTTCTTTATTGATTTTGCTTTCTTTTATACAAAATTCTTACACTAATACTTACAAACTATTTATGTATATTTACATACGTGTATATTACTACTACATACTAACTAGAATGCATAATTCTAAAATATGCTACGTCAACATATGGTTGCAATAAATGTGTCGGTATGACAGTCGCACTGGCAAACTGGCGTTGTGACTCAGTTAGTCATTGCGACTGTCTTTGGCGGTATCTTTGACCGTCCGCACAAGTGTAACAAGACTCTCGCTATATGCGGCATGTGCTGTCTTTGCATAAACTCCCGCTGAGTTCATTGTAACTAATTTGGGTAAAATGTTGTTGTGTACATTCTTATTTGTTTATGCATTTTTGTGCACATGACAATTGAACGAAAAAGGGCGGTGTGTTTATGTAATGCTACAGTAGGAAACGTTTGGAAAGCAAGCGCAGAGTCGCATCAGCGTAGAAAAACGATTGACTACAATTAAGGCGACCGCAACAAGGTGCTAAGGGTTCCTCATGGAAGTTCCCTGGGAAGTGCGTATTCAGGAGCAGCTCTAGGGTTTCCCCCTCCGTGCTGGTCCAGGATCCGTCAGGTTTGCGCAAATAGCTTATGGCTGTTTGAGTTTTTGAGAGCACTCGTATAAGTCTCGCTGTATCGTCGACTTCTTCGACCCCAGTGCAGAAATTTCTCCACGATACTCTCTTCGCCAGCCTCACAGATTTTTTGTAGGCCCTCAGTTTAACTTTATATTCGAGCCATTGAGTCTCCGTGCCAAGGCTCTTGGCCTTATTAAATTGTGTCCTACATGATTTGCGAAGCGAGTCCAGGTCGTAGGACCACCAATGCGGCCTATGTTTACCATGTGGTTTTGGCACTGAGCAAGCTTGCTCTAGGGCATTCGAGAGCGCTGTTGTAAAGATCCTTACCAGATCCTCCAACTCCCCTACTGATGAGGGGACTTGTGGGAGTAGGGTTGCCAGACGTCCTTCTTTCGGAAGGACATGTCCTTCATTTTATTGCAACGTCCTTCCCTGTCCTTCCAAAAGAAAAAGTGTAGAAATGTCCTTCTTTTTAAGTTTTGTCCTTCTTATGTCCTTCTTTTTTCTTTTTTTTTTAGCTAGGGTCTTGAGATTAGTATCTAGTTATTCTAAAATGAAATGAGCTACAAAACTGCATACTCGAAAAAATCTAAAATTTTTTTTTTATGAGATTCGTCGAGTTTTGCGAATTTTTTTGGAGTTTTGCTCAAAATTTTAAGTGCAAAATTTTAATGTATTTTCATCTATATTTTCATGAACAATTATAGAAATTTTTAGTGTTTAATTATCTATGCATTTATTTTTTTTCTTTGCATTTAAATGTGAATACGTGGTAAATATATGTATATATTAGACTGGGCCAAAAATTAAAAATTTCTTTTTTTTCCAAAAATTATATTGATTTTCTTTTTAAGAAAGGTGAAAAAAATTACTGTAATTTTTTCAGATTTTTAAATTAAAGTCTAGAGGTCTATCATCGCTAGTTTATATTTTACAGACATTTGGTATAAAAACGACAAACCATTGTTGTAAAACATCATTTATCTGAACATACTTTTGAAGGAAATTGAATTCCCTACAAAATTTGCATTGACCAAAATTTTCTCAGACTAGCCGTTTTCTAGTATTCTACCCTCAAATATTAGCATGTTTTTTCGATTTCCCATTTATTCTTTCAAAAATTGTCAAAAATGCAAATATCCATGTACAACAGAGAAATATACAGATTCTTAAAGGAAATAGAGTGGGCTACAAAAAAGGCAAAACAACTTTCTTTGTTACTTTTTCAAAACTTGTTTAGTATTAAATAGAAAAAAAAAATCATATTTCCGTATTTTTTTGGTGTTTTTGATCCGATTTTTTTAATAGATATTCTACAGATTATTTATCATTATATGATCAATATTATAACCAAAAATATACATTTCTCATATACGTTCAAACATATTTTTGCATAATAAAGGCATTCTCTTCGAACAACAACAACAACAACAACAAGGTGTAGTTTTACAGTCTTCAAATGGCGCAGCCGCAAAAAACACAAAAAGGCGACAGACCTGTGAACTCAATACATTAATTTTCATGTATTTTGGCGAGCTAAATCCAAATCCGTGATCAGAATTAGCCTAACAGGTCGCAGTTCTTCTCTAACCTAACAAAACCATCACAAAATAATATTGGACTTTCTTGCAAGGTAAGGGCCGAACCTCGGTCCCGTTGTTGGATTCTGACATCGAATTCGGATTCAGCAGCCAATTTTCCTCAAGAATATGTATTTAGTTTTATTCTATGTTGATTTTTTCATGTTTCGCAAATTTTCAAACCAAAATCGGGAAATCCAAAAAACATTTCAGTCTAAGCAGCTTTTATAGGGAATTCAATTCCCTACAAAAATATGTTCAAGTAAATGGTATTTTTCAACAATGATTTGTCGTTTTTATACCAAATTGGACGTGAAGTCTGTAAAATCTAAACTGGTGATGATAGACCTCTAGACTTTAATTTAAAAATCTGAAAAATTACAGTAATTTTTTCACCTTTCTTAAAAAGAAAATCAATATACCTAATTTTTGAAAAATATGAAATTCTTTTTTTTTTTTGGCCCAGTTTATACCAAAGTGGAGGTTAAGTCTGTAAAATCTAAAGTAGCGATGATACACCTCTACACTTTAATTTAAAAATCTGAAAAATTACAGTAAATTTTTTCACCTTTCTTAAAAAGAAAATCAATTTAATTTTTGAAAAAAACGAAAGTTTTTTTTTTTTTGCCCATTCTACTATATATGTTTGATGTAGAACTTTCTCTGTTCTGGTCGACCATGATTTTTAATGTTTCTAAAAATATTTTAATATGAAAGGCCAAACAAGAGCAGTTAGAAAAAAATGATCGCATTTGTTGTTGTTTGGGAATTTCTCAGTCTTTAAAAATTTCATAAATATCAAATGCATTTCTACCATTAACCTTCGTCTTTTGGTATCGTAGATTACCTTGTTTGTACCTACAATATATTTGAAAACGATCTCAAATATGAGAATAAATATATGTTCGCTTTTTGTTAATTTAAAACCAAGGACTGAAACCGAAACCGAAACCGTAACCGTAACCGATTAAAACCGATTCATTTTTCAAAACCGAAACCGAAACCGTAACCGTTATTTTGATATGGAAAAGACCGAAACCGAAACCGTTTCAAAAGCCGGAACCGGTTCCAAACGGTTTTGAATTTTTTCAATACCTTACTTATGTGAGTGGGCACATAGGTACTTCGTTTTACAAATAGGTACCCTGAAAGTTTTCATGGAAGATTGTGGAGCCACGTTTTAACATCAGTATCAAAATTCTGAAAGAGGAAGTTTGAATATAGTTGAATGAAGCGATCGAAACAAATTCACGAGATCCGAAAAAGAAATGTTCAGGCTTGCCTCGGAAAGTGCCACTAATTTTAATGTTTTTAACGATTTATACATTTCATTTGGCTTCCATTTTAATAAAAAAAGTAGAGTTAACTTTAGGAATTTGTTTTGCAGAAATTTCATCTATGCATAGCGTTAATAAATGTATCCCATCATGGCCGCAGAAAAAAAGTTATGAAAATTCAGACCTATTTCGTAGCTACATAGGTACTTGAGTATTTTAGTAGTAAAATTTTTTTTCCTGTTTTTATTTGGAAACCGAAACCGGAACGAAACCGTAACCGAAACCGAAATAAATTTTGAAGAACGAAACCGGAACCGAAACCGAAACACGTTGCAAAAACCGAAACGGAAACCGGAACGTTATTTTAATCGGTTTCAGACCTTGTTTAAAACAATAGGGGATTCGCCAAGTCTTGCAAACGATGCACGGATTGTACGGATTGCACGGATTGTAAAGTCACAACAACAAAATACACGCAAAAAAATATATGCAATCCGTGCAATTTATACAAAGCTCTAAACTATGTATATTTTAGTGCAAGAATTGTAGGAAATAAGAAGGCAACCCTGTATTTCTCTCAATCCTCTCATTTTTCTCACAAAAAGTAAAAGTAATTGTCAGCGCCAACGTTTTTTCAGAAAACTAGTAAAAATTTGCTCAGTTTTTGACGTTTGTTATCGATGTTACAGCAAACTCAGTGAGGGGTGCTCTCGTAGTCTTGCATATTTTGGCGTAGGATTCATACATTTCGTGCAATCCGTGCATTTGGCAAGACTTAGCGAATCGCCCTAATAAATTGTCCAAAAAAAACCGTCCTTCTTTTTTTTGTATCGAAATAGAAAAGTCCTTCCTTTTCCACTTCAGAATCTAGCAACCCTATGTGGGAGCAGTGCTGGTAGGTCCCTAGATAGTATTTCATTGTGTAGCTGCCAGTTAGTGTTACGTGTGTTGCGTTTTATAACCGGCTGCTCAACAGAAAAGTCTAGAACTAGTTTTATGTACCGATGGTCGGAGAATGAATGTTCATCGACAACACGCCATTTTCTGACCACCCACTCATAAGCGCCTTCTCTGCAAATAGTGAGATCTATGACCTCCCTGCGAGTTTAAGTAATAAACGTAGGTTCGTTACCCACGTTGCAAACTACCAGGTTAGTTGTTAACAAATAGTCAAACAACGATTCTCCTCTAGCATTGATATCGGAGCTTCCCCCCTGGACGTGATGAGCATTAGCGTCAGTTCGAATAATAAGATGACCCATGGAAAATTTTGCCATCAGGTCTTTTACCTACCTCCGTGGAGAAGGTTCTTCGGCGTCGTAGGGCATACAGACCAACGCCATCGTCAGGCTGGTACAGTCGACTGTTAAACTGTTATGCTTTGCAATTATGGAGCAGTTCGCTGCTACCGGATGTGTATAAAAAGTCTTATTCTCCTCGCACCAACTTCCAACCAAGTGAATCCTAGAATCTGCGAGTTGCAAGCGGTCAAACACTACAAATAAAATTATGCCAAATCCCTCTCCTAATAACTTGACTGCGCGTCGTGTTCCAACTTACCCCGTTTTGAAAATGACCACTGGAATTAGGTGGCTGTGCACCTGTAAATATCAGGTCGCTGATTTTTGGAAATAATAAATTTTGGCCAAGCCGATGATTTCTGCTAAATTTACGTGACCACTCTTTGCGGCGTATGTCCAAAAAAGAACCGGAAATGCAACGAGTCACATGATGCCCGTGTAGGAGTTAAAACAAGTGTCAAAATAAGTATTAAATGTCAGTCAGGTAGGAAACGTTTGGAAAGCAAGCGCAGAGTCGCATCAGCGTAGAAAAACGATTGACTACAATTAAGGCGACCGCAACAAGGTGCTAAGGGTTCCTCATGGAAGTTCCCTGGGAAGTGCGTATTCAGGAGCAGCTCTAGGGTTTCCCCCTCCGTGCTGGTCCAGGATCCGTCAGGTTTGCGCAAATAGCTTATGGCTGTTTGACTTTTTGCGAGCACTCGTATAAGTCTCGCTGTATCATCGACTTTTTCGACCCCAGTGCAGAAATTTATCCACGATACTCTCTTCGCCTGCCTCAGAGCTTTTTTGTAGGCCCTCAGTTTAACTTTATATTCGAGCCATTGAGTCTCCGTGCCAAGGCTCTTGGCCTTATTAAATTGTGTCCTACATGATTTGCGAAGCGAGTCCAGGTCGTAGGACCACCAATGCGGCCTATGTTTACTGTGTGGTTTTGGCACTGGGCAAGCCTGCTCTAGGGCATTCGAGAGCACCGTTGTAAAGATCCTTACCAGATCCTCCAACTCCCCTACTGAGGAGGGGTCTTGTGGGAGCAGTGCCGGTAGGTCCCTAGATAGTATTTCATTGTGTAGCTGCCAGTTAGTGTTACGTGTGTTGCGCTTCATAACCGGCTGCTCAACAGAAAAGTCTAGAACTAGCTTTAATTACGGATGGTCGGAGAATGAATGTTCATCGACAACACGCCATTTTCTGACCACGAATTCATAAGCGCCTTCGCTGCAAATAGTGAGATGTATGACCTCCCGGCGGGTTTAAGTAACAAACGTAGGTTCGTTACCCACGTTGCAAACTACGAGGTTAGTTGTTAACAAATAGTCAAACAACGATTATCCTCTAGCATTGATATCGGAGCTTCCCCACTGGACATGATGAGCATTAGCGTCAGTTCGAATATAAGATGACCCATGGAAAAATTTGCCATCAGGTCACTTACCTACCTCCGTGGAGAAGGTTGTTCAGCGTCGTAGGCATACAGACCAACGCCATCGTCAGGCTGGTACTGTCGACTGTTAAACTGGCAGCTGTAACATCACCATTGGTATAGTTGGGCAAGAGAAAGGCGTGCAGCTCAGACTTAACCAAAATACACGCTCTACCCCTGCCGAGGCTGCTTTAGATTTGTGCAACATGAGAGCGCTCAGACTTCTCTGCCACCGCCTTATCGTTTAGTTCCACCTCGTCTGGAGGCTTATCTTTCAACGAAGAGTTATTCAGACCACGATTTGGCGTGGCGGAAACCCTACGAACTGTGGCAGTATCAACATGCGCTCAGGACTAGCTGCTATCACCGTGACGTTGAGGTCTTCCCCGTACAGCAGGCTGTTTCCCATCTCCGCTGTTCACTGCTCCTTCGCCATTTGACGTGGCAGATACCATACTTTCCGAGTCGGACATCTCCAACTCCTCTCCGGCACTGCCTTGTCCGAGTCCTCCGGTGCAGCCGAAATAGCAGCGCGCTGTGCATCAGCGCGGTATACATGGATCACGATCTGGCCATGCCGTAGTGCTCTAGTCCATTGCACCGTTTAAGGGGCTCGAGTGCCTCCTTATTCAAGGTGAAGACCACTTGCCTAACTGGCCCTACCGCATCCTCAACCAAATTGACATTACAGTCCTGTATCGGGAGTGACGGGTTCATGATCCGCAGCATCCTGAGAATTCTCTCAGGTTCAGCAGGGATGGCAGTGCAACAAGTTTTGCATCCTCGCAAGCGAATACCTTGATTCGACCAGGTGCCATCCCGCATCAGAACCCATCGACGTGGCAATCGGAGTCTCATCCATAATGTAAAGAAGGGCATTACCGATCGCGTTCCGGACGTACCGCCACTGGTCCCTATGGATGGCCCAGCTTTCGTTACCTCGGTCAATGACGCCTATGAGGATCATGTCCTTGGTCACTTCAGCACCCACTACGGGGTGTTCTTCTGCCGCTTCGGATGAGGTTTTAAATCCACGTCCGATATCTGGCGTTTGAAGGGATTTCCATTAACCTTCTTTGGCGCGTAATTGCTTTGGAAGTTCGGCAAGAGAGCTTCAGCCGTCTCCACCGCCTTTCTGGCATTCGGCGATAACGTCTCTTGTGAAACTCCTTCGTTGTTCTTCAGGATCCTTGCTGCCGATCTTTATTCCAAGTACTCAAATCGACTGGGAGATGTCTTTTGTTTCAGAGGTAATCGACCCGTAGTTGCCATCGCTGTCGATCTCTCGGCTGATATTGAAATGGAGTTGGTCCTCCGACGTTGCATTCTCGCTTGCTTCAGCATTGTCCTCCTCTGCTGTGCAGTATAAGTAGTTGTATCTTTAGTTTTAGTGTTTTTATTATTATTATTCATCTTGCTCGTCCGAACCCTCGTCGGGCAAGGCCAACTTAGGGTCAATGGAAGAGTATGGGGAATGTGTTATCCGCCGCGGCAGAGCCCCATACCGCGGTAAGGCCACATTTACTCTCCGAGGCGGCCCGGTATCAGAGAGGCTCCGTTCGATTACAGCCACGATTTGCCTCCCGGCTGCAAACGTCCAATGTGCACGTGGTCGCATAATACCCTGGACTGGGAGGGGGTGAAGTAGTACCGCGCGGCACTATGATCACAAGGGCTATCGACTTAAGCCCACGCCATTTTTAATTATCTACTTTTATTTTTCTTTAATTGTTTTTTGTGGTTAAAATAAAATGCAAAAAAAAAATTCAAATCACAATTCAACTATTTTTTTGAAAAAAAAAACAAAAAATACAGAAAAAGTTACATTATTATTTGAATAGTAAATATCGGAGGTGTGTTGAAGAAACGCCATATTTTTTATGAACCTTGACTTTTTTACAAACCGCAATATACATTTTCTTATGAAGTCAGTTCCCGTTAAAACTTTTATCATTTCGAAATATATCCACCAAAAATTAACAATTAAACTCTTTTTAAAAACAAAAACAAAATAAATCAACAAGAAAACTCTTTTCCTTTTTTTCGTATAAGTCACTAAATTTTTACACACACTTATTCAAATGTTTTAGAATTTGTGTGGCCGCCTCTGCTTTACATAGTCGGAAAGCTGGAGCTCCCAACTTTCCAACAAAAAAAAAACCGCGTGCATTGTCATAACTACTAAACTGGTATATATAAGAACATTTAGGGCCCTCTTTTCTATTTCATGTTATAATTAAGAACATTCAGGACCTTCCTTTCTTGCTATCGAAATGTAGCACGCTTTATTATTAAAAAAAGGCGACTGTTATATAGACTGGAAGATTTAATAATTTAGGTGTAAAGTTTTAATGTTAAAAATATATAACTATGTACAATATGGAATTATTTTGTTGCAGACGAAGAAGCCTAATTATCGTTAAAGGTTACAATGAGCTTATAATAAAGTGTTATATTTCTTTACAGGCAATTTATTTTTTACTTTTTAGTAAATTTTTTTAACCAATAATTTTATTTTTTTTTATTTGAGCCTTCATGGGGTCTGAACTCTAACTTCCCTGCAACACGCCTTGAGCTTTTCCAATCGGAACCAAATTTTGTATGTGATATCTCCGACCATATATGTAGCTATCGATATCGAGTATTACATAAAAAGAAAAATCACTTTTATTTTTGAGTCTCCATAGGGTAGTCGGAACTTTAACCCCCGTGCGACACGCCTAGGCGTTTCCAATCGGAACCAGATTTTGCATTTGATATCTATCGATTTCGCGTATTAGATGAAAAGAAAATTCACTTTTATTTTGCGACACGTCTTAACCATCTCCATCCGAGATACAAATTTGTGTGCGATTTATTTGACCGTCGTTCAACCGATCTAGGGGTCAGACCGGAAAAAATTATAGATTTGATTATAAGGACCACCCTAATGTTGTTATAAGTAGTTAAATATTAATTACTCACAGAAAACTTCACACATGACTTGACAAAAAGATCAAAGACAAACACTACACTAGCATACAGATCAAACTGCACTTTGGCAACGAGAACAAAAAAACCCATAGATCTCCAACAACGTAGCAATGTAGTTTACGTAATTAAATGTAAAGGGAAGGAAGAAAACAGCTGCAATAAGGTCTACATTGGGACCACGAGGAGGGCGCTCGTCACGCGCGTATCTGAGCACGAAGCCGATATAAGTAAACAAAAACAAAGCACATCTTTGGCACAGCATGCAGTAGAAAATAAACACACAGCTGATTTTCAAAACATAAAAATAATAGACACCGAAAGAAGAGAAAAAGCAAAAAAGAGGGAACTCAATAAACAAAAAAGAAGATACAGACAATATCGCCGTCGCGTACCATTTATGTTTGTAATTTAGTTTTTAGTATGACAAATTTACCGTATGTAAGTGGTATCGATCTTTTTACTTTATTAACTTTCAACAATTATTCAAGTGTTTTCAAAAGTTTAAATGTTTTATGTTTGTAATTTAGTTTTTAGTATGACAAATTTACCGCATGTAGGTGGTATCGATCTTTTTACTTTATTAACTTTCAACAATTTTTAAATATTCAAATGTTTTCAAAAGTTTAAATGTGTTATTGAAAGTTGTGTTTTTCGTTAATTTCCATCATTGTAAGTAAGAAAATAGTTTTTTTGCAATCAATATTTACTTGCAATATTTTAAATTTCAATTCTATTTCTATCTGTTTGTGTTCTTTGTTGTTTTTTGTTTTATTAAACAAATACAGTGTCACGCTCCTGAAGATGCCAAGGAAAATTGGCGAAACATCGAACTGAAACGTGTAATAAACTTTGTTTTATTTGCATCCAACACAATAGATCTGCGTAGCTTAGAATACAAATAAATATCATTCAAACAGATCTGAAGAAAATTATAAATATTTAATTTGTTTATAGATTCTGTGCGAATCCTCGTCGTTGGAATCGGCAAACACAAGCGGCAGGACCGAGGATTTTCCAAATTCCTCTGCGAGTACCATGAGCGCTCAGAAAATGAAGAGGAGCGACTTAGAGTTCAGAAAGCAATTCAGATTAAATCGATCAATGGCTAATCTTTTTATTGGTAAGCACTTAACACTTAAGGGCGATACATTTGTAGTGAGTGTTAAAGTTGACGGTTAGTCGTGAAAACGGCCCTAAGGCAGTTTAGCGCTAAAATGTTCTATAGCTCCTTAAACATTGCTTTTTTATAATTTTATAGAACGCTAGAGTGAAAGCATATATACATACTATATCATTTTATGTTACATTATGTGAATAGTGACTGAATGGGTGTCGTCGATTTGACACGAGTTCGTTCAGTGGCCTTCTATTTCCAAGCCACAAGACATCCCGAATGTTATAGGGTGCATTGCTTGCTCACATATCAAAATAAAAGCACCAGGAGCAAATAAAGAGTAATATTTTAACCGGAAGCACTATTATAGCTTACAGATGGAGGGCGTGCTTGACACGGATAAAATGTTTATAAACGTATTCGCTGGGGAGCCTGTATCGCTAAACGACAGCCGAATTTTGAGACGTACCAGCTTATATCAAAGAGCAACTGACTTATAAATTCAAATGTTACCAATTTTTCATTCGGTATGTATCTATATTTTAGGTATTTTTGCTTTCCTGTAAATCCAGTGCCGAATTAGTCTAAGGCAGAACAGGCAACAGTGTATAGGCCCCGCATAGACCCGGGGCCTCATCCACTCACAAAAAAAATATATATTCTACACTGAACCAAAAACGTTTCTTTTTTCGAAGAAAAATCTTATTTTTTCTTCGAATCTGAGAAAAATTACATACCATTTAGGAAAAGTTTCTTATTATGCATTAAAAAATACGTGAAATTCTATTTATGTCAGAACTTCGTTCTTAAAATATAAGAACTAAAATTCATAAAATCTTTTGGCTGAATTTGTTTTTAGATGTTAGGAATTTGTTCTTCAATTAATCAAGAAATTACGTGCATAAATTTCTTTTTTCATAAAATGTAAGAAAAATTTCTTATAATTTTAAAAAGTATCACAGATTAAAAGAACATTTGCTTACCCAGTGTGACATTTTTTTCTTAATTTATTTTTCTCGATATAAAACATTCAATTTCGGTTATTTGTGGAAAATTATTTCAAACAAAAGCACTCTGGCTCATTCAAATTATTAGTGCCACTAAGTCAAGTCAAAAGGCTGATAGTCAAAAGCTAAATCCAAAAAAGATAGTGCAGCATCAAATTCTTTGTGTAAAAAAGGAAGCACATTGACAGAAACAGTTAGGTTAGGTTAGGTTGCGAGGGCAGGACAGAGTGCAGGACCCTGCCCACCACTTAGGCCAGTCAAGTTGGCCCATTGTGATACCCTATGCGGTCTTAAGACCCACCCCATATCCGAGAGACAAACATCAACACTCTCACATTCTCACACTTGGATTAGAGGATCAAACCAGCTCGTGGAATCAATGAATTTCGATAGAGCCCTAATATCCATTTTTGAAACCTCCGTGAGGTCGTCGATGAACGGTTGGCCGAGAATAGCCAATCGTCTTCTGCTGAGTGCAGGACAATGACACAGCAGATGTTGAACACTCTCCTCCTCTTCAATACATCTGCAACTGCGACAGTAATCGTGAGTTATTACGCCCATCCTAGCACCATGTGTGCCTATTAAGCAGTGCCCTGTTAACACCCTTATCAGTGATGAGACACCGGATTTATTAAGGGACAGCAGACAGTTAGTGCGTCCTTTGTTGTACGAAGGCCAAGTTAGCCTTGATATCTCGCACGTCGAGAGACCTGACCAGAGCTCTTTTGCCCTTTGTAAGGTATTTGTGCTAGCTCGGAGTTTGAAAGATGCCATGGGAATGCCTACCAGATCATTTCCTGGAAGGAGATGAGTGGTGGTACCTCTCCTGGCCAGCTCATCCGCTATACAGTTGCCTTCAATATCCCTGTGACCAGGTACCCAAATAAGGCTGATACTGAAGTGCTGAGCCATCTCGTTAAGAGATCTGCGGCATTCAGTTAGCGACTTTGTGTTGTCGACATACACTCTAAACTTTTTTGTTGAATTTTACAGCGATAATGGTAGGCAACAGATTACCGACTGTTTATGTCTAAATTCACGCATGTTAATATACGCATTTTTTTGTTGATTGATTAAAGCGAAAAATGTGTAATTCAATACACACACAGCTGCTTAAATTTTGCAGCGCTCTCTGCGCGCTCTCTCTCACTTATTTTTGTGTTTAAAGCCAAAAATGTTTAATTTGAAAATATACAGTAGCTCACAGTCAAAATGGGCCACCAATTAAAATTGCAAATTCCAGCAAGAATAACTTCTTTTAAAAATTGTCGCTATTTTATGAAAGTACATATGTGTAAAAAGTCAATACAATTAATGTAAATTAAGGTTAACAGCTTTTTGGAAAATTGGAGAAAATTTGAAAAAGAATTTTTCGATTTTTTCCGAGTATGCAGTTTTGTTGTTCATTCATTTTAGTATAGAAAAATATTAGTCCTAAGCAGCTAAAGGAATTGTCTGATTCTTGGCAATTTTTTTTAGCCGACCGTTATCTTCCATACGAATTTATAAATAAAATGTTTTTTTACATTCTCCACACAAACAAACAAAAATACAATCGCGAGCGTCTTTATGGGCGTATAAGTGACGATGATAATCTATAAGGCTAGCAAATTCACTTTTGCATATATTGCACTTGAACATTTTTCTTAACACTAACAATATTTTATTTATACATAAATATATCTTTTTATAAATTTTGGATTTTTTTTGCGACCTTTTTTTTTTATATCACGAGATTTTGGTTAGCTGGCTCGAGGTCAAATTGAATAAAAACAAGTTTTATTGCGGGTTTCCCAATATATTTCAACCTCCTTCGGAGATCGTCTTCAGAGATCGTCTTTTATTTTACTATATATTTTCTTTCTTTTGCGCACATGCACGCTACCGTAACACTTTCAACTGAAATGTATTGCAAACCAGAGAGAGCGCTAATCAAAAAGCGCGCTTGTTGAGAGGAATTACGCATATTTGACTGTGCGCTTCAGCTTCAAGCAACAAAGGGTTTGTTTATTTCGTATTTTTTGTGCGCAAAAAAAAGTTTGCGCCATTTTATGTTCTTTTTCAGCTGTGAAATGAAAGTTTGCTGTAATTTGTGTTTAAATTTATTCCTTTTGCGACTTAAAGCAGAAAATAAACATAAATGATTGCAATTTCAAGCAACAGTGAGAGAGTCAACAAAAATTTACTGATATCATCGCTGTAAAATTCAACAAAAAAGTTTAGAGTGTATGAGTTCAGTGCCTTTAGCGCGGCCTGACTATCTGAGAAGATAAATATCCGTTTGCCGTTTTGGGGCGTAGACGCTAGGCTTTTCACTGCACCGTGTATTGCCAGCATTTCTGCTTGGTATACGCTGCAGTGGTCGGGAAGACGAAAGGAGATCTCTAGTCCCAGGTCCGGTGAAAAGATACCTCCACCCACCTTCCCTTCAAGCTTAGAGCCATCGGTGAATATGTTCATGGCATTCCGCACAGTATGCGGTCGGTAATCCCATTCTTGTCTTGTGGGTATTTTCACCTCGTAGTTCCTAACGAACACGTTGCTTGGCGTGCAATAGTCAGTATGTAATGGTATGCTCACAGGTGCATGGGAGCCTAAAATTGTGGCGTGACCACATGTACCGCCCTTCCATACGTCGGTCTCCCTTAATCGCAGAGCTGTAATCACAGCCATTTCTTTAGCCACCAGATCGAGTGGTGGAAGATTCAGCATCGTGTTGAGTGCTTCTGTCGGAGTGGAGCCGAGGGCCCCGGTTATGCAGAGTTCTGAACTCCTTTGGACTTTTTGTATCTGCTTGAGGTACGTGTTCTTGGTTAGTGCCGGCCACCAGACCAGCACACCGTAGAGTAAAATTGGACGAACAATAGCTGTGTATATCCAGTGCACCACTTTGGGAGAGAACACCCACGATATACCAATTGCTCTCTTGCAAGTAAACAACGCGCATGTTGCCTTTTTAACTCGTTCCGCTATATTGTCGCTCCAGAGTAGTTTCCTGTCTAGAATAACTCCTAGATATTTGACTTTGTCACTGAGTACTAAAGTTGTATTCCCAATTTTTGGTGGTATTAAGTTCGGTACTTTGTACCTCCTAGTGAAGAGGATAAGTTCGGTTTTCTCGGGGTTAACCTCCAAACCTGAAGCGTTCCCCCAGTCGCATACTTTAGTCAGAGCATTTTCCATTAAATTGCAGAGGGTTTGAGGAAATTTTCCCCGAAAGATAACGCAGATGTCATCGGCGTACGCGATCACTTGGTAGCCTTCAGCTTCCATGAGACGTAGAAGTTGGTTTACAGTAACCAGCCACAGGAGCGGAGAGAGAACACCTCCTTGCGGGGTACCTCTGTTAACGAGTCTGTGAACCGAATTACCGCCTAGCTCCGTTGTAATCCGTCTGCTAATAAGCAATTTGCGGATAAACTCCACAAGGCAGGCATCGACCCGCAGACCCGTTAACGCCGAGGTGATGGCTTCCGGTAGAACGTTGTTGAAGGCACCTGCTATATCAAGGAAAGCCACCAGTGTATATTCCTTTGTGTCAATTGACTTTTCTATAACAGATACCAGAGAATGCAAGGCAGTGTCAGTCGATCTACCTTTACTATAGGCGTGTTGAGCCCGCGACATATGAGTTGAGTCTATCGATCTTCTGACATAGTCCTCCAAAAGTCTTTCCATAATTTTAAGTAGAAATGAAGATAGGCTTATTGGCCTAAAATCATTAGGTTTAGAATGGGATGGTTTCCCGGATTTTGGGATAAATACTACCTTAACCTCTCTCCATGATGCAGGTACATAGTTGAGCCTGAGGCAACTAACAAACATGGTCTTCAGCCAGGGCTTAATAAGCTCGGATGTTTGTTGTAACTGGGCCGGGAATATTCCGTCCGGTCCTGGCGATTTGTAGGGCTTGAGACTGGCCAAGGCCCAGTCCAGCTTTTTATCATCGGTTATTTCCTTTATCAGCTGATCCGAAAGCATTTCATTCCCGACCGTAGTAGTAGCCGTGACTGTGCATGTCGGAAAGTGAGCATCCAGAAGCAGATTCATTGTGTCAGTGCTCGAATCGGTCCAATTCCCATCCGGCATTTGTATGTGGCTCAGTGTCGCTGGCGATTTTGAGAGCACCTTCCTCAGGCGCGAAGCTGCAGATGTTGATTCGATATTGTTGCAGAAATTCACCCAGGAGGCCCGTTTGGCCTTGCGAATTTCTTTCTTATAGTTACTTAATTTAGTTTTGTGAAGTGCCCAGGATGTTGCGCTACCATCCTGTTTGGCTTTGTTAAAGGCCGACCTACATGTCCTTCTGAGATTATCTAGATCGGACGACGACCAGGGTGGTCTGTGGGTTTCAGCTAACTTTTTAGGCGGACACTTTAACCTAGCAAATATTGTTCATCTGGTCGAATTATACACAAAACATCCTTCAAAAAATTTGTAACACACCCAAAATGTGGTTTTAAGGTCAAAAACCGTTTTTTCAGTTTTTTCGTAAAAAAAAATTCATTAAAAAACAAATTTTCATCCGATTTCAAAATTGTCACCGGTTTAAGATAGAGAAATGTTGACACTTTCGAAATATATATAGCGTTTTGTCCATTTGAAAAGAGTATGACATGTTTTTCACGCGAGTAGTGGTATTTTTTGAAAAGTTTTTCCGTTCTTCGATTTTGACGTAATTTTTTTGGCACTAATTGACAATGAGTGATATTTTTTTTGGATATATATATTCGAGAGGCAATCACTACTTAGTTATATTATTTTTGTGTTTCTCGGAAGGGGCTTCAAGTTTTCAAGTTATGCAGCATAATCAAAATCGTATTTAAGGGATCAAAATGGGATACTTTGCCAAAGGAAGCATACCTTTAAAACGAATTCTGATGTCCCGACTCCAAAACCGTTTAGAATTTTGAAATCGGCTGAAAATTTGTTTTTAAATGATTTTTTTTACGAAAAAACTGAAAGTAAAACGGTTTTTGACCTTAAAACCAGTTTTAGGGGGTGTTACAAATTGTTTTAAGTGTGTTTCTTAACACTAATATATGTAATAACAAATGGTCCACTTCCTCTATATAAGAATCAATTGAAAATTTTATCGAGGAAGTACAAAGATTTAAAAAAACTTTTCGAAAACAACACAATACCTCGACAGTTTCACAACGAGTTTTTAAAAAATATGCAACACGAAGAGAATGTCAAGGATCGCCTACCTGAGACAGACCAAGAGGAAGACTGCAATTGAAAGATTTAATTTTCATATGTATGTACATAATTTGCATTTCAAAAGTGGTTTTGAAGAACACCTTTATTTTCATACATATTAATTTATTTGCATCCATTAGAAAAAAATTGATTTTAACTCAAAAGACTTACCTCCATATTTTTACAATTACATATTCATACAAATTTTGAATAATAAGAGCTTAATAAACCTTTTATATTTTTTATGAATAAGGGGGTTAATTTATTATGTGCATAATTGGAAATATCAAAAGAATTTTAAAAAGTATCACAGATTAAAAGAACATTTGCTTACCCAGTGTGACATTTTTTTCGTGTAATCGTGTAATCGTGAGTTATTACGCCCATCCTAGCACCATGTGTGCCTATTAAGCAGTGCCCTGTTAACACCCTTATCAGTGATGAGACACCGGATTTATTAAGGGACAGCAGACAGTTAGTGCGTCCTTTGTTGTACGAAGGCCAAGTTAGCCTTGATATCTCGCACGTCGAGAGACCTGACCAGAGCTCATTTGCCCTTTGTAAGGTATTTGTGCTAGCTCGGAGTTTGAAAGATGCCATGGGAATGCCTACCAGATCATTTCCTGGAAGGAGATGAGTGGTGGTACCTCTCCTGGCCAGCTCATCCGCTATACAGTTGCCTTCAATATCCCTGTGACCAGGTACCCAAATAAGGCTGATACTGAAGTGCTGAGCCATCTCGTTAAGAGATATGCGGCATTCAGTTAGCGACTTTGTGTTGTCGACATACACTCTAAACTTTTTTGTTGAATTTTACAGCGATAATGGTAGGCAACAGATTACCGACTGTTTATGTCTAAATTCACGCATGTTAATATACGCATTTTTTTGGTGATTGATTAAAGCGAAAAATGTGTAATTCAATACACACACAGCTGCTTAAATTTTGCAGCGCTCTCTGCGCGCTCTCTCTCACTTATTTTTGTGTTTAAAGCCAAAAATGTTTAATTTGAAAATATACAGTAGCTCACAGTCAAAATGGGCCACCAATTAAAATTGCAAATTCCAGCAAGAATAACTTCTTTTAAAAATTGTCGCTAATTTATGAAAGTACATATGTGTAAAAAGTCAATACAATTAATGTAAATTAAGGTTAACAGCTTTTTGGAAAATTGGAGAAAATTTGAAAAAGAATTTTTCGATTTTTTCCGAGTATGCAGTTTTGTTGTTCATTCATTTTAGTATAGAAAAATATTAGTCCTAAGCAGCTAAAGGAATTGTCTGATTCTTGGCAATTTTTTTTAGCCGACCGTTATCTTCCATACGAATTTATAAATAAAATGTTTTTTTACATTCTCCACACAAACAAACAAAAATACAATCGCGAGCGTCTTTATGGGCGTATAAGTGACGATGATAATCTATAAGGCTAGCAAATTCACTTTTGCATATATTGCACTTGAACATTTTTCTTAACACTAACAATATTTTATTTATACATAAATATATCTTTTTATAAATTTTGGATTTTTTTTGCGACCTTTTTTTTTTATATCACGAGATTTTGGTTAGCTGGCTCGAGGTCAAATTGAATAAAAACAAGTTTTATTGCGGGTTTCCCAATATATTTCAACCTCCTTCGGAGATCGTCTTCAGAGATCGTCTTTTATTTTACTATATATTTTCTTTCTTTTGCGCACATGCACGCTACCGTAACACTTTCAACTGAAATGTATTGCAAACCAGAGAGAGCGCTAATCAAAAAGCGCGCTTGTTGAGAGGAATTACGCATATTTGACTGTGCGCTTCAGCTTCAAGCAACAAAGGGTTTGTTTATTTCGTATTTTTTGTGCGCAAAAAAAAGTTTGCGCCATTTTATGTTCTTTTTCAGCTGTGAAATGAAAGTTTGCTGTAATTTGTGTTTAAATTTATTCCTTTTGCGACTTAAAGCAGAAAATAAACATAAATGATTGCAATTTCAAGCAACAGTGAGAGAGTCAACAAAAATTTACTGATATCATCGCTGTAAAATTCAACAAAAAAGTTTAGAGTGTATGAGTTCAGTGCCTTTAGCGCGGCCTGACTATCTGAGAAGATAAATATCCGTTTGCCGTTTTGGGGCGTAGACGCTAGGCTTTTCACTGCACCGTGTATTGCCAGCATTTCTGCTTGGTATACGCTGCAGTGGTCGGGAAGACGAAAGGAGATCTCTAGTCCCAGGTCCGGTGAAAAGATACCTCCACCCACCTTCCCTTCAAGCTTAGAGCCATCGGTGAATATGTTCATGGCATTCCGCACAGTATGCGGTCGGTAATCCCATTCTTGTCTTGTGGGTATTTTCACCTCGTAGTTCCTAACGAACACGTTGTTTGGCGTGCAATAGTCAGTATGTAATGGTATGCTCACAGGTGCATGGGAGCCTAAAATTGTGGCGTGACCACATGTACCGCCCTTCCATACGTCGGTCTCCCTTAATCGCAGAGCTGTAATCACAGCCATTTCTTTAGCCACCAGATCGAGTGGTGGAAGATTCAGCATCGTGTTGAGTGCTTCTGTCGGAGTGGAGCCGAGGGCCCCGGTTATGCAGAGTTCTGAACTCCTTTGGACTTTTTGTATCTGCTTGAGGTACGTGTTCTTGGTTAGTGCCGGCCACCAGACCAGCACACCGTAGAGTAAAATTGGACGAACAATAGCTGTGTATATCCAGTGCACCACTTTGGGAGAGAACCCCCACGATATACCAATTGCTCTCTTGCAAGTAAACAACGCGCATGTTGCCTTTTTAACTCGTTCCGCTATATTGTCGCTCCAGAGTAGTTTCCTGTCTAGAATAACTCCTAGATATTTGACTTTGTCACTGAGTACTAAAGTTGTATTCCCAATTTTTGGTGGTATTAAGTTCGGTACTTTGTACCTCCTAGTGAAGAGGACAAGTTCGGTTTTCTCGGGGTTAACCTCCAAACCTGAAGCGTTCCCCCAGTCGCATACTTTAGTCAGAGCATTTTCCATTAAATTGCAGAGGGTTTGAGGAAATTTTCCCCGAAAGATAACGCAGATGTCATCGGCGTACGCGATCACTTGGTAGCCTTCAGCTTCCATGAGACGTAGAAGTTGGTTTACAGTAACCAGCCACAGGAGCGGAGAGAGAACACCTCCTTGCGGGGTACCTCTGTTAACGAGTCTGTGAACCGAATTACCGCCTAGCTCCGTTGTAATCCGTCTGCTAATAAGCAATTTGCGGATAAACTCCACAAGGCAGGCATCGACCCGCAGACCCGTTAACGCCGAGGTGATGGCTTCCGGTAGAACGTTGTTGAAGGCACCTGCTATATCAAGGAAAGCCACCAGTGTATATTCCTTTGTGTCAATTGACTTTTCTATAACAGATACCAGAGAATGCAAGGCAGTGTCAGTCGATCTACCTTTACTATAGGCGTGTTGAGCCCGCGACATATGAGTTGAGTCTATCGATCTTCTGACATAGTCCTCCAAAAGTCTTTCCATAATTTTAAGTAGAAATGAAGATAGGCTTATTGGCCTAAAATCATTAGGTTTAGAATGGGATGGTTTCCCGGATTTTGGGATAAATACTACCTTAACCTCTCTCCATGATGCAGGTACATAGTTGAGCCTGAGGCAACTAACAAACATGGTCTTCAGCCAGGGCTTAATAAGCTCGGATGTTTGTTGTAACTGGGCCGGGAATATTCCGTCCGGTCCTGGCGATTTGTAGGGCTTGAGACTGGCCAGCTTTTTATCATCGGTTATTTCCTTTATCAGCTGATCCGAAAGCATTTCATTCCCGACCGTAGTAGTAGCCGTGACTGTGCATGTCGGAAAGTGAGCATCCAGAAGCAGATTCATTGTGTCAGTGCTCGAATCGGTCCAATTCCCATCCGGCATTTGTATGTGGCTCAGTGTCGCTGGCGATTTTGAGAGCACCTTCCTCAGGCGCGAAGCTGCAGATGTTGATTCGATATTGTTGCAGAAATTCACCCAGGAGGCCCGTTTGGCCTTGCGAATTTCTTTCTTATAGTTACTTAATTTAGTTTTGTGAAGTGCCCAGGATGTTGCGCTACCATCCTGTTTGGCTTTGTTAAAGGCCGACCTACATGTCCTTCTGAGATTATCTAGATCGGACGACGACCAGGGTGGTCTGTGGGTTTCAGCTAACTTTTTAGGCGGACACTTTAACCTAGCAAATATTGTTCATCTGGTCGAATTATACACAAAACATCCTTCAAAAAATTTGTAACACACCCAAAATGTGGTTTTAAGGTCAAAAACCGTTTTTTCAGTTTTTTCGTAAAAAAAAATTCATTAAAAAACAAATTTTCATCCGATTTCAAAATTGTCACCGGTTTAAGATAGAGAAATGTTGACACTTTCGAAATATATATAGCGTTTTGTCCATTTGAAAAGAGTATGACATGTTTTTCACGCGAGTAGTGGTATTTTTTGAAAAGTTTTTCCGTTCTTCGATTTTGACGTAATTTTTTTGGCACTAATTGACAATGAGTGATATTTTTTTTGGATATATATATTCGAGAGGCAATCACTACTTAGTTATATTATTTTTGTGTTTCTCGGAAGGGGCTTCAAGTTTTCAAGTTATGCAGCATAATCAAAATCGTATTTAAGGGATCAAAATGGGATACTTTGCCAAAGGAAGCATACCTTTAAAACGAATTCTGATGTCCCGACTCCAAAACCGTTTAGAATTTTGAAATCGGCTGAAAATTTGTTTTTAAATGATTTTTTTTACGAAAAAACTGAAAGTAAAACGGTTTTTGACCTTAAAACCAGTTTTAGGGGGTGTTACAAATTGTTTTAAGTGTGTTTCTTAACACTAATATATGTAATAACAAATGGTCCACTTCCTCTATATAAGAATCAATTGAAAATTTTATCGAGGAAGTACAAAGATTTAAAAAAACTTTTCGAAAACAACACAATACCTCGACAGTTTCACAACGAGTTTTTAAAAAATATGCAACACGAAGAGAATGTCAAGGATCGCCTACCTGAGACAGACCAAGAGGAAGACTGCAATTGAAAGATTCAATTTTCATATGTATGTACATAATTTGCATTTCAAAAGTGGTTTTGAAGAACACCTTTATTTTCATACATATTAATTTATTTGCATCCATTAGAAAAAAATTGATTTTAACTCAAAAGACTTACCCCCATATTTTTACAATTACATATTCATACAAATTTTGAATAATAAGAGCTTAATAAACCTTTTATATTTTTTATGAATAAGGGGGTTAATTTATTATGTGCATAATTGGAAATATCAAAAGAATAGAACAGAAAACAAAAATTTGTTTGAAAAAAAAAATGTTGACGTAACAGCCAAATTTTTCAGACAGTTACTTAATTTTGTGCAGGCAAAAAAGACATATGAGCCAAAAAGTGCCCTTATTTTACGAGTATTAAAAAAATATTTATTGCATTATATATAAAGGAGCTAAATAGAGTTACTTACCAAATTTCATGACAATATATAAACTGGATGCAAAGAAATAAAAAAAAACCGTCTCCTGAACAATTTATTTTTTGGCTCATACGTCTTTATAGCGCACACCGCTCGATATGTATTGATACGAAAATAAAAAAGCCAAATAAAAAAAGGTATCGCCGATCTTTAAGAAGCGACCGCATTTATATATTTAAATTGACTGTTCTAATATTTTAACCAGTTCCTCGAACCTTATGAGCACTACCAACACACTTTTGAATGAGCTGAAATATATTTTTTTTTAATTGCAAAGCCTACTACGATATTTTCAGTTTGGAAAAAAAAAATGTGAAAAATGCGGCTTGCTTATTTTAAATCATTTCCTTGACTATAATAGTGCATGTAAATTAAAAAAATTTATGATGTGTAAAACTACTTTAAATAACCTATTAAATGATGTATAGTTTATGCAATACTCTATTTTTTAAATATTTATTTTTGCCCTTTTAACAAACAAAAAAGTTTAAATTTCACTTTAACGACTCAATATGTCCTGAAAGGATAACGGTAGGTATAAATATCATATGAAGAATATGTTCCCAGTTTCATTTTGTATACAAATTATTAATCCATCATTTCTCCGAAAATCATTGTTTAAAGAGATATTGCGTCTCTAGAGCCATGCATAATTTTTAGGTTAATTTTTGAACTTTAGGTCAAATGCGCGTGGCTATTTCCCACTACAGGTGGTCAGATTTTTATGCAGATCTTATTTTCTATTGCGCGGGGAGCAAAAAAAAATCAGCACTTTTGCATTTGTGGTCACTCTAATGTACAGCCTACAGAAATAAGTATTTTCGGGGATAATAATGGGATGACACTCATTATACGTGAGTGTGGCATGGGCTAAGTGACCATTTACCCGGAGGACTCCACTCTTGTCCAGGAAGAGATTCAGGACTAAAAGGCTGCTGCGTTTGCTAATTGGTTTGGAGGCCTCCAAGCATGGTGTTTCATGAGCGAAATACCGCTTTTGGGTCATAATGAAAAGGCGATGTTTCGATCGTTTCAGATCGGCATGGGTTAACAAGAGGTCTGTTGGTTCATTAAAGCCTCCCACCGCGACTTTTAGCCGACGTACAAACTTGATAACATATGCCATCACACGTAGTGCTCGAGGGTATGAGGAAAACCGGTCTCAAATATCTTCGGTATTTTCAGTAGCGTGTAGTGCCTCTATTCGACCTAACTCTGGTGGGTTGATGGTTTTGGCTGCTGGCGGGCGCCAATCTTCGGGGGGTTGTGAAAGCCCCTCTGTCGCAGAAAATATTGAGCTTGACCTGTTGAGGGGCGAAATTAACCCATCGGGGTATTTGAATGGTTGAGATTGCCTGCAGACTTTTGGCAAATTGCGTCCATTTTACAAGACGGATTGGCTTGACCCGTTCGTCCAAATTGGTTCCATCTAACCACAGTTCTTTCATCAGGATTTTTGCCTGTATCGTGATTAGCGTCAGCCACCCTGCGGGGTCAAAAAGTTTCGAAATGGAGGAGAAAATCTGCCGCTTGTTGGCTACCATTAAGCCTGGCGCTGAGTCTACGGTGTACGAAAACGTGTCCGATAATGCATTCCACTGAATTCCCAGAGTCTGAGTCTTGGCGGTGCTACTTTACTCGAATTCGAGAAAGTCGGCCTCTAGCAAGTCCTCTTTGAGGATTTGTTTAAAAATATCTGAATGGTTTGCAATGATCTTTTTCAGGGGAAAACCGGCTGAATTAAGAGCATCTATAGTCTGCTTTAGGGGTTGCTCTGCTGATTTTAGATCATGACTGCCAGATAGAATGTCGTCGACATATATCTCGGACTCTAGTATTAAGTACGTATAGCCAATAAAGGTGCACAATTTACCCCAAAGGTGATCGTTTTTAACTTGAAAACCTTAACTGGGCTATTTTCAGGGGTTCGGAATATTATCCGTTGGTAGTCTCGGTCGTCGGGGTGTAAGAGGATTTGGCGGTACATTTTTTCCACATCGCAATTACATACGTATTTGTACGTACGCCACTTTAAAAGCATAAGTCGGAGATCGGGTGGGAGGGTTGGTCCGGTACATAGAACATCATTAACGGAGTGACCGGGCCCTGACTTTTTAGAGGCATTAAATACAACTCTGACTTTGGTTGTCTTTTTTCTGGCTTTACGGCCGCATGGTGAGGGAGATACAGTAGCGGATTAAACGGGCGGCAAATGGGACATTGCCAACTGGGCCCTACTCAAAAAATAGACCAAAAAAGGCCCTAAACCAGAGCTGTTAATTTTGATTAGTAATTAGTAATTGATTGATTAGAAGGTTTTTTAATTAGTAATGATTATTTTAATTGCTTTCAAGAAAAAGCAATTACTAATTGCTTACGATTCGAAAAAATAAAAAAAAATTAAAAAATCAAGAACAAATCAAAAAAATCAAAAATAATGATTACTTTTGATTATTTTTGTTTTTTTCTTGATTTTTTTAATTTTTTTTATTTTTTTTTAATTTTTTTTTTATTTTTTTTATTATTTTAAAGTTTTGTTGTTAAAAGTATAAACTTCTGTGTATCTTTGTATGCAAATACATACACCTACTTACACTTTGGGGCTCATACAATGATGCAAAAGCGATGGAGCTAAGCGATACCTCATTCGAAAAGAAACAAAATACGCTTCTAACGAAGTATAAAATGTAGGGGTGAGTCAAAATATCTATGAGCAATAGATGGCCAAAGTCGAAAATTTGTCGAATTTTTACGATTTTTGAAAAAAAATTTGATTTTAAAAATGTTTTTTTTTTTATGCGAAGTTGTAAAAATCAGGATTTTTTTTATTTTTTCGACAATTAGTGTGTATAATTGCCAACACTTAAAGCGTACAATTACCAAGATATAGGAAAAACTGTATTTTTGGCGATTTTTTTTGTAACTTTCAACATCTCTACTTTTAATAGAATTGTAAAAGGTCGATGTCTGTGTATTGTAGATATTCAAAAAAATATTCATAGTATTAACCATTACTAAGCCAATAAACTCCAAATCAACCGTTTTTAAAATTTTTGTCGGTATGCCTGTCTATCTTTCGGTCTGTCTGTCAGTTTTTCTGCCTGTATGTTTGTGCTCGTATCACTCGAAAACAGCTGCATGGATTTAAATGAAACTTTCACTATTGTATTATTAGACGTTCAACTTAAAAATTAAGACATCGCTTATTTCGATAACTCGGCCGGTTTCACCCATATGCATAAATGTCCTGGTATTTTTTGGCTGTAAACTAGTGTAATTTGTCCTTTTATATCTAAACGGCTAGTGTCGCACATTTCTCATTTGATACCCTACGGGTACGGTCGGTTAGTTCTATTTGAACACTTATAAGGCTAGGCTGACAAACACACATCCACACATGTGTTTTAACCCTTTCGAAACTTCTTTTTTGTTTTTCATTTTAAAAATAGGTTTTTGCGTTTTTCCTACTTTTAAGCCATCGTAATGAACTATTAAAAAGAAATTTTTAAATTGATGTGCGAATTTATTGCCCCTCATCTCCTTTTACCAACCTTGTTCTTCCATACCAAATCGTTCCCGCGACAGTCGCGCAAGTACCGCAAGCTGCTAGTACCGGAGCATTCCGAGTTCATAACCGACTAAAAACTGCCACTATCGAAAATCACCCCAAAATTTATGGGAGGGAGCAATTGTCACCGTTTGCCTGAAGGGTAACTCCACTTTTTCGTATGAAAACTCATTTTCTACTTTGATAATTTGATGTGCTAAGCTTTTTCGATTTTTAAATAGTTTTTTTACTTATGAAATTTTTAGAGGAATAAAATATTGGAAAAGCATATTTTCTAAGCAGAAAATGTATTTTTCAAACTAAAAAGTGACGTTAGTTATATAGAATTAAAAATTTTGATCGCAACACCAGAATTGTAATTTTCAAAAAATAGCTTTAAAAAAAATTGTTTTAAGAAAATATAAAAATTCATGCAAAGGAATGTAAAGCAGGAGTTATCAGCTTTCAAATGTTGTCAAAAAAATCTGTAGCATTACTACAAGCCGAAACATAATAATTTCAGTTGGTACATGATTGCACCACCTTAGGAAAAATTGCCAGTATCTATATATTAATACGCTAACTTTCTCCGCATACAAACTTTCACAACCCAACTTAATTTAGAGATAGATCCCTATAAAAGTTATATTGGAAACTTAGTATGGACTATTATTATGCTGAAAATTATGCTTAGTTTATTTATTATTAAACAAAAAAAGGTCTACAAACTCTCCAGCTATTTTGTTATCTCCACTTTCTGTTATACCCGCATTATACATCACTATTCAGCACTCTTATAAAACTCCCAAAGCCACACCCACCCCCTCATTCCTTTACACACATACGTACATATCTAAGCAAAGATCCAGCAGCTGCCACTTACTTTTATTTTTGTGCCAAAACGCCATTTGTAAGCTAAGAAATCCTCTTCACTTCGGCTTTATATTGGTTAACTAAAGAACAATTTTACATGACACTAATGCTGATTTCTTTTCATCGAAAAAAATTTACACTTCCACGCTGAACATGTTTACACCCTGCCCATAATACTTTAAAAGTGTACCTGTTCAACATGAACCAGCTACATATAGATAAAACAAAAAACACTGCCCGTTTGCTACGCTATTTAATTGTTATTGCAAAATCCAATTTGTCTGACCAAATTAATCTGTCAAAAAAAAATTTTCGTCAACTGATTTTCAGTGCAACCAACTACCCTGTCAAAGCTTCAGAGGGTAAAAAGTGTGAGTTTCTTAGAAAATGAAAACATATTCTGTTTGACGTTTTACCTTCATTTTGCAAACGAAAATTGAAGAGTATAAAAAAATGCGCATTTTTTATGAAACGAAATCACCAAAACTCTACTTTTTTTACTTTGATTATTTGATGATCTAAGCTGGGCCTGGATTCTCTAAAAGTGAGTTTTGAAATTTTCACTTTTCACAATTTAAAATGTATGGGAAAAAAGAGTACATTTGAAAACTCACAGTTAGAGAATCCAGGGCCTGTTCTCGATGTTCTAAAAGTTTAATTCACTCATGAAATTAAAAGGGGGTTAATATTGAACAAAATATATTTTTCACAGTTGAAGATTGCCCAGAAAAATATCCCCAATTGTTTCATTTAAAGCTAAGCTGTAATTAGACGCTGGCAAGTATAAGTAGCTGCTGGCGTCATTTAGACACCTCAATTGACAGAACTCTGACTTTTAATTTAATTTTCCTTGCTTAAAAAATAAAATAAAAAACGAAAAAAAAAACAATTGTAATTTTTTCCTCCAAGGAGAATCGAAGTCCGGTGTCCTGCAAGTAGTATACATTTATACCCTTACTGGTATAAAAAACGTACAATTAGTCTCTTCATAGGACTTTCTCGAACAAATATGACCAATTTATTCCATCTAAACGAGACTAAAAAAGTAATAGTCTACTGTTCCTCTGCGATTGATCGCGGACTAATTTCATTTTTTGCAGGAAATCCATACGAACTTTTACTGATGTACCTTTTTACCTAAGTAACTCCACTTTTTTGTATGAAAATACCAAGGACTGAAACCGAAACCGTAACCGTAACCGATTTCAAAACCGAAACCGTAACCGTTATTTTGATCTGAAAAAGAACGAAACCGAAACCGTTTCAAAAGTCGGAACCCTTTCCAAGCGGTTTTCAATTTTTTCAATGTCATACTTCTTTTACTGGGTACATAGGTAGATTGTCGAGCAAGGTTACAAAAGACACGTTTTGACCTCAGTATAAAAATTCTGAACGAGGAAGTTTGAATATAGTTGAATGAAGCGATCGTAAAAGTTTACGAGATCCGAAAAAGAAATGTTTAGGCTTGTCCCAGAAAGCACACACACATTAATGTTTTTGACGATTTTACCATTTCATTTAGCTTCCATTCCAATATTTATACCCAGTGTACTAGTACTAGTACAAGGGTATATTAATTTTGTTCACATAACGGTTGTATGTAACCGGACAAAATAATCGAGATGAATATAGAGCTACATACATGAAAGTTCTTAGGATTAAAAGAGGAGTTGATTAAGGCATGTCCGTCTGTCCGTCCGTGTACACGATAACTTGAGTAAAAATTGAGATATTTGCATGAAATTTTCTACACAAGTTACTGTCTGGCCAAGGTAGGTTGCTATTGAAAATGGGCGAAATCGGATGATAACCCCCCCCCCCCCCCCCCTTTTGCGATATCGAAAATTTCGAAAATCACACAAATTGACTTATCTCGGCAGCTGAAATGGCTAAAATGATATAATTTTATAGGTGAATCCCCCTGGTCATTCTCTTATGATTTTTCCATAATTTTTTTATAGTGGGCGTGGCACCGCCCACTTTTAAGGGAGGCGTTTTTGAAAATTTGACTGGTCGTAACTTTTAAACTGATTAGGATAGAACGATTGAATTCGGCACAAAGCATACTAGTATCGTTGGGAGTATACCTGATGAAACTGGATAAAATCGCCCTTCAACCACGCCCACTTTCGATATCGAAAATTTCGAAAATCATACAAATTGAAATATCTCGGCAGCTGAAATGGCTAAAATGATATAATTTTATAGGTGAATCCCCCTGCTCTTATGATTTTTCATAAATTTTTTATAGTGGGCGTGGCACCGCCCACTTTTTAGGGAGGCGTTTTTGAAAATTTGACTGGTCGGAACTCCTAAACAGATTGCGACAGAACGATGGAATTTGGCACAAAGCATACTAGTATCGTTGGGAGTATACCTGATGAAAGTGGACAAAATCGCCCTTCAACCACGCCCACTTTCATCATCATCATTTATTGGCGCTTAACCGCCTAAGCGATTTTGGCCGTTTCGTATCAAAGCACGCCAGTCATTCCTTTTTAGCGATAACCGACGCCAATTGGAAACCCCAAGGGAGTTCAAGTCATCCTCCACCTGTTGTTTCCATCTCAGTCGAGGCCTCCCCCTTCCTCTGCTGCCGAATTCAGGCGACGATAGGAAAACCTTCTGTGCTGGAGCTTCTTTGTCCATTCGCATAACATGGCCCAGCCAGCGGAGTCTTTGGGCTTTAATTCGCTGGACTATGGTCAGATCTGCGTAGAGCTCGTACAGCTCATCGTTAAATTTTCTTCTATACTCGCCGTTGGCATTACGGGAAGGACCATAAATCTTCCGGAGAACTTTTCTCTCAAAAACTCCAAGGGCCATCTCATCTTCTCTTGACATTGTCCATGAATCTGAGCCATACATCAGGACAGGTATGATGAGAGACTTATAGAGCGTGATCTTTGTTCTTCGAGAGAGGACTTTACTTCTCAATTGCCTACTCAGTCCAAAGTAGCACTTGTTGGCAAGACTGATTCTCCGCTGGATTTCTAGACTGATATTATTTTCGGTGTTGATACTGGTTCCCAAATAGACGAAGACCCTCACAGTTTCAGGTTTGTAACTATCAACAGTGACATGGCTGCCAAGGCGCAGGTGCGCCGATTCTTTCTTTGATGACAGCAAATACTTCGTCTTGTCCTCGTTCACGGCAAGACCCACTTTTTTCGCTTCCTTATCCAGTCCAGAGAAGGCAGCGCTTACGGCGCGGTTGTTAAGGCCAATGATATCAATATCATCGGCATACGCCAGCAATTGCACGCTCTTGTAAAAGATTGTACCATTGCGGTTTAGCTCTGCTGCTCGAATTATCTTCTCCAGCATCAGATTGAAGAAATCGCACGAAAGGGAGTCGCCCTGTCAAAAGCGGCTTTAAAATCGACAAAGAGATGGTGAGTGTCGATTCTCTTATCATGGGTCTTCTCCAGGATTTGGCGTATCGTGAAAATCTGGTCGATTGTAGACTTACCAGGTCTAAAGCCACACTGATAAGGTCCAATCAGTTTGTCTACGATGGGCTTCAGCCTTTCACACAACACGCTAGAAAGAACCTTATATGCGATATTAAGAAGACTAATTCCGCGGTAGTTGGTGCGGTTAGCGGGATCGCCTTTCTTGTGGATTGGGCAAAACACACTTAAATTCCAATCCGGAGGCATGCATTCGTCTGACCATATTCTGCATAAGAGCTGATGCATGCTTTTTACCAGCTCTTCGCCTCCGCGTTTGAACAGCTCGGCGGGTAGTCCGTCTTTTCCGGGCGCTTTGTTGTTTTTGAGCCGGGATATAGCTATCCTCACTTCATCATAGTCAGGTGGTGGGACGACTTTTCCATCGTCAGGGATTGGGGTATCGGGTTCGACGTCTCCCTCGCAATTTAGCAGTGAGGAGAAGTGCTCCCTCCATAATTTAAGTACACTTTGTACGTCGGTTACCAGGTCGCCATTATTGTCCTTACAGGAGCTTGCCCCGGTCTTAAAACCTTCCGTCATCCGCCGGATCTTTTCATAGAATTTTCGGGCATCATTCCTGTCAGTCAGCATCTCAAGCTCCTCACACTCACGCCTTTCGGCCTCACTTTTCTTTTTTCTGAAAAGGCGTCTCTCTTCCTTCTTTGCCTCACGATATTGTTGCCATACACTGCGGGTTGCGCCCGTTCGCAACGTCTTCTTGTAGGCAGCGTCCTTTTTTTCGAGGTAGTTTTGCATTCCTCATCGTACCAGTTGTTCTTGCGGGCTCGCTGGAACCCTATAGTGGCCTCAGCGGCGGTACGCAATGAGTGTGAGATATGCTTCCATTGCTCGGTTACATCGTTAGGTCGAGGATTGCCCTCTGCTAGCAGGTGTGAGAGTCGAGTTGTGAAATTATCAGCTGTCTGTGTCATGCGCAGCTTCTCGACGTCAAACTTTCCTTCCGTTACTGTGCGCACTTTCTTCGTTGCACAGAGGCGTGTGCGTATCTTGGCTGCGACAAGATAATGGTCAGAGTCAATATTGGGACCACGCACTGTACGCACGTCCAGAACGGTGGAGCTATGTCTGCCGTCAATCAAGACATGATCAATCTGGTTTCTAGTTCTTTGATCAGGGGACAGCCATGTGGCTTGGTGTATTCGCTTATGCTGGAACCTGGTACTACTGATGACCATATTGCAAGCAGCGGCGAAGTCAATCAACCTAGTGCCGTTGGGGGATGTTATATCGGGGATACTGAATTTTCCAACTGTGGGACCAAAGACTCCTTCCTTGCCCACCCTGGCATTAAAGTCGCCGAGCACGATTTTGATATCATGCTGTGGGCAGCGATCATAAGTCTGTTCAAGTTTATCGTAGAAGGAGTCCTTCTCTGCGTCGTCCTCAGTCGGCGCATAGGCGCAGATAAATGTTATATTGAAAAACCTCGCCTTGATGCGGATCGCAGCGAGACGCTCGTTCACAGGAGTGAACGCTAATACTTGGCGGCAAGGTCACTTTCCCACCACGAATCCTGCACCACGCGCTTTGCCGCGTGTCTGGCCACTGTAGTATACGTCACAAGGACCGATGGTCGTCTTTCCTTGCCCCGTCCATCGCATTTCCTTCAGGGCGGCGACGTCGGCCTTTGCGCCTACGAGGACATCAACCAGTCGGGCAGCGGTACCGTCCCTTGAAAGGGTCCGGACATTCCCGGTACATGCCCTAATATCCAAATCGTTATGCCTTATTCGTTTTGCCGGGTCGTCAACATTAAAGGGGGTTCTCATCCGAGGCTTTGCATTTTTTTTCATTGGAATTAAGTTTTTTACGTGGCGGGTCCCAAACCCAGCGCACAACCCGTTTCGGGGTTTTGGAAAATATTTACACATTTATACAGCGAGCCGCTTGCTTCAAGATAGACGCCCGCTTGCAGCCGCACCTCATGGTGAACAGACGCTACGCAAAAAAAACTCGGTGAGCCCTTAAACCAAGTATGTCAGAGTGGCCCCACCGGGGCTCCCTCTCTTTCTGCCGCGAGCCTAGGTAGCTCCCGTTGCCCAGAGTGCACGAACGAGGACGCAAGAGTAGGGATTGAGCAAGGTCACTTAGCAACCACACTCCAGGAAGTTTGAATATAGTTGAATGAAGCGATCGTAAAAGTTTACGAGATCCGAAAAAGAAATGTTCAGGCTTGTCCCAGAAAGCACACACACATTAATGTTTTTGACGATTTTACCATTTCATTTAGCTTCCATTCCAATATTTATACCCAGTGTACTAGTACTAGTACAAGGGTATATTAATTTTGTTCACATAACGGTTGTATGTAACGGCACAAAATAATCGAGATAGATATAGAGCTCCATACATGAAAGTTCTTAGGATTAAAAGAGGAGTTGATTAAGGCATGTCCGTCTGTCCGTCCGTGTACACGATAACTTGAGTAAAAATTGAGATATTTGCATGAAATTTTCTACACAAGTTATTGTCTGGCCAAGGTAGGTTGCTATTGAAAATGGGCGAAATCGGATGATAACCCCCCCCCCCCTTTTTCGATATCGAAAATTTCGAAAATCACACAAATTGACTTATCTCGGCAGCTGAAATGGCTAAAATGATATAATTTTATAGGTGAATCCCCCTGGTATTCTCTTATGATTTTTCCATAATTTTTTTATAGTGGGCGTGGCACCGCCCACTTTTAAGGGAGGCGTTTTTGAAAATTTGACTGGTCGTAACTTTTAAACTGATTACGATAGAACGATTGAATTCGGCACAAAGCATACTAGTATCGTTGGGAGTATACCTGATGAAACTGGATAAAAATGCCCTTCAACCACGCCCACTTTCGATATCGAAAATTTCGAAAATCATACAAATTGACATATCTCGGCAGCTGAAATGGCTAAAATGATATAATTTTATAGGTGAATCCCCTTTTTCATTCTCTTATGATTTTTCTATAAATTTTTTATAGTGGGCGTGGCACCGCCTACTTTTAAGGGAGGCGTTTTTGTAAATTTGACTGTTCGTAACTCTTAAACAGATTACGATAGAACGATGGAATTTGGTATAAAGCATACTAGTATCGTTGGGAGTATACCTCATGAAAGTGGATAAAATTGCCCTTCAACCACGCCCACTTTCGATATAGAAAATTTCGAAAATCACATAAATTGACATAATTCGCAAACGGAAATGGGGAAAATTATATAATTTTATAGGTGAATCCCCATGGTCATTATATATTGATTTATTGATAGATTTTCTAAAGTGGGCGTGGCCCCGCCCACTTTTAAGGGAGGCATTTTTATACCCAGCGTAGTAGTACAGGGGTATTATAATTTTGTCCACATAACTGTACTATGTACCGGCGCAAAATAATCAAGATCCATGTATGAAAGTTCTTAGGTTGAAAAGAGGAGTCTATTCAGGCATGTCCGTCCGTCTGTCCGTCCGTCCGTCCGTCTTTGTACACGATAACTTGAGTAAAAATTAAGATATTTGCAGGAAATTTTATATACAGGTTACTTTTTGGTCAAGGTAGGTTGCTATTGAAAATGGGCGAAATAGGATGATAACCCCGACCTCTTTTTCGATATCGAAAATTTCGAAAATCACATAAACTGACATATATCGGTAGCTGAAATTTATAAAATGATATAATTTCATAGGTGAATCTCTCTTATCATTCTATTATAATTTTCTGTTAAATTTTGAAAAGTGGGCGTGGTACCGCCCACTTTCAAGGGAGGCATTTTTGAAAATTCGACTGGTCGTAACTTTTAAACAAATTATGGTAGAACGATGAAATTTGGCACAAATCATACTAGTACTGTTTGGAGTAAACGTGATGAAATTGGACAAAATCCCCGTCCAACCACGGCTACTCTCGATATCGATAATTTAGAAAATCACCTAAAAGACTGGTCGTAAGTTTTAAACTGATTACGGTAGAATCGTGAAATTCGGCACAAGGTATACTAGAGTTATAGGAAGTATACCTGTTGAAATTAAACGAAATCGCTTCCCAATCATGTCCACTTTCAATATGGAAAATTTCGAAAATCACATAAATTGACATAATTCGGTAAGGTAAATAACTAAAATAGTATAATTATAGTATAACTTGGTAGTTAAGTTTGTAAGGAATTGTCTACTATTAACGAGTCTTAAAAGATGAGTTAATTTTGTTAAGTGAGCCACCTATAATTTTTTCGACGGCCATGTATTTTATTGAAAGTGGGTAGTATGACTCAGAACGATTAAACAAAAATATGTATAAAATTTTTCAAAATTCGAATTATTTTGAAAGTTATATCGAAATTCCTCACTTTTTGATGATTGTCTCACGATTGGTCAAACCGATTTTGCTAATTTTTTAAATATATATAAAAGATGGTATCTTCTCCAAAAGGACATTTCCAATTTTTGCAAACATAATTCGCAATTTTTAACTTCTCCATCGTGGCGAGATGGCGCTTTTGTATGATGTTGTTGGACATTGTATTAGTAACTATTAGCAAAAAAAAAAGTTTTGGCACTTTAAGGGAGCGGAAGTTATTACCATCAAAAAGTAAGGAATTTCGAAAAGTGGTGATAGCTATAACTTTGAAAATAATTTGAATTTCGAAAAACTGGCCCAAACGTATTTTTTTTCAATTTAAAACTTTGTCACAAATTGGGCGTAAGTATATTAGAAGTAAGAAATGTATTCAACTATAAGTAATATTTTGAGGGCACACGAACAATGTACATATATGTTATACCGTAGCATAAATAAATATTAATTTTATAAACTAACTAATAAATTTATTGAGTTCGTTTTTCCCAAATTATAATAAATATAGAAAATATATAACTCATAGGTACTACTATTGTTTCCATACACTGGGTATTTAATGTTCGGCTTACCCGAACTTAGACTTCCTTACTTGTTTTCTTATAAAACAGTCCCTGCAAACCACTGCTAACCGCATTGCAAACACACACACATTTGTCATTTGACAAATTTCCCAAAATTATGTTAACCTTAAGCAATCAAAAAAAGCTGTTCTGAATTAAATTAAAATGTGGGCCTATAAATACCAAGTCCGTTTTAGGGTTAATATGCCAACGTAATGCCAGAAAGAGAAAACATTGTTGATTTTGTACTATCTATATATTAATAGGCTAACACTCTCCCCATACAAACAGTCGTAACCCAATTTCGTATAGTATTTATGGATAGATCTCTATAAAATTTATATTGGAAACTTAGAATGGACTAATCTTTTGTCTCACCAAAAAAAATTTTGAAAATTATTTTTAGGTTATTTGTTATTAAACAAAAAAGAGGTCTCCAAACTCTCCAGCTATTTTGTTATCTCCACATTCTGTTATACAACTATAAATCAATATTCAGCACTCTTATAAAAATCAGGGCTGGAAAACAAATCGCTGTGGTTCGGTTCAGTGGTTCGAACCACTTCCCGAAAATCTGGGTGGTTCGGTTCAGTGGTTCGAACCACCTTGAAAAAACTTGAACCGGTTCGTGAACCGGTTATTATTGAGATCAAATTCATTTATAGGTAGTATTTATTAATATATCGGAAAAAAGTTATAATAGCAATACAATATTGAAAATTATTTTTATGTAAAGAAACATACATATATAGACGAAGACTTGTTAGATGACATTATTTTGTTAAAAAAATACATCATTTGGTTATTTAGTATTTAAGTTTATCAAAAGAATGTCTTCTAACAAGTCGTTGTCTATTCTTGCCCGTCAGTCCGATAAAATAAATTTTGAAGTTGAAAATGCTCTTTCTACCGACACTTGTGTGGCAGGATCAGCTAGTGCAATCTCAGCAATTATTTTTAGTTCTTTCTCAGAATATGTTTTCCAGAATTTTAAAACGTCTGAGTGTGCAGAAAGGCGTTTTATATTATTGCAGCAATTAAACACGGGATTTCATTTATAAAAGGATGTATGAAAAATCGGCTTAAAAGCAGAACAGCTCCAACACACAAATTAAAAATAAAGTATGGGGGTCGATAGATATTATCGTAGTGAACATAACGGCTTATTACTTTTTTGGAGGAAACAACAAAAACAAGAGTTATTGGGGCTTTGAATGGACGGCCGGCGTTGGTAAACTTTAGAAACGCAAAATCAAAACCTAGACGTATTAGACAGGGGGTACCACAGGGTGGTGTCCTATCCCCGACACTGTTTAATTTCTATCTATCGAAGATGCCCCCACCACCAGAGGGCGTCTCCGTCGTTTCATATGCCGACGACTGCACAATAATGGCGACGGGGAAGGGCCCCTATACTGATGAACTCTGTACTAGAATCAATGTTTACCTCTGCGACCTTTCCAGGTTTTTCACTGAGCGAGATCTGACAATATCTCCGACAAAATCAACGGCGACGCTTTTTACGACATGGACGCACCAGGTGAGAAATGAATTAGACATTTTCGTTGATGGCACTAAGCTACCAACTGTCAGCCTCCAATACCCTATTGCATTCTGTCTGTAGGATTGGTGTTTTGGATAAGCGCGTCTCATTCCGATAGAATTGAGAGCAAACGTTTTTCAGGGAAGGCCCTAAGTAGATGTTATCGGGGAAATCTTGTTTAAAGGGTAGAGCGACGGTATATTTTCCATCAGAGTTCCCTTCTGTGGTTGTTTTGTAAATAAATGTCGCCTCCGAGGATGAGGTCGACTGGTTCATTTATGAAAAACCTTTTGTCCGCTAAGATCAGATCCGGAAACTCTTGTCGAGTCATTGCGTTGACTTGACAAGTTGGAAGATCCCCTGTTAATTGAGGCAGGACTAGGGCTACTGTGTCAATGCTGACTAAAGGATCGATAAGGGACCCTAATTTAATGAGACACGATTCTTTTACCTGGGCCGACAGGGTATTGCTGATCCCGGAAACTTGGACATGCAGACGCTTAGATGGTAGGTTTAGTCTTCTCCTCAGTCTTTCAGTGATAAAGGAACATTCAGAACCAGAATCAATTAGTGCTCTGGCCGAGAACTTTACTCCATTAAAGTGAAGGTTGACAAGTGCTGTCCCTAACAATACGCCTTTAGTGGTATTAGCGTGATGTGACGAAACGTTATTGATTCTGCCATTTGTATTTTCAGACTCCTGATGTGCTCGTGCTTGCTGGGAAGTTGAGGGACCATCATTTGGGGAGTTTTGACGCCACGTCTGGTTTGTTGGTGTTGGCTGAGCTTCTGCCAATGGAGTAGGGTGTGGTGCTTTGTGCGACATATGCTGCATCTGTATCGGCTAGTGCAGCGTGTTACGGTGTGTCCAGCTGACAGACAGTTCAGACACCAACCATTGCCCTTGATATACGATACTCTGTTTGCGGGAGTCATATCCCTGAATTTCGAGCAGTCTCGTAATCTGTGATCTGCACTATTGCACATTTTACACATGGGTTTTGGAACACTCACTTGGTAAACACCAAGTTTGGTTGAAGTGTTCGGTTGACTCTTGGATGCTTTTGTAGGTTTGCTACCCTTTATATCAGATACGGTTTCTAGGGTTTGAAAACGGTTGGACAAGAATTTATCCATATCTGCCCACTTTGGAATCGCTGTTTGTTCCCACAGAGCCAGAGTGCATTCTGGTAATTTAGTGGAGCAGAGATATGTAATAATTGCATCCCAATTGGATATGTCAATTTGATGACATTGGAGGGCTGAGATGCAATTATTTATGTCTCTCTGGAGTTGTTTGATTGCTGTCCCGCATTCGGATTCAACAGCTTTTAAATTAAAAAGGGATTTTAGCTGCGTGTTGACCAGAATACGTTTGTTTTCATAGCTATCACTTAGATTTTTCCACGCCGTAGTAAAGCCCTCGTTTGTCAAAGGGCACCGACGTACAATTTCCTTCGCCTCCCCTTACGTTTTCTGGTTGAGGTGATACAGTTTCTCAACCGGGGTAAGGCGTGTATTTAGTATGTATATGGCCGTGAACATGTCCCTGAGCACATCAGTGTCACAAGGTGGGAGATGAATATTATGTTCACGGCTGGGGGTTTCATCATTTTTTGGTTCCGGTGTAGCTAATTTTTCAAGCATCGCAGATATTGCTCCCCCACACCTTGAATAGCTTGCAAAACTACTCTTTCTTTTATTCACTATGGACTGAAACTCCTCTTTAGACAAAACCTCTGAGCTTTGAAGGGCATCGTAGGCGACCTTCGTCTTTCTCCACGTTGCTTTCAGTTCTTCCTGATGTATAGCTAGTGTATGTTTATTATGATCATCGGTTGGGATGGAGTTAAACTCCGACAATCTAATATAAGTCTCCATAATTTTAATTAATTTAAATATCGTGAATTTTTACAGAAGACTGAAGCGGGGTGAAAAGATTCAGAGGGGATTTTGTCAGGAAGACAAGAAACAATTGGAACTAGACACAAGTGGAAATCTGGAATTGGATTTGGTGTCTTCGTAATAGTGAAAAAAAGAAAAATATAAAGTGTGTGTGCGAATAGCCAAACCAGAGGTGAATTTCTAATTAGAAGAAAAAAAAGAACGCAGTTTGTTTTTATTGAATTTCGCAAATATTTGAATGTCAATTGATTGCGAGTGAAAAGAAACTTTATTTTTGCAATTAAAAGTGGTGTATCGTAATAAAAGAGCCCTGGCCACACAACACCAGTAATATTAATTTGTAAATTCTGGTTGAATAGTGTTAAAAAGTGAATATTGTGACATTTGTTTGCAAATGCATCAACCAAGTTGAAGTGAATGGATTGGTGTCGAACTTCGACAACCAAGAAAACATGAACTGTATAAAACAGAGTTTGGTTGCGCAGTGCAGTGATAAAAACAAAAAAAAAGAAGTGAGACAAAACTTCACTGACTGAGTTGTGTCGGATAAGTCTTACTACTGGTGGGGGACTTAACCGATAATCAAAAGGTGCTAAGTGTGCGGGTAAAACACAAGGAACTCCCACTTGTTTCGATTTGCAACTGAATATACCACTATTCACTTTTTGTACGTGTGCGTACAAGAAAAAAAACTGTGCACCAAAAATAACCACTTACCTTACTCAGTGTCAGTAAACCAAAAAAGTGATACGTAATGATGTTATGTGATGTGATGAGAGACTGTGGACTGTATGAATTTGTAATGATATGACTTCAGTGTGATGAGTGGTATGTGATGTGACCGGGGACTGTTTGAATATGCTGTGGCTGCCGACTGTATGATGTGATTTGATTATGTGACACAACTCGTTTGTGTTAACTCGCTGTGTGCTTGTAAGTGTGTATGTGGTCTTTATATTTGCTCAAACGTTTATATGTTTGTTGTATTTGCGCTGGTATTAATTTGGATTAATGTTTTCATCCGATATAATATTTAATTATTCCGAAAATTTGTGTTTCTGGAAAACTTGATCTTGATTAATTTCCTGGCGAGAATGGACCAAATGTTACGGCGTGTTCCAAAGTCTATCGCGCTCGTAATAAAGGGTGAAAAAGAAATAAAGAATACCGGTTGAATTAATACTCGTTATAATTAAATCGATCTCAAGTAATGCAAACAATATAAATTACACAAGTAAATGGAATTTAATTATTTACAAGCGAGAAACGCAAAGGTTTTTGTGTATAATAAATTAAAATGGAATTTTGTGCAAGATGTACTACAATAAAGAATTAATGTGTGGAAAATAAGATTTACCTTCGGCTGGGTTGGCTGCTGGCGGTTTGCTTGGCGGTTGCTAAAAGAGTGTGAGAAGTAGGCCGAACTTAGTTCGCGGCCACCGCCGAATACTAGCTTTTTTTGCTGTTATCCGGCGGAGTAAACCCGGTTGGCGGTAAAACATCGCAACGGAGTAAAATATAGTGTTGTATAGTGAAATACGAGGGTGAGCAGGAATATTTAGGCTTGTGGCCTAAACAATATTTCTATATCACAATTTTCTATATCTTGCTCTGAGCTATCATAAATGTTAGATGTGTCGAACTAAGTTTACTTCAAAAAAATTCTTTACTACATTGGCAAAAAAGTTAAAAACGGCTAAAAAAAAATAAGAAAACGGCTTGCGGCTAGATTCAAATTTTTCAGGCCAAATGACAAAAAAACGGCTCGATCTAGCCGGAAAACGGCTAAAATGGCAACACTGGTTGGCATGCGTAAAACATTATTAATAATATTTACAACCAATTTTTGAACATAACTAACAATTGCACTCCTGCCGCTGCAGCTGCTGCAATTTCTTCCACTAAACGGCATACGAGTCCTCAAGGGGCCGTCTTGAAGACGACGATCAGCAACAGACTCTACGCGCCAATGCCTATTGGAACTATTGCGTTTGACTTTGGCTTCGGAAGTCTTTGGTGAATCCTCATCAGCTATGCATTTGTAGATTTCACTATTCATAGCCGTCTTTTCGATTTCTTTTTTTGCTGCTGCTTCTTCCTATGCTTCTTTTTATCGTTGTTAGTTTTGCTATTACAGCGAATAAATGGTTTTTTAGAGCGAAACATGCGAAATAAAAGCAGACGAATTAATTTTTTCCATTTTTGAAAATTGAAATTGTCGTAAAATCTTTAAAATTTTTTTCTTTTGACACGAACAGTCAAACCAAAAAAGAAGAGAAGAGGATTGTTTGTCATTGTGTAGGTGTTGTCAAAAAACGTGTAAGTGTATTGGAGTTTCCTACAGCACGCTTTAGCAGGGTAGTTAAAATTAGGGGCTCAAAAAACGTGTTTTGGACTCAGGATGAAGAATCCGGAAGCGGTTTTTTCATTTTTTTGCTTCTGTGAAGACATATTTGCAATAAAAGTTGCAAGTTTTCATGTGGTTGTAGTAATTACATTATGATGTCCCTAAAAATGTGCAAAAAAGTGTAGCCCGGGGCAGCCTACGCTTATTTTTTATAAGCGCGGCCGATGGCCGCCAACTCAGAAAGGTGTTCTGCATTCCAAAACCATGGATCCCGCCCCCGAATTTGGGTCCTTTTTCGGTTTTTTGACCATACCTTTTTACTGAAACAAAAAACTAAAAAAACCGCTTCCGGATTCGTTCTCCTGAGGCCAAAACACATTTTTGAGCCCTCTCCCATAATTTTAGCTAATTTATTAGCAGTTGACTACCAATTGAACTGCAGTTGGGTGCTATAGGAAACAAATACCAAAAAATAATTGATCTTTTTATTAATATGTCCCATTGTCGTATTCCGAAATTTTTGTATATAATCTAACCTCAAATTAAGTTTGAAACTTCTTTCTCACTAATTTACATGGATGCAATACAACAAAAATGTCATACATCATACATGCAAAATGTCATAAAATGTGTATTCCATGAATGTCTGACTTGTATGCAGGCATTCAAATAAGTAGATATACATACATTTGACTGGGTCAAATTTAAAAACAATTCTTTTTCAAAAATTATATTGATTTTCTTTTTAACCCTCTGCGATTGACGTGAATTGAGTTTCCCTATTCTACTGACGTGGTAGTCCACCAGACACCATTTCGACGCGCTCTTCTTTATGCATGCAAAAAAAATATATTTTTTATACCTTTCATGAACATGAAATGGTATTATAACTTTGGTCCGATGTTTGTAAATATGAGAAGAAGAAGAGATAGACCCATCAATAAGTATACCGAAATGATCAGGATGACGAGATGAGTTGATTTAGCCATGTCCGTCTGTCCGTCTGTCCGTCTGTCTGTTTGAACGCAAACTAGTCCCTCAATTTTTGAGATATCTGGCTGAAATTTTGTATGTGGCCACCATTTTGTAATATAGGAATCATTTGTCGGAACTGACAAGATCGGACCACTATAACATATAGCCCCCATACAACCGATTGTTCAGATATAAGGTTTTTTGGCCAAAACTTCTGCAATTAAAGAGTTAGGAACGTAAAATTTTGCAACTCGAGTACTTTCTATTTATGTAGTGTATATAGTGAAAATCAACAAGATCGGGCAAATGTAACATATAGCCCCCATACAACCGATTGTTCAGATATACGAATTTTTGGCCAAAACTTCTGCAATTAAAGAGTTAGGAACGTAAAATTTTGCAACTCGAGTACTTTCTATTTATGTAGTGTATATAGTGAAAATCAACAAGATCGGGCAAATGTAACATATAGCCCCCATACAACCGATTATTCAGATATAAGGTTTTTTGGCCAAAACTTCTGCAATTAAAAAGTTAGGACCGTAAAATTTTGCAACTCGAGTACTTTCTATTTATGTAGTGTATATAGTGAAAATCAACAAGATCGGGCAAATGTAACATATAGCCCCCATACAACCGATTGTTCAGATATAAGGTTTTTTGACCAAAACTTCTGCAATTAAAAAGTTAGGAACGTAAAATTTTGCAACTCGAGTACTTTCTATTTATTTAGTGTATATAGTGAAAATCAACAAGATCGGGCAAATGTAACATATAGCCCCCATACAACCGATTGTTCAGATATACGGTTTCTTGGCCAAAACTTCTGCAATTAAAAAGTTAGGAACGTAAAATTTTGCATCTCGAGTACTTTCTATTTATGTAGTGTATATAGTGAAAATCAACAAGATCGGGCAAATGTAACATATAGCCCCCATACAACCGATTGTTCAGATATACGGTTTCTTGGCCAAAACTTCTGCAATTAAAAAGTTAGGAACATAAAATTTTGCAACTTGAGTACTTTCAATTTATGTAGTGTGTAGAGGAAAATCAAGAAGATCGGGTAAATATAACATATAGCCCCATATAACCGGTTGTTCCGATATAAGGTTTTTTGGCCAATACTTCCGCATTTAAAAAGTTAGGAACGTAAAATATTGCACCTTTAGTACTTTCTACATATGTAATGTGTATAGTGTAAGTCAGTACAATTGAACACGTATAATATATACAATAGTTTGTTCCGATAACTCGGATCCTATTATTTTGTAAGTTTTTTTTAAATTATAACAAAGATGTGTAATGTGTATAGTAAATATAGTTAAATTGACACAGGCTGTACTGGGGATCGAACAGTGAAAATCGTGACGCTTATTCATGAAAGGTATATAGCCTTCGGCACAGCCGAAGACAGCTTTCCTTACTTGTTTCTTCTTATAATTACTTTGAAAATCCTTAAATTTACATTTGATGGAACTAAATCTAATCAGCCTCGAAAAAATAAGATAATATAAAACGTTTGCCAATGGAGGTAACGAGAGTGCGGGAGATAAAGTAGATATTACTTTCGGTGACAGGGTGAAGAAGGACCCTCGGGGATGTGCGAACTCCTTCTGTAGACAATTTATACTACATTCCCCGCCCGATAGAGCTAAACGTAGAACCATGCGACAGGCGCGTAAATATAAAAACCAAAATACGCCCATTGTCATCACTGCCTCAGAGGTCAAGGAAGCCATCAGACAGGCTAAGCCCTCAAAATCCATCGGCCCCGACGGCATTGCCATGAAGATGCTGAAACATCTAGGCCAGGAGGAACACAAATACTTAGCGGCTCTATTCAGTCTTTCACTGAACACTTTAGTCATTCCTTAAATATGGAAAAAAACGAGAGTGGTTCCATTACTAAAACCTAGAAAACCGGCAAACATAGGCGATTCATATCGCCCTATATCACTTTTGTCGCCGGTAGTGAAGACGCTAGAGTCCATTTTGCTCCCATATTATACTGCAAATCTGCACCTGGCTAGTCATCAACATGGCTTCCGTAAGCTGCACAGCACCACCACCGCACTCAATGCCATTACAACGCAAATAAATAGCGGCCTAAATCAAAACCAACCAAATCACAGGACTGTGTTAGTGGCACTTGACCTGTCGAAAGCTTTTGACACAGTCAACCATGCCACTCTCATACAAGATCTGTTTGAAACACAGATACCTGATGGGTTAAAGAGATGGACCGCTAATTACTTGAATGGACGGCAGGTGTCGGTTAACTTTAGAAACGCAACATCAAAACCTAGACGTATTAGATAGGGGGTGCCACAGGGTGGTGTCCTATCCCCGACATTGTTTAATTTCTATCTATCGAAGATGCCCTAACCACCAGAGGGCGTCTCCGTCGTTTCATATGCCGACAACTGTACAATAATGGCGACGGGGAAGGGCCCCTATACTGATGAACTCTGTGCGAAAATCAACGGTTACCTCTGCGACCTTTCCAGGGTTTTCACTAAGCGAGATCTGACGATATCTCCGACTAAATCAACGGCGACGCTTTTTACGACATGGACGCACCAGGTGAGAAATGAATTAGACATTTTCGTTGATGGCACTAAGCTACCAACTGTCAGCCACCCAAAGTTATTAGGGATGACACTGGTTAATACTTTGTCATTTGCTGGTCATGTGTCTGCAATGGTCTCAAAGGTACGTGGTCGCAACAAGATCCTCAAGTCACTTGCCGGCAGTACTTGGGGAAAAGCCAAAGAAACGTTGCTGACTACATATAAGGCCATTGGCCGACCAGTCTTTCACTATGCTGCACCCATATAGTCGCCTAATGTTCATAACACCAACTGGACGAAGTTACAAGTCTGCCAAAATACTGTCATCAGAACTGCTACGGGATGTCTCCTCCATCAGGAGGCAAAACTGCTCAATGTAAAAGAGCATGCGGAAATGCTGAGCAGGCAATTCCTTCTGAAATGCCACAAGCCAGCATATCCAAACCGTCATCTTTTGGACATAGATCCACCCCCGAGAGACATAAGGAAACATCTCCGTAAGCATTATGATGAGATCCGGCATCATATTACCTTGCCGTTTGATCTGCAGAATCATAAGCGGGCTCTAACCGACATCCACACCGAGTCGGTAGACACTTTTGTCGGATCTCTACCTGTGAATCCCGTTCTGAACAGTCCTCCACCGGATATTGCTGAAGAAGAACGCACCTTACCAAGGGAGACAAGAGTCACCTTGGCACAGCTTAGGTCTGGATATAGTGTAAGGTTAAATTCCTACTTATCCAGACTTAATGATACAATCTTAAACACATGCCCTGCATGTGGTAGGACCTCCCATGATACTCTATATCTCTTCAATTGTTCATCTGAACCTACTCTCCTAACCCTCTGTCCCTCTGGACAAACCCTGTTGAAACTGCACGTTTCCTTGGACTCCCCTTAGAAGAGCTTGATGAAGATCTTCGGAATGATCATACACTCTAGACAGGGCAATGCATTGTTAACGACAACAACAACAACAGAGTGCGGGAGAAAAATTTCGCAAAATAACGGCGCAAAACAAATTTTCCTGTTTATTGGTGTCTGTCAGACTACCACGTCAGTCGCAGAGGGTTAAGAAAGGTGAAAAAAAATTACTGTAATTTTTTCAGATTTTTAAATTAAAGTCTAGAGGTCTATCATCGGCTCGAAGGACCAAATGTTACGGCGAGCCTGGGTAGTAGCGGGGTTGCTCGCACGTAATAAGTATGCAACGAGAAAACAGAAAGGTGCAACGAGTTATTAGTTATATTAATAAATAATTCTTCGATTAAGAGGAAATAAATAAAAAATTTATGGGGCTTCACTGAGGTTAACGTACACAAGTAATTATGATGAAATTACTGTACACCACGGATTTCAGTGATAGGGAACTCCAATAAATAAATAAATAAACACTTTGTTTCAAATCACAAGATCACAATGGGTTTTATTGAGTATATATATGGAATGTACACAAGTAACTATATAGCAATTACTGTGTACGCAGAAAGTGAGTGTAACTGATTACACGGAAATGTTTACAAAGTAAATTTAATATTTAGTTACCGTGTCACGGATTACACGAATTTTATTTACAGTACAAATAATGTGGAAGAATTAATTTGTTGAAACGTATAAATTCACTTTACGTACCTGGGTTGGCTGCTGGTGATTCGACGCTGTTCGGAAACGGAGTGGCCGAGCTTTTAGATAAACGACAGCTCTAGATCCGTAGGATTCGCGACAAGCAAAGTTAAAAAAGGAAAAATGAAGTCACCAACAACCATTCCAGGTTATCTATTAAATTTTAAACTATTTCGAAGCCTGTTTCTGCAGCCTTCCTTGCTCCTCCAATGGCGCCTGCTGTGGGTGGAAAAAAGGATTAATAAATGGACGTGGGTTTGTTATGTTCATTGCACCTTAAGATTACTGTCGTCCAATATAATATCTGGGGTGGATACCGCCTATTGTTGGCACGCCCCCGATATGATTAGGCCGAATAATGTGGCCTGGGCCAGTAGGCCGTTTATAGTGGATGGCGGTGTGCCGTTCAGCATGAGGCTGGCGTACACATCGGCGCCCAACGTGAGGCGCACTGGTGAGGCGCGAAAGAACTCGGGGTCCGCCAGCTTCATAAACTGAAACGGCACCGCAACTGTTGCATCAATGGTTGTCGTCGGGTTCATCCGGTGGTGACGTGCGACGATCGTGGCTTGGGTCGTGGCCCTTCTGCCCACCCCAAACTCTCCTCTCAGCACTAGAGTGCACCTGATCGGCCGAGTCCCCCCAAATCGTTCCAAGTCGAGCTCGGTAGCGAGCTCGCTGTCGATGACCGAGGTGGGTGAACACGGGTCGATCAGGGCGCGGACAAAATGTAGTCTGCCTCCGGACTCAATACAAAAAAAAATTTTTTTGGTTTTTTATATATCCCAAAGGTTAAATTTAAATGATTTTCTTATCGTCGCTATAATTTGGGAGAACTATCCTTAAATATTGGGTAATTCCTTCTTGTTTACATAATTGTTGAAATTTTGTGTCTTGCCGTGCAGTGAAACATGTCGTGTAACACGCCTTTATATGCAGTATTAACTACCATCACATCTGGTAGCTCAATTTAGTACTAAAAAAAATGAAAGTGTGGAAGCGCAATGACTGAATGAAAAGTCATTCAGGAAAAATTTTACACGAGGTAAGTAGTAAATTGTATTTGTATTCTTTTTATTTAATTAAATCTTCCTTTTCTCTTATTTTTCAGGTTACGAGATGGTCGTGGAATACTTATAGGATGATCGTGGACTAGTGGGCCCCATTTGCAGGTAAGTATAGTAACGCTGCTGGAATACTGTATCGTTCCGGCAGCGGAAAACCCATGTATATGCATGTATGTTCACTCGCTGTGGTGGCCGGCGCTCAGCGATGGATGCATACATGAACCAACCTTTTGACCATCTTGTATTGATTTTCTTTTCTTTGCAGGTTTTATGGGCAATACGTAGAAGCCATCACCGCTGCTGAGGGTGCATCCAATTCGTGTCGAACTTTGCGATGAATATCCTAAATGTTTCATTGTAGGCGCTGACAATGTTGGCTCAAACCAAATGCAAAATATTCGTACCAGTTTACGTGGCATGCGCAAAGCTATACGCGGTCATTTGGAGAATAATGTTTTGTTGGAAAATTGTTGCTGCACATCAAAGGCAATGTCGGTTTCGTCTTCACCAAGGGTGACTTGAATGAAATACGCGACAAGCTGCTCGAGTCAAAAGTGTGTGTGTCCGCACGTAGTGCCGCTATTGCACCCTTGCCTGTTATTGTTTGTTGTGAAAGTAAGTGTTTGGATGTTTTGGAGCAGCTCCGTCTTTGTTGCTTAAAGTGGCATAAGGAATCTACTTGCGGTTAATGTGGCTTAGTTAGTTTAACTCGTGAGATTATTGTATTGTTTTTTAAGAGTTTTTTGCAAAAATTGTTGAAACATTGATGTCAACATATTTAATGTATAATACAAACAGTGTTGTGCTTATAAAGTTTTAAATTATACGTGGGTATGTAAGTGCATACACGTTGACCGTAAATACGTTGATATAGACTTTTAGATAGTAGAATTAAATTAAATTTACATTATACAACGCATTTGATGTGCAAAAAACCTCACGAGTGCAGCTGAGCAAGAGAAGGCGAAGGTTGCAAAAGCATTTAAATGTTCCAAAGGCCATCCATACCGCCGTATAAATTCTCAGCAGATTGCTTGTGCCAATGAAATTTATTTTCAAACTGCAAGATTTTTTTCTTTTTGATGCGACAACAATGCTGGGAAGTACGACAACGCATCGTAGTTAAGCACCACTTGTGTCTGCTCATCTGAACCAAAATCTTCCAGAAAATCGACACTCAGAGAAATAACAGCTACAAGAAGAAGGGTGATTTGGACGGAACAACGGTGTTAGGATTTAGAGCTATGGCCCGGGCCATGATAAGGAGTGGACTTTTTTTGGAAAAGGGGTTATGGGATGTCGATACAGCTCGAACCCATAACAATAGGTTTAGTTGGGCCCCGCTGCGTATAGGGGCATATTTTTTTGTTTAAAGAGTTAACTTTTTTTTTTTTGGACAGGGGTTATGGGATATCGATACAGCTCGAACCCATAATACTAGGTTTAGCTAAACCCCGCTGCGTATAGGGGAAATATTTTTCTTTTGTATGCCAAACACCGGCATGGCGATGGGCGGGTGTGAAAGTAAAGCGCCGGGGGTTTTATTTTATGGGCAGCCGAACATATGCCCTAACGATAATGTCATTATTAATCATGGAGATACTGCAAATGCATTTATCGATGGCCTCATGTTCTACATATGCCATGGAAAGTATGATTTATATGAAAAATCGTTTGAAGTATGCATTGCATGGTGCTGAGGTGATGCAGAGTCTCATCAACGTTGACGGCAACGTGCGTACCGATCCCACGTATCCAGCTGGTTTCATGGATGTGATCACCATTGAAAAGACAGGTGGATTTTTCCGTTTGGCGTACGATGTTAAGGGCCGTTTCACAATTCACCGGTGATGAAGCTAAGTACAAATTGTGCAGTGTGCGCAAAACACAACTTGGCACAAAAAGTGTTCCATTTGTGGTTACACACGACGGCCGCACCTTTCGCTATCCCGATCCTCTCATCAAGGCCAAACGACACCATTCAAGTTGATATTGCTACAGGAAAAATTACTGACTACATCAAGTTTGATTCTGGCAATCTCTGCATGATCACCGGAGGTAGAAATTTGGGTCGTGTCGGTTCAGTTGTCAACCGCGAAAGACATCCTGGTTCGTTTGATATTGTTTGAAACGAGACCACAGAGTTACTAACATTTTATTTTTAAAGATTTGCAGTTGTTTACGATATAGCAAAGCACGAATGGAATCATTGGAAGGGATGACGCAATATAAAGGGCTTTTGAGGCAAAAAATGGTTGAGCATGGATTGGCCAGGTGGGTCATGTGCAAGCTGAATCGGGTGAGTGCTTGTACTCAACCATAAGTTTGTTTATTGGGCTGCTCTAGCTTACGTCAGATTGAGATATTTCACAAAATTGTGTTTAACGAACACTTTTGTTGCTCTAGGTTGCTTATCTTTTCTTTCATGAGTACGCTCAAACCAAACTATAGTAATCTAGATCCAAAATTTCTGCTCTAGCTTTTTGGTTCGACCCAGCCAAAGTATACTAAACAAAGTAATAGTGAATTTGACGGTTCTCTCCTTTCTCAAAAACAAAATCAAGAAATTTTGTTTCTATTTGATATTTCGAAGTTTGAGTATTTTTTTTCTGAGCATTTTTTTGTATGGAAAAATATATTCTAGCTCAAACAATCAAAATAAACAAAATTTCTGAGATTTTGATTTTGATTTCAATGAATGGAAAAGCTTTTCGTTGATCTAGAAACGTTAAAACTTTTCAATAACGAATTGAAACAAAATATTTTTACTTTTTTTTTGAGAAAAATAACGTTATTATGCAGGCCTGCTTTCTGTGGGAGTTTGAAAAATGAAAAAAAAATATTTACCCGTTCTGCTTAAGATTTTAAAATTTTTTTCAATAGTGTGAAGAAATAGCAGATTGTTTCTTATAAATATACTACCGCTTGCCTCAGTTCCTTGCACGTTTAAATTGAGTTTAGAGTTCAGATAAGCTAGACTCTAGGACATTTTAGCTGGTCTAATCCTTTTTCAATTGAATCTATCATGACCCCTGCGGGTTACGGGTTTAGATACGGCTACGGCGAAGCCGATTAATTTCTCGAAACCGAAAACTAAATCGTAATCGATATTTTAATAAAGAAAACGAAACCCTTTCAAAGTCCAGAGCCGTTTCCAAACAAGTTTGTACTTGTTGTTTTTTTTTGGCATGAGGAAATGCTATGTAATTTTTCAGTAAAACAATTGTATGGGACACAAGAACTGTGCTTGGGTGGCAAGGGGTTAATACGATTGGAGTGTTTACATTTATTTGAAGGAAAAAGCCTTTGATCTCTTTATCTGTCAATTGACTTTGGTGTGGGGGAATTTATGTTTGGGCGATGTGCTGCTAATTTACTGTAGCACATTATCATCTTCTGTGGCAGATCGCTCGTCCGTCTGCAGTAGGTTTTTTGTTGGCCTCGTTACCAAGTTTACAAAGTGCAATTGCTTGGGTTCATTGTTGGGGTGGTAAATGTTTTTCCTGCGGGGATTAAACCGCAAGGTTCCCTAATCCGGAAAGGAATGCGAAGTGGAATTAGGGAAATGGAGAAGTGGAATATCACTCCTTTCCGTCATCCTCACTGATGGGTGGAAGTAGGACCAATTTCGCGATTGGTCTGGTAGTTCGGCCTCGCGCAGTGTCTAGTTCGACGACTCGAACTCGGTTGTCCGGTCCATGATGAAGGTTCGCGATCCGCCCTAGCCTCCATTCGTTGGGAGGAAAATTGTCCTCCTTTAGGGCGACGAGGTCCCCTTGTTTTAAGTCTACTTGCGGATGTTTCCATTTAACGCGTTTCTGCAGTTCGGTGAGATACTCGGTTTTCCATCGTTTGCAGAACTTTTGGTGTAATGCCTTGAGTTTTTCCGATCTGTTGCCGAGTGAAGCCCGATTCTCGCTGACATCGATCTCTGGTGGTGCTAATAGATGCCCTCCAACGAGGAAATGTCCTGGGGTAAGCGGCTCCAAGTTTGACGCTTCGTTGGAAGAGGGAGTTAAGGGTCGCGAGTTAAGACAAGACTCGATTCGACAGAGGAGGGTACTAAATTCTTCTAGGGTGAATTTGTGATCGGACGCGATCTTTTTAAAGTGGTTTTTGAAACTCTTGACCCCCGCTTCCCACAGTCCACCCATATGAGGCGCACCTGCTGGTATGAAATGCCAGGTCAGGGTTTGATGGCAGTATTTGGAGAGGGTTAAGTTGCGTGCGTCCGCTAGAAAGAATTTGAATTCCGATCGGAGAGCTCGGGAGGCGCCAACAAAGTTCGTTCCATTGTCAGAATGGATTTTGGACACCCTCGTCTGGCAACAAACCTATCGAAGGCTGCCAGGAATGAGGCGGTACTGAGGTCACTAGTGGCCTCCAAATGAATGGCCTTGGTCGTAAAGCATACAAACAGGCAGACGTAACCCTTTGACATGCGACATCCTCTGCCGCTGTAGGATTTGATATCGAAGGGTCCGGCGAAATCTACTCCGGTGTTTGTAAATGCCCGGGAAAAGGTAGTACGTTCGGGAGGTAGGTCTCCCATGAGTTGGGTCTGAACCCGTTTACGAAAGATGGTACAGACCTTACAGTTGTAGATAATAGATCTAATCATGTTTTTCACTTTTGGAACCCAGTGTAGGGAGTTCTTGTGGACAAACTGGACCAGAAGACGGGTAAAATGACACGCGTTAGGGAGGATAATTGGGTGACGTTCGTTATAAGGCAGATCAAGGGATGCAGACAGACGGCCGCCCACCCGCAAGATGTTACAGCTATCGATGAAGGGGTTGAGAGGCAGGACTTCGCTTTTTGTCCCAATAGGTTTCCCGGATTTTAAATTCCCAAATTCTTCAGAATAATGTTTCTTTTGGTAGATGGATATAAGAAGTTGAGTCGTAGCCTTAATTTTGTCGGGCGAAATGAGGTGTGACTCCGCTTTAAAAGTAGATTTTGTTTTGGGACTCGTTCTTTGAGAGAACCTCATAACATATGATATGACCCTCAAAGCTCTTGAAAAATCGGAAAATCTATCGAAAATGTCCTCTTTATTGTTTGTTTGCGTAGTTGCGTGAATTTGTACTCTCTTTGCCTCGATGTTTGTACCATACTCTTTTTCTTGGGCTGGCCATTTATTCTTGTCTTCTTGTAACCAAGAAGGTCCCTGCCACCACAGAACGGTGTCGACTAGATCCCGCGCTGATAGTCCTCTGCTGGCCAGATTTGCTGGGTTTGATGCGGAATCCACGTGTCGCCAGGCTTGATTTCCTACCTTTTCCACAATTTTTGTGACTCTGTGCGCCACGAACGTTCACCACGAACACGGTGGTTTTCGGATCCATGCTAGGACGATGGTTGAGTCCATCCAAAGGTGAATTTTGAATGTGCCTAAATTCAGATTTTCGATGACGGATTCCAAAGTCTCGGCCAACAGAACCGCTCCACACAGCTCCAATCGGGGTAAGGAGATGGTCTTCACTGGGGCTACTCTTGTTTTCGCCATTAGCAGGTTAACGTAAACCTGATCTTTCATTTTGAATCGTAGAAAAACTGTGGCCGCATAGGCTTTTTCGGATGCATCGCAGAATCCGTGTATTTCCACGTCGTTGGATGGCGTGAAATACACCCATCGTGGTATCCGAATGTTATTGATTTGATTGTAGTCATGCATAAAGCTGCGCCACCTCTCTAAAGTTTCAGTCGATACTCTCTCGTCCCAGTCGGTCCCGTCTAACCAAATGTTTTGCATAATCATTTTGGCTACTATGATGACTGGGACCAGCCATCCTAATGGATCGAAGGGTTTAGCGATGGCTGAGAGTATCGCCCGTTTAGTAATGCTATCCTTATTTGCGATGGGCTTAGCTGTAAAATAAAACTGGTCAGAATGTGCGTTCCAACGGATTCCGAGTGTTTTGACCGTACTGGAGTCTTCGAACTCCAGAAAGTCCTCGTTCAGTCGATGATGTTTGGGTATTCCCTGTAGTATTTTGTTGCAATTCGACGTCCATTTTCGAAGGGATAAGCCCGCGGACTGTAATGCACGCGTAATTTCATCGCGAGCCTTGATAGCGTAGTCGATAGTATGCCCTCCTGAGAGAACATCATCGACGTACATACTTGTTCGCAGGATGTTTGCTGCGATGGGTAATGAAGTCTCCACGTCATCCGCTAACTGATGCAGTGTTCGGATGGCTAAGTATGGAGCACAATTAACTCCAAAGGTTACCGTCTGTAACTCGTAGACGGTGATAGGGGTCTCAGGTCTGGTCCGGAAAACTATTCTTTGAAATTTGGTCTGATTGGGTTTGACCCATATCTGACGATACATCTTTTCGATGTCGCTATTAAACACGTATCTATAGAATCTCCATCTGAGAAGCAGTATTGTTAAATCGGCCTGAAGTACTGGACCTGGATGAAGTACGTCGTTAAGGCTGGTGCCATTAGCTGTGGGACACGACGCGTTGAATACCACCCTGACTTTAGTAGTTGTGCTTTCTTCCTTTATGACAGCATGATGAGGCAGGAAGTAGCAATCTGTAGACAGGGGTGGGACGATTGAAGGGACTTTGGACATATGTCCTAATGTTTCGTACTCCGCTAGTACTCTATTATATTCTGTCTGTAGGTCCGGTGTCTTTGCGAGACGGGTCTCATTTCTGTAAAATTGAGAGCATACACCTTTTAAAGAAGGCCTTAAGCAGACATTACTGGGAAAATCTTGTTTAAAAGGAAGGGCAACTGTATATTTCCCATCAGGGCCTCGTTCTGTTGTAGCCTTGAAAAGTTCCTCGCAATAGGCATTATCCTCGTTCAGTGCCTTTTTCTTAGGCAGATCTTCCAACTCCCAGAAAGCGGTTAACTGTTTGTCTAAGGTTATTTCGTTGAAAAATGATACCCTGTTATTGGTTGGCTGTGCTGCCTCGGCTCGGCCGGTTAATATCCAACCGAAGACGGTTTCTTGGGCAAGAAGCGTGTTCATAACGTTCTTCCTTATACCACCCAAGATTATTTTTGCGTAAATGTCGCCTCCTAGAATGAGGTCGACTGGCTCATTAACGAAGAATCTCTTATCTGCTAAGATCAAGTCCGGGAAAGCTTGCTGGGTCAACGCGCTGACTTGGCAAGTTGGAAGACCCCCGGTAAATTGTGGTAGGACTAGGACCATTGTATCGATGTGGACTAGAGGGTCGATAAGGGAACCTATTGTAATAACGCACGATTCTTTGACCTGCGCTGACGGCGGATTTTTGGCAGATTTATCCTCTTTTTTAGCCTTTATGTTATGAACGAGCACTCAGAGCCGGAGTCAATAAGTGCTCTGGTCGAGAAATCCACTCCATTATAGTGGATTTTAACTCGTGACGTTCCTAAAAATACCCCTTTACTCGTATTTGCATGTAATGTTGAAACCTGATTAATCTGTTCATTTCTTTTTTCAGATTCCATTCTCGACCTAGCCTGTTGCGAGGTGGAGGGCATATCGTCGTTGTTGCGTCGGTTCCAACTACGATTGTTCGCATTTGAGTTACGGTTCCAACTTTGGTTGTGTCCTTGTGGTTGCGATGTTGGTAGGTGGAGTAGAGTGTTGTGCCTTGAGTGACACACGGCGCAATTAAGCTGGTGATTGCATGACGTGACGGTGTGCTCCGCGGACAAGCAGTTTAAGCAAGAACTGGTCCTTTTAATATACGCTATTTTGTCCTTTGTCGACAAACGTCGGAAATTATTGCAATCTCGCAGTCTGTGCTCTTTGGTGTTGCACATTTGACACCAGCCATTAGGGACGCTGGCTTGGTATACTCCGAGTTTCCTAGGGGAATCCCGTGAGCTGTGTGAACCCTGACTCGTGGGTGATTTAGCACTTTTGCGACTCCTCAGATCGGACACGGTTTCCAATGTTTGGAACCGGTTGGATAATAATCTATCCATGTCTTCCCATTTAGGTATCTCTTTTTTGTTCTCAATGGTTTGTTCCCAGAGAGCCAATCGGGAAGTTTGGTGGAACATAGATAAGTAATTATTGCATCCCAATTAGATATGTCAATTTGATGACATTGGAGTGATGCGATGCAATTATTTATATCTCGTTGTAGTTGTTTGATCTTTGTTCCACATTCCTTGTCCACCGCGGTCAGACTGAACAACGAGTTTAATTGGGTATTGACCAGGATACGCTTGTTCTCGTACCGGTCACTTAAATTTTTCCAGGCTGTAGTAAAGCCTTCGGTGGTCAGTCGACACCTCCTGACTATTTCCTTCGCCTCCCCTTGAGTTTTTTGGTTGAGGTGATACAATTTTTCAACCGGGGTAAGGCGTTTATTTAATATGTATATGGCCGTGAACATATCCCTAAATGTTGGCCAGGATAGATAATCGCCCTTAAACACATCGGTGTCACAGGGCGGAAGCCGGATGTTATTTTCATGGCTGGACGGTTCAGTCTCTTTGGGTGGTTGTATTACTTGCGTTGACAGCTTTTCCACCTGGGCGTTAATTGCTGCCATGCATCTTGTGTAGCATGCGAAACACGTCTTATTTTTTTTTTTTTTTAATTGTTTATAATTGCTCCTTAGTTGTTTCGGTTGAGGCAAGAAGACTTTCATAAGTCGATTTGGATTTCTTCCATAATGCCTTAAGCTCCTCTTGTTGTATTACAAGGGTGTGCTTATCCATGTCTTGTATATCCTGAGTGTTGAGATCTTGCTCAAACTCAACGATACAATCGGAGTGGTGGATGTAGGCCTCCATTCTTTTAATTTGTTTAAATATTTTGTATACTTATAGAGAAACTGGAGCGGACAGAACTGACTCAGGAATATCTTGCTTTTAGTGTATTCAAAAGTGTTTGTGCAACAGGTAAATCTCTGAAGATTTAATGTATTGAAAAGAATTTGTGAAACAGCTAAAACCTCTGGTGGTTAAGTGAATCAACAAAAGTGTATTGGGCACAGATAGCAATCTCTGAAGATTTAATGTGCTTCCAACGTGTATGTAATAACAACTAAAAATCTGAAAATTTAGTGTATTAATCGTGTATGTGGCACAAGTAGATCTCTGAAGATTTAATATAATGAAAGTGTATTTGATAACAGATAAAACCTCTGACGACTTACTGTATCAAAAGGTGTATGAGGCACAAGTAGATCTCTGAAGATTTAATGTGATGAAAGTGTATTTGATAACAGATAAAATCTCTGAAGACTTACTGTATCAAACCCTAGTGAAGGGTGGATACCTTGCCGCGGTACGAGGGCTTAAGTCGATAGCCACAGGGATACGCTGCCCTTGTGATCATAGCTCCGTACGGCACTTCATCACGAGAGCAGCCTAGCCTCTCTGGCGCGACGACAAAGATCTTCCCCCTCCCAATCCAGAGTGTTATGCGACCACGTGCCCATAGGCCGTTTGCAGCCGGGAGGCAAATCGTGGCTGTATTTGAACGGAGCCTCTCCGGGTCGCCTCAGAGAGTAAGCATGGCCTTACCACGGTACGGGACTCTGCCGCGGCGGACGACACATTTTCCCCTACTCTTCCCTTGACCCTAAGCTGGCCTTGTCCGGCGATGGGTCGTACGAACAAGATAAACTCAAATAACGCAAATAAAAACGAAAAACCCAAAAAACAAACAACGCCAAATTTCACTCCTCAGCAAAGGAGAGCTATGGAGGAGCAGGCAAGAAAGCAACAACAACGCCGGAGGACAACCTCCGTCCACAATCAAGGGGGGGATCGACAGCGATGGCAACTACGAGTCGGTCAACCAACTGTCTATAGAGTAAGATTGACTTGATGGGAGCTAGCACCAGTGCGGTTGCCAACGCATCTAAGCGGACAACGGCGGATGCTAAACTCCCATCAACCTCTGATATGAAAACCAGTATCTTTACGTCTGTGGCAGCGGTCTCACGACCTGGCCTCGGAGTTCCGAAGGGGAAGGAAGCTGCAACTGAGATTTCGGCAAGGGGAGCGACCGCGATGGCAACTACGGGTCCGCACTCCCGGGAGACATCTCCCCGCCGCTTCACATACCACGAGAAAAGATTGGCTGCAAAGATCCTGAAGAGGTATGAAGGGGTACCGCAGGAGTCGCTGTCGCCGAATTCCAGTAAATCGGTAGAGCTAGCGAAAGCTGTGATACCGGATTTCCAAAATTCTTACGTGCCAAAGAGGTTAAAAGTTAACCCTTTCAAGCGCCAGAGATCGGACCTGGAGTTAAATCCCCCTCCCAAGCGGTATCAGAATACCTCTGGAGCGGGCAAACTAAGCTTTGCTGAGGTAACCAAGGACAGGATCCTTATAGGCGTCCTTGACCGAGGCAACGACCTTCTGGCCATCCCCAAGGACCGGTGGCGTTACGTGCGAAATGAACTCGGCAACATTCTTCTCAACGATGCTCCGGAGTTTCCGGGTAGTTCGGCGCGAGTAAGGGATACGGGTTGGCACCAGGGTCAGATTAAATTACTCGCATGCGAGGATGCAAAAACTGTAGCACTGTACAAGGCAGCAGCTGCTAAACTGGGTGAAGTCTACAAGGGCGTAAAGATCGAGGTCGTCGACTGGAAGGACATTCCAGCTCGTCCAAGGGCAAGGGCATGGATTCCGGCCATCCCTGACGAGTCCGAGAGAATTCTCTGACGAACCCGAGAGAATTCTCGGGATGCTACGGCTAATGAATTCGTCCCTAACAACGCATGACTGGAGTGTCAATCTGGTCGGGGATGCGGTAGAGCCCGACAGATAGGTGGTGTTCACAATGAATCGAGCCCCTTAAAAGGTGCAATGGCCTAGTACACTACAGCATAGGCCAGATCGTTATCCACGTATATCGTGGTGATGCTCAACGCGCTGCCTTCTCGGCTGCTCCGGGGGAACCGGAAGACGAAATACCAGAAGAGGAAGCGGAGGATTCCGATGCGGAAAGCATGTTATCCGCCACGTCCCTTGCCGATAGTGCTGTGAACAACTCGGAGATGGAGGACGAGGAAGTCCTCGACGTCACGGTGGTAGCAGCCAACGCTGAGCGATTAACATCTAACGCTACAGGCAGCAGGACTCCTGCAACGCCATATCGGGCAGTTAATCGGAACAACTCGTCGTTGATAGGCAACCTCCGGGATGGGGCAAACCTCGACGACATGGGGACGGCAGGGAAGTCTGTGCGCTCTCATGTTGGTGGTGCTCCGGGCACATTCCGGGCTCCTGGAGAAGCGCCACGGTAGTGTTTATCCCTAAGGCTGGGAAGGCATCCCACTACGAGCCAAAAGACTACAGACCGATCAGTCTCTCGTCCTTTGTACTCAAAACCTTTGAGAGGATACTAAGCGACTACCTCTCAACGACTATTGATAGCAACCTAATCTCTAGCTATCAGCTTGCATACACCAAGGGTAAATCAACAGAAACCGCTCTGCACAGCCTAGTATCTGTCATTGAGAAATCGCTGTGTGAAAAGGACTACTGTCTCGTGGCCTTCCTAGATATTGAGGGGGCTTTCAACAATATAAGCCCGGAGGCTATCAACTCCGCTCTAACTAATCTGGGCGTAGATAGACCTCTAACTGGTTTAATTGACCAACTTTTAAGGGGAAGGAAAATAGCTTCTTCACTTGGTACGGTTGAGTAATCACGCTATGTCACAAGGGGAACGCCCCAGGGTGGTGTTCTTTCCCCGCTTTTATGGAACCTCACAGTCAACTCGTTGCTATGTGACACAAGCTAGGGGGGGGGAGGGGGGGGGGGGGGGGGGGGGGGAAGATAGTGGCATACGCAGACGATTTAGCTATTGCATTCAGAGGCAAGTTCCCACAAACTCTGTGTGACCTGATGCAAGTAGCACTGCGAGAAGTTTCGACGTGGTCCTCTCGCTGCGGACTTAGTATCAACCCGGGGAAAGTGGAACTTGTCCTCTTCACCAACCGGCACAAAATACCGCCACTAAGCCTACCAGAACTAGATGGCACGCGCCTGGGCTTGTCGGATAAGGCCAAGTTTCTAGGCATAGTTCTGGACAGGAAACTGAATTGGAAGGAGAATGTTCTTCAGCGCCAGAAGAAAGCTTGCATCGCTCTTTACACATGCAAAAGAGCCATTGGCAAAAAATGGGGGCTCAGCCCTAGAGTATGCAGTTGGATCTACACGGCCATCATTCGTCCAATCATGCTATATGGAGTCGTCGTATGGTGGCCTGCGCTGAGCAAGGCAACATACCTGAAGCTGTTGCGGAAAGTCCATAGATCCAATATGATCTGTATAAGCGGTGCGCTAAGGACAACGCCCAACGAAGCCCTCCAGGTCATTCTGGGCATTTTGCCACTTGATTTGGAAGGGTTTCGGTCAGCAGCGGCATCAGCTCTGCGCCTAAGAGAAACCTCCAGTTGGGGTGCGGGTACTATTGGACACTCCAGTATTCTGGAATCTTACAGCTTTCTCCCTCTAAGCACAGATCGTTGTGCGACCACTACAGTCGGTGATAGCTGTTTCAAATAAACATTCCCAGCAGAGAAGACTGGGTGAGGACGGATTGGTGCCCCGAAACAAATAGTGGCACTTCCATATACACCGACGGCTCGAAGTTGGACGGCAGAGTTGGAGGAGGGGTTTATTCAAGGGATTTGGAACTTGAGCTCTCCTTCAGGTTACCTGATCATTGTAGCGTCTTCCAGGCGGAAGTTTCGGCAATCCTAGACGCCGCGGCCTGGTTAAGCAAACGTGTTATCGGAGAAGATATCGCTATTTTCAGCGATAGCCAAGCGGCCATCAAATCCCTTGGCTCATACACGTTCAACTCTGAACTGACGCTCAGCTGTCGTCGATCTCTTCAGGAGATGGCCCAACAGAACCGCGTAAACCTCATATGGGTCCCGGGACATAGGGACATTGAGGGAAACTGTAAGGCAGACGAGCTTGACAGGCAGGGCACGACCAAGCAGGTTCTTCAGGATAAAGAGCGCTTAGGTATGCCGTTTGCCACATGCAATCTAATGCTGAAGGAGCACACACTCCGTCAAGCCAACGAAAGATGGGTACAATCCCCAGGGTGTCGGATATCGAAACAAACCTGGCCAAAATGGGTTCTCAAAAGGTCTAGACGCATTTATGCCCTAACTAGGAGGGAAATCTGCATATTGATAGAGGTATTAACCGGTCACTGCCTCATTGGTAGGCATGCAGAAAGGCTAAGTGTGCCCTACCGACGATGCTGCAGGAGTTGCAAAGATGATGAGGAGGAGGAAACAGTGGAACACCTCATCTGCAACTGTCCGGCTTTAAGCGGCGCGAGAACGCGCTTTTTGGGAGTTCCGTTCCTGGATAGCCTAAGCCAGATCGCGGAACTGGACATAAAGGACTTGATAGCCTTCATAAAGTCATCTAAGTGGTTCGAGGAGGAGTAACGGTGTCGGTTTAGGAGTGTCAGTCCCGGGATTCTGCTATGTGGAAAATCCCAACAACTCAGGGATTTTCCATTTGGCTGGGTCCCGGGACTGACTTTCCTTGTGTTGGTGGTATCACAACGGGCCTTTCAAAACTGGCCTAAGTGTGCCTCTGCGGCAGCCACTTGCACCTAACCTAACCTACTGTATCAAAAGTGTATGTGGCACAGATCGAAATCGCGGTACCGATTTAATGTGCTTTGGGTATTGTAAACCCTGTATAGCCAAGCCAAGTGAAAATAAAGTGTAGTTCCAAGAAAAAACGAACGCAGTTGTATTTGTCCAGATAATCGTGGACGAGTGATCGTTGTTTATTTAAAAATTTCAAATGATACAGGTAAAAGTATTATAAGTTAGCGACACTTATGGACTGTTTACGCACTAAATGTTTATAATCACAAGCCATCCAACGTAGTGATATAAATAATTGAGAATTTATAATTGTGTGTTGATGAAATAAAATGTGAACTTTGTGACGGATTTTTCAAAAAAGCATCAACTAAGTGAAAATTTAAAAGATATATTTCGCGGTGTTTCCACAGGAAGTGGTATAACAGAGAGATGTTCAGTGCAGTGATAAGTGTATATAAAAACAAGTAAGGAAGTCTAAGTTCGGGTGAAACCGAACATTACATACCCAGCTGTGCACATAAAATGCTGTTATTCCTTTCAATATAACTTTTATGAAAAAGTAGGCGTGGTCGCGAAGCGATTTCGTTTATTTTCTATAGCTGAATTTACCACAACAATAGTATGTCCTCTACGAAATTTCGTTATAATTATATATTAATAGGCTAACACTCTCCCCATACAAACAAACGCAACCCAACTTCGTATAGTATTTATGGATAGATCTCAATAAAATTTATAGTGGAAACTTAGAATGGACTAATCTGGTGTCTCACCAAAAAAAATTTTGAAAATTATTTTTAGTTTATTTGTTATTAAAGAAAAAATAGGTCTCCAAACTCTCCAGGTATTTTGTTATCACCACATTCTGTTATACCCGAACTATACATCACTATTCAGCACTCTTATAAAACTCCCAAAGACACACCTACCGCTCATTCCCTTACACACACACGTACATATCTATGCAATGATGCAGCAGCTGCCACTTGCTTTTATTTTTGTGCCAAAAAAAAAACAACAAAATGTACCAAATTATATCATCTTCGGCATCTAAACACCATTTGTAAGCTAAGAAGTCCAGCTTCACTTCTGGCTTTATATATTTAACTTTTTGCCTATTGGTTAAAGTTTATTTTTTTAACGATATGATTTTGTAAGAAAATTCCACAATGTTAAGATCGAAATTTAAATATCGTACGGACTTTAACTAAAGAACAATTTTACATGACACTAATGCTGATTTCGTTGAACATGTTTATACCCTTGCACAGAATACTGTAAAAGTGTGATAAAAGTGTACCCGTTCTACATGAAACTGCTATATCGATAAAACGAACAAAAAACATTGCCCGTTTGCTATGCTATGTGCATAAATAATTAGTTTTCGCTTATCAACCACATTCAATTGTTATTGCAAAATCCAATTTTTTCACCAAATTTATCTGTCAAATAAAATTTTCGTCAGCTGATTTTCAGTGCAACCAACTACCCTGTCAAAGCTTCAGAGGGTAAAAAGTGTGAGTTTTTTAGGAAATGAAAGCATATTCTGTTTGACGTTATACCTTCATTTTGCAAACGAAAACGGAAAATTGAAGAGTGTAAAAAATACGCATTTTTTGATGAAACGAAATCACCATAACTCTACTTTTGAGTGCCGAAAAATCGAAAAATGACCCACGGCACGCATTTTTTTTTCACGTTTTTAGGTACAACCTAATAAAATTACAACAACCACATGAAAACTTGCCACTTGGATTATATCTCTTCAGAGAAGCAAAATATTAAAAAGCGCTTCCAGATTCGTGATCCTGAGGCCAAACCCCGTCTTTTGAGCTATCTCCCATAATTTTAGCTAATTTATTAGCAGTTGACACCTAAAGGAAACAAATACCCATTTTTACTTTGATTATTTGATGTTCTAAGCTTTTCTCGATTTTTTTAATGTTTAATTCACTTATGAAATTTTTGGGGGGTTAAATAGTGGAAAAGTATATTTTCTAAGCAGAAAATATATTTTTCATACAGTTGAAGATTGCCCAGAAAAATATCCCCAATCGTCTCATTTAAATTTCCCTTGCTGAAAAAAATAAAATTAAAAAAAAAAACAGTTTTAAATTTTTGCTTCCACCGAGAATCGAATATAGGTGTTCTGCAAGTAGTAAACATTTATACCCATTCTGGTATAAAAAGGGTACAATTAGTCTCTTTATAGGACATGCTCGAACAAATGTGACCAATTTATTCCATCTAAAAGTGACTAAAAAAGTAGTAGTCTACTTTTCCTTTGGATTGATCCCGGACTAATCGTAATTTTTGCAGGGAAATACCATACGAACTTTTACTAATGCACCTTTTTACATAACTAATTCCACTTTTTTGTATGAAACCACATTTTTTACTTTGATAATTTAATGTGCTAAGCTTTTTCGATTTTTAAATAGTTTTTTTACTTATGAAATTTTTAGAGAAACAAAATATTGGAAAAGTATATCTTCTAAGCAGAAAATGTATTTTTCTTACAAAAAAGTGAAGTTAGTTATATAGAATTAAAAATTTTTATCCCAACATCAGAATTGTAATTTTCAAAAAATAGCTTTAAAAAAATTTGTTTAAAAGAAAAATATTAAAATTCATGCACAGGAATGTAAAGCAGGAGTTATTAGCTTTCAAATGTTGTTAAAAAAAATCTATAGCATTACTACAAGCCGAAACATAATAATTTCAGTTGTTGCATCTTTTCATCACCTTAGGAAAAATTGCAGTATCTATATATTAATAGGCTAACACTCTCCCCATACAAACAAACGCAACCCAACTTCGTATAGTATTTATGGATAGATCTCTATAAAATTTATAGTGGAAACTTAGAATGGACTAATCTGATGTCTCACCAAAAAAAATTTTGAAAATTATTTTTAGTTTATTTGTTATTAAAGAAAAAATAGGTCTCCAAACTCTCCAGGTATTTTGTTATCACCACATTCTGTTATACCCGAACTATACATCACTATTCAGCACTCTTATAAAACTCCCAAAGACACACCTACCGCTCATTCCCTTACACACACACGTACATATCTATGCAATGATGCAGCAGCTGCCACTTGCTTTTATTTTTGTGCCAAAAAAAAAACAACAAAATGTACCAAATTATATCATCTTCGGCATCTAAACACCATTTGTAAGCTAAGAAGTCCAGCTTCACTTCTGGCTTTATATATTTAACTTTTTGCCTATTGGTTAAAGTTTATTTTTTTAACGATATGATTTTGTAAGAAAATTCCACAATGTTAAGATCGAAATTTAAATATCGTACGGACTTTAACTAAAGAACAATTTTACATGACACTAATGCTGATTTCGTTGAACATGTTTATACCCTTGCACAGAATACTGTAAAAGTGTGATAAAAGTGTACCCGTTCTACATGAAACTGCTATATCGATAAAACGAACAAAAAACATTGCCCGTTTGCTATGCTATGTGCATAAATAATTAGTTTTCGCTTATCAACCACATTCAATTGTTATTGCAAAATCCAATTTTTTTCACCAAATTTATCTGTCAAATAAAATTTTCGTCAGCTGATTTTCAGTGCAACCAACTACCCTGTCAAAGCTTCAGAGGGTAAAAAGTGTGAGTTTTTTAGGAAATGAAAGCATATTCTGTTTGACGTTATACCTTCATTTTGCAAACGAAAACGGAAAATTGAAGAGTGTAAAAAATACGCATTTTTTGATGAAACGAAATCACCATAACTCTACTTTTGAGTGCCGAAAAATCGAAAAATGACCCACGGCACGCATTTTTTTTCACGTTTTTAGGTACAACCTAATAAAATTACAACAACCACATGAAAACTTGCCACTTGGATTATATCTCTTCAGAGAAGCAAAATATTAAAAAGCGCTTCCAGATTCGTGATCCTGAGGCCAAACCCCGTCTTTTGAGCTATCTCCCATAATTTTAGCTAATTTATTAGCAGTTGACACCTAAAGGAAACAAATACCCATTTTTACTTTGATTATTTGATGTTCTAAGCTTTTCTCGATTTTTTTAATGTTTAATTCACTTATGAAATTTTTGGGGGGTTAAATAGTGGAAAAGTATATTTTCTAAGCAGAAAATATATTTTTCATACAGTTGAAGATTGCCCAGAAAAATATCCCCAATCGTCTCATTTAAATTTCCCTTGCTGAAAAAAATAAAATTAAAAAAAAAACAGTTTTAAATTTTTGCTTCCACCGAGAATCGAATATAGGTGTTCTGCAAGTAGTAAACATTTATACCCATTCTGGTATAAAAAGGGTACAATTAGTCTCTTTATAGGACATGCTCGAACAAATGTGACCAATTTATTCCATCTAAAAGTGACTAAAAAAGTAGTAGTCTACTTTTCCTTTGGATTGATCCCGGACTAATCGTAATTTTTGCAGGGAAATACCATACGAACTTTTACTAATGCACCTTTTTACATAACTAATTCCACTTTTTTGTATGAAACCACATTTTTTACTTTGATAATTTAATGTGCTAAGCTTTTTCGATTTTTAAATAGTTTTTTTACTTATGAAATTTTTAGAGAAACAAAATATTGGAAAAGTATATCTTCTAAGCAGAAAATGTAATTTTCTTACAAAAAAGTGAAGTTAGTTATATAGAATTAAAAATTTTTATCCCAACATCAGAATTGTAATTTTCAAAAAATAGCTTTAAAAAAATTTGTTTAAAAGAAAAATATTAAAATTCATGCACAGGAATGTAAAGCAGGAGTTATTAGCTTTCAAATGTTGTTAAAAAAAATCTATAGCATTACTACAAGCCGAAACATAATAATTTCAGTTGTTGCATCTTTTCATCACCTTAGGAAAAATTGCAGTATCTATATATTAATAGGCTAACACTCTCCCCATACAAACAAACGCAACCCAACTTCGTATAGTATTTATGGATAGATCTCTATAAAATTTATAGTGGAAACTTAGAATGGACTAATCTGGTGTCTCACCAAAAAAAATTTTGAAAATTATTTTTAGTTTATTTGTTATTAAAGAAAAAATAGGTCTCCAAACTCTCCAGGTATTTTGTTATCACCACATTCTGTTATACCCGAACTATACATCACTATTCAGCACTCTTATAAAACTCCCAAAGACACACCTACCGCTCATTCCCTTACACACACACGTACATATCTATGCAATGATGCAGCAGCTGCCACTTGCTTTTATTTTTGTGCCAAAAAAAAAACAACAAAATGTACCATATTATATCATCTTCGGCATCTAAACACCATTTGTAAGCTAAGAAGTCCAGCTTCACTTCTGGCTTTATATATTTAACTTTTTGCCTATTGGTTAAAGTTTATTTTTTTAACGATATGATTTTGTAAGAAAATTCCACAATGTTAAGATCGAAATTTAAATATCGTACGGACTTTAACTAAAGAACAATTTTACATGACACTAATGCTGATTTCGTTGAACATGTTTATACCCTTGCACAGAATACTGTAAAAGTGTGATAAAAGTGTACCCGTTCTACATGAAACTGCTATATCGATAAAACGAACAAAAAACATTGCCCGTTTGCTATGCTATGTGCATAAATAATTAGTTTTCGCTTATCAACCACATTCAATTGTTATTGCAAAATCCAATTTTTTCACCAAATTTATCTGTCAAATAAAATTTTCGTCAGCTGATTTTCAGTGCAACCAACTACCCTGTCAAAGCTTCAGAGGGTAAAAAGTGTGAGTTTTTTAGGAAATGAAAGCATATTCTGTTTGACGTTATACCTTCATTTTGCAAACGAAAACGGAAAATTGAAGAGTGTAAAAAATACGCATTTTTTGATGAAACGAAATCACCATAACTCTACTTTTGAGTGCCGAAAAATCGAAAAATGACCCACGGCACGCATTTTTTTTTCACGTTTTTAGGTACAACCTAATAAAATTACAACAACCACATGAAAACTTGCCACTTGGATTATATCTCTTCAGAGAAGCAAAATATTAAAAAGCGCTTCCAGATTCGTGATCCTGAGGCCAAACCCCGTCTTTTGAGCTATCTCCCATAATTTTAGCTAATTTATTAGCAGTTGACACCTAAAGGAAACAAATACCCATTTTTACTTTGATTATTTGATGTTCTAAGCTTTTCTCGATTTTTTTAATGTTTAATTCACTTATGAAATTTTTGGGGGGTTAAATAGTGGAAAAGTATATTTTCTAAGCAGAAAATATATTTTTCATACAGTTGAAGATTGCCCAGAAAAATATCCCCAATCGTCTCATTTAAATTTCCCTTGCTGAAAAAAATAAAATTAAAAAAAAAAACAGTTTTAAATTTTTGCTTCCACCGAGAATCGAATATAGGTGTTCTGCAAGTAGTAAACATTTATACCCATTCTGGTATAAAAAGGGTACAATTAGTCTCTTTATAGGACATGCTCGAACAAATGTGACCAATTTATTCCATCTAAAAGTGACTAAAAAAGTAGTAGTCTACTTTTCCTTTGGATTGATCCCGGACTAATCGTAATTTTTGCAGGGAAATACCATACGAACTTTTACTAATGCACCTTTTTACATAACTAATTCCACTTTTTTGTATGAAACCACATTTTTTACTTTGATAATTTAATGTGCTAAGCTTTTTCGATTTTTAAATAGTTTTTTTACTTATGAAATTTTTAGAGAAACAAAATATTGGAAAAGTATATCTTCTAAGCAGAAAATGTATTTTTCTTACAAAAAAGTGAAGTTAGTTATATAGAATTAAAAATTTTTATCCCAACATCAGAATTGTAATTTTCAAAAAATAGCTTTAAAAAAATTTGTTTAAAAGAAAAATATTAAAATTCATGCACAGGAATGTAAAGCAGGAGTTATTAGCTTTCAAATGTTGTTAAAAAAAATCTATAGCATTACTACAAGCCGAAACATAATAATTTCAGTTGTTGCATCTTTTCATCACCTTAGGAAAAATTGCAGTATCTATATATTAATAGGCTAACACTCTCCCCATACAAACAAACGCAACCCAACTTCGTATAGTATTTATGGATAGATCTCTATAAAATTTATAGTGGAAACTTAGAATGGACTAATCTGGTGTCTCACCAAAAAAAATTTTGAAAATTATTTTTAGTTTATTTGTTATTAAAGAAAAAATAGGTCTCCAAACTCTCCAGGTATTTTGTTATCACCACATTCTGTTATACCCGAACTATACATCACTATTCAGCACTCTTATAAAACTCCCAAAGACACACCTACCGCTCATTCCCTTACACACACACGTACATATCTATGCAATGATGCAGCAGCTGCCACTTGCTTTTATTTTTGTGCCAAAAAAAAAACAACAAAATGTACCAAATTATATCATCTTCGGCATCTAAACACCATTTGTAAGCTAAGAAGTCCAGCTTCACTTCTGGCTTTATATATTTAACTTTTTGCCTATTGGTTAAAGTTTATTTTTTTAACGATATGATTTTGTAAGAAAATTCCACAATGTTAAGATCGAAATTTAAATATCGTACGGACTTTAACTAAAGAACAATTTTACATGACACTAATGCTGATTTCGTTGAACATGTTTATACCCTTGCACAGAATACTGTAAAAGTGTGATAAAAGTGTACCCGTTCTACATGAAACTGCTATATCGATAAAACGAACAAAAAACATTGCCCGTTTGCTATGCTATGTGCATAAATAATTAGTTTTCGCTTATCAACCACATTCAATTGTTATTGCAAAATCCAATTTTTTTCACCAAATTTATCTGTCAAATAAAATTTTCGTCAGCTGATTTTCAGTGCAACCAACTACCCTGTCAAAGCTTCAGAGGGTAAAAAGTGTGAGTTTTTTAGGAAATGAAAGCATATTCTGTTTGACGTTATACCTTCATTTTGCAAACGAAAACGGAAAATTGAAGAGTGTAAAAAATACGCATTTTTTGATGAAACGAAATCACCATAACTCTACTTTTGAGTGCCGAAAAATCGAAAAATGACCCACGGCACGCATTTTTTTTCACGTTTTTAGGTACAACCTAATAAAATTACAACAACCACATGAAAACTTGCCACTTGGATTATATCTCTTCAGAGAAGCAAAATATTAAAAAGCGCTTCCAGATTCGTGATCCTGAGGCCAAACCCCGTCTTTTGAGCTATCTCCCATAATTTTAGCTAATTTATTAGCAGTTGACACCTAAAGGAAACAAATACCCATTTTTACTTTGATTATTTGATGTTCTAAGCTTTTCTCGATTTTTTTAATGTTTAATTCACTTATGAAATTTTTGGGGGGTTAAATAGTGGAAAAGTATATTTTCTAAGCAGAAAATATATTTTTCATACAGTTGAAGATTGCCCAGAAAAATATCCCCAATCGTCTCATTTAAATTTCCCTTGCTGAAAAAAATAAAATTAAAAAAAAAACAGTTTTAAATTTTTGCTTCCACCGAGAATCGAATATAGGTGTTCTGCAAGTAGTAAACATTTATACCCATTCTGGTATAAAAAGGGTACAATTAGTCTCTTTATAGGACATGCTCGAACAAATGTGACCAATTTATTCCATCTTAAAAGTGACTAAAAAAGTAGTAGTCTACTTTTCCTTTGGATTGATCCCGGACTAATCGTAATTTTTGCAGGGAAATACCATACGAACTTTTACTAATGCACCTTTTTACATAACTAATTCCACTTTTTTGTATGAAACCACATTTTTTACTTTGATAATTTAATGTGCTAAGCTTTTTCGATTTTTAAATAGTTTTTTTACTTATGAAATTTTTAGAGAAACAAAATATTGGAAAAGTATATCTTCTAAGCAGAAAATGTATTTTTCTTACAAAAAAGTGAAGTTAGTTATATAGAATTAAAAATTTTTATCCCAACATCAGAATTGTAATTTTCAAAAAATAGCTTTAAAAAAATTTGTTTAAAAGAAAAATATTAAAATTCATGCACAGGAATGTAAAGCAGGAGTTATTAGCTTTCAAATGTTGTTAAAAAAAATCTATAGCATTACTACAAGCCGAAACATAATAATTTCAGTTGTTGCATCTTTTCATCACCTTAGGAAAAATTGCAGTATTATACATTAATACCCTAACTCTGTTGTACTACTTTACTGCACTACCTTAATGTGTGGATACTTTGAGTGGCATCACCACCTCGCAAAATTTCGCACTTTTTAAAAACTACGAAAACCACACCCACCCCTCTCTGCTCACATTCATATGCAGTAAACCAGTAGCTGCCACTTGCTTTTATTTGTGTGCCAAAAAAAAATAACAAAATGTGCCAAATCATTTATAACACCATTTGAAGGCTAATGATACATTTACACTGCACCAAATGCGTTGCTTTTGGCGAAGTTATTTCGAGAATTTTTGTCCGCGGAATGAATTTGTTTGCCAAATTAGACGAATTTAATTTAATATGAGTTAATTTGGTGACTAAATTCAATCTGCGGATGAACGTTCTCGAAAAAACTTGGCCAAAAGTGATGCATTTGGTGCAATGTAAATGTATCATAACAAATCCAGCTCAACTTCTGCCTTTATAGATTTCATTTTTTGCCTATTGGAAAAGTTTTTTTTAGCAATATGATTTTATAAGCAAAATTCCACAATGTTAAGATCAAAATTGTTCATGCTAAATAACGTAACGACATTTACTCTTAATGTGTGGATTCCTTGCGTAGTATTAAGCGGGAAACAGAATCAGTCCGCCAATATGTCAGTTGCGTGACGTACGTCAATTTTAGAGCAAATTCTATTTTGACGTATCCGTCGTATCTGGCGTTACTCATACAAACACTCGCAGTCTACTTTGCTGTCAGTTATTTCGATGTACTGACGGACTGATTCTGCTGAACGCTTCAAGCTTTCGGCAGAATCAGTCCGTCACGTACTTGCCGGAAAAGGAAGAGACTGACAGCCGAGTAGGATGTGTGTATTTTGTAAGTAAAACGCTAGATTGACAAAGTATCAGTCAACGGATCCGGCATCCTTTGCCAATTTTCTATTTTGACGGAACGGCAGCTGCGGGAAAAATGTCAAAATCAATTTTACCGCCAATTTGACAACGCGTTTGTGAAAATTGTGAAAAAAACAAATTTAACCAAAATAATTTTTAATTATTTTCCATGCTTTTAACCGAAATTTTGCATTTGTTATGGTTTTTTTTTAATAATTTTCGTTTTGCGCTAATTAATTTGTTGACATATTTGTGTACTTCAACATGACGTACGTCAATCGCTATGTGCCATCCCTGTGCGGCACGTACGTTTTGTCACGACGTACGTCACGTACATGACGTATTGACGGACTGATTCTGCCGAAAGCTTTACTCAAATCAAATCAAATATTAGAACTCCCAAGCCACATATACATATGTATATATGCGTGAAGCAAGGAGAAAAAACGGTAAGTTGCTAATTACGCAGTCATCGAAACTCCGACAACAATCGCCCTCACTCATTTATTTGACTTATTACTTATATGCGTGAAACAATTTCCGAAAAACACTTGCTCTCCTTGCTTCAAATCTCTTTCCTTCATTTCTTTTACTTACAAGAACACACATATGAGACAATCCTGCAAGCTCAAACATTTTATTACTAATTCATTTTACATACATATACTTATGAGGGGAAGCCATGTGATTATAACCGTTATCGAAAAATTGAGAAATTGTCAATCTCTCTGCCGAATATTTCTGTGCATTTAGTTTCTTCTACTCGGTGCGTGAAACACACATACATATATGTACATGTATATAAATATGAGTGGAAGTCATAAGAGTATAACCGCTATCTTCGAAAATTAGAGAAATAGTCAATCTCTCTGCAAAAATTTCGGCGCGTTTAGTTTGTTCTACTTGATGCGTGAAATATACATATATGTATATACATATGAGGGGAGATTTTAACCGTTACCTTCGAACAATTGAAAAATAAGCAAAAATTTCTGCTCATTTAGTTTCTTCTACTTGGTGCGTAAACATTATCAGAAATATTTGGCTATTTGTTTAACTATTTAGTTAATAATAAATGAAATATAAAATAAAAAATAGTTATTAATAAATAAAAGGAGATATATATTGATAAAAAATCCAGGCCAATTCTAAATAAATATTCACTTATAAATATATATCGAATATTTTATTTATTAATATTTTTTTTATTTAATATTTTATTTATAAATTAAGTGTTTAGTGAAAGTATAGATTAAGCGCATATGCGTTTGTTCACAAAATTATGTGTTCAGTGAAAGTGAATATTGGCCCTGCTTTTCTCATGCGTATATGAGGCTGTGCTTAAATTTTGTATGGAAAATAAGGGTGGTGCGTTTCTCTCTCCATACAATGTCTTTAAATTTTGTATGCTAAATAAGGGTGGTGCGATTATCTCTCCATACAAAAGTTAAGCGCAAACGTATATGCACATGAAAAAATCCGGCCTCTTATTATTAAATAAAATAATAAATACAAAATATAAATAAATAAAACATTAGATATACATTGAAAAAAATATTCAGGTCAATTCTAAATAAGTTTCTACTTATAAATATATACATATCTAATATTTTATTTATTATTATTTTTTTATTCAATATTTTATTTATTTATACAGTGTTTAGTGCAATTAAATATTGAGCGCATATGCCTTTGTCCATAAAATGATGTGTTTCGTAAAAGTGAAATTGGTCCTGCTATTCTCATGCGTATATGAGGTTGTGTTTAAATTTTGTATGGAAAATAAGGGTGGTATGCTTTGCTCTCCATACAAAAGTTAAGCGCAAACGTATATGCACATGAAAAAATCCGGCATCTTATTAATAAATAAAATGATAAATAAAAAAATATTAATAAATACAATATTAGATATATATTGACAAAAATATTCAGGTCAATTCTAAATAATTTTTCATTTATAAAATTATATCTAAAACTTTTTTATTATTATATCATTTTATTTAATGTTTTATTAATGATTTAGTTTCATCTACTTGGAGCGTTACACAACATTTTTCTTTAAAATTGAAAAACTAAATATTAGCTGCAACGAATTTATTTTACAGGTGAGTGCTTATAATACATAATATAATACTGCATCAAATGTTTTTGTATGAGGGAAAGCGCAGTGTAGACAAAATTGTACCTATATACATATTTTAACACCCCAATTCTGTTTTCTTGATAAATTATCAATCTTGATAAATAATTAAGAAAAAAATATTTATATTGGAGTTTGCGTCAATATAATACCTTTTTTTATTAAAAGTCATTTTAAGATACAAATATTTTTTTTTTTTTATTAGGAGTATTCTCTCTAAATTTTTTCCCTAAATAACGCAAGAAATTAACACACCATCTCAAAATTACAAAATGTAAGAACAAAAAACACGCGTTTTTTGATGTTTTATGAAAAAAAAATTTGAAAGAAAATTTTCAAATTTTAACAATAGTATGTAAATTACCTGTGTTTTTTATGAAAAAATTTAGAAAAGAAAGAAAAGCTTATTTTTTTAATGATATGATTTTATAAGTAGAAATCCACAATTTTACGATCCCAATTTTTAAGGCTAAATGACGTACAGACTTTTACTAAGCACAATTTCACATGACTAACTCTACTTTTTTATATTATAAAAACACGTTTTTTACTTTGATTATTTGATGTTCTAAGCTTTTCTCGATTTTTTTTCAGTTCAGTTTACTTATGAAATTTTAAGGGGATCAAAATATTGGAAAAGTATATTTCTAAACAGAAAATGTATTTTTTATATAAAAAATTAGAGTTGGTTTTTTTAAAAATGTCTATAAGTCCAGTTTATTTTCTAAATTTATTGGTTTGTAGAGAGGTAAATGAAGAATGGGATGCTGTTATTTAGAATTAAAAATTTTGATGGTAACACCCTAATAGTACTTTTCAAAAAATATCGTTAAAAAAATTAGTTAGTTATGTTTACCTATATTGGTTTGAGTTAGTAAAGGTTTTCATTAACTTTGGAAAAATTCCATTATACATATGTATTTTTCATACAAAAAAGTGAAGTTAGTTATATAGAATTAAAAATTTTGATCGCAACAACGGAATTGTAATTTTCAATAAATAGCTTTATAAAAAATTTGCTTAAAACAAAAATATTCAAATCCATGCAAAGGAATGTAGACCAGGAGTTATTAGCTTTCAAATGTTGTTAAACAAAAAATCTGTAGCATTACTGCAAGCCGAAACATAGTAATTATAGTGCGCATGTTTTCATTACCTTTGGAAAAATTGCAGTATTATATATTAATACGCTAACTCTATTGTACTACTTTACTGCACCGCCCTAATGTGTGGATTCTTTGAGTGGCATCACTCTCTTTTTAAAAGCTCTATAAACTACACCCACCCCTTTCTGCTCTTATTCATATGCAGTAAACCAGTAGCGGCCACTTGCATTTTTTGTGCCAAGAAAGGACAAAATGAACCAAATCATATCCCAGCAAACATGGCTCAACTTTTTCTCAAACCTTTGAGAAACTGGATGTTTTCAAGTTGATATCCAACATAATTCTTCAATTTTTCTCCAACCTTGGAAATATTTTGATAACTTTATAGTTCTCAAGTTGATATCCAACATCATTCTCCAAGTATTCTCCAGCTTTGAGATATTTTGATAATTTAATAGCTATCGAGGTGATGCACAACATCATTCTCCAAGTATTCTCTAACCTTTGAGATATTTTGAAAACTTTATAGTTTCCAAGTGGATATCAAACGAATTCTCCAATCTCAAGCATTTAATATTCGAATAGAAATTGTAGACCTTAGACTAACATTTATGTAATAAAAAAATGTATGTCAACTAATTCATGGCGTTTTAAATTATAAAATCAGGGTTTATTTCATTTGATATTTATTTTTAAAGTCGCATTCATACCTTTGAGTCCAATTAGAGAATCCCAGTTGAGTACAAGTTTAGAACTATCCCTTTCTCAACTTGACAAAGAGCGTTTTTTTTCATATAAAAAATTCCCGTTTTGTTGAGAACGCTATCATTCTTAAGTGGTTTCCGTGTTGAGAAACAACCCATGAGGCTTGAGAAGCCCGTAGTTCTCAACTTGAGATCCAATGTAACTCAAGCCTAAATGTTTGTTGGGATATATCATATCCTCCTCGGTATCTTAACCTTTATAGTACATTTATATTGCACCAAATTTGGCGAATTTGAATGTGTAATTTCGAACCTGTTTACACTGGCAAATTTGCATTTGGCTTCACCTTCCCTGCAAGAATCTTCTACCAGAATACAAAGCCACCGAAAGATAATGCACCACCTTGATGTTTTAAACACATGTAGAGTAATAATAAATGAAGAATCAAGAAGGCTTCTCTCTTTTCTTAGTGGAACTGGTCCAATATCATAAAAAAAAGAGTTGAAATTGTTATTTAGAACTGTGCATAATGCAAAAGTTTTCATACGTAAATTACCCATTAAGGTTCTTGCTGGGCAATTCTAAATGTGGAACACAGGCAGGGTTGCTATTTTGAGGAATTGTGGATTGTATTGTTCAGCGAATGAGGCCAAATGCGATGGAATTCTAAATTTGGAAAATGAGATTTGTATGGAAAAAAGCGCCAAATTTGCAATTTTTCGTCAAATTTACCAAATTTGGTGCGGTGTAATGGCGCTTATACACTGTCTAGCAGGGTGAATAGTCGAACTATTTTGTTTTCTTTTCTTATTTATTTGTAGTAATATATAATGCCGCGAGTTAACAGAAGAACAACTCGGAATAGAGATAGGGAGACCCGTCGTAATGAGTCAGAATTAATTGAATCAGAATTAATTGATAGTTTTAAGACTGCTTTGAGCGATGTACCGCCCAGTTTTATAAGCTCGGATTGTGGATCTATGAATTTACGTTGCGAGAATTGTGGTGCCATGCATTTCAAAAATGAAATCACTGCTAGAAACAGAAATTCTTTTTCTATGTGTTGCCAAAAGGGAAAAGTAACTTTGCCACCACTTACCCAAAATAATTTTTTTAAAACTCTATATGAGGGATTGCGCTCCAATAACCAGGCTTTAAAAAGAAAATCGACAAACTACTTTGAAAACATACGTAGTTTCAATTCATCCTTTGCGATGGTTAGCTCTGAAGCCCAAATTGCAGAGAATGTAACGCGAGGCGTTTATCATTTTAAAATTCACAATGTCTTTTATCATAGAGCTGGACCTCTGACGCGTGGGCAAAATGATCGATCGAATCCATCATATGCTCAGTTATATTTCTATGATGTCGATACCGCAAATTCTTTTAGGGTGGGAGAACCAGCTAATTCCTCATGTGATAGGAGCTTAATGACAGACATATCTGCCGAATTGAATAGAGTTAATCCCTTTGTTCGGTCGTTTATTTCCATGAAAGAACACTGCGATAGACGTGAAAATGTATGTAAAGAAATGTGTCTACTAATTACTGTAAATCGTGATATGACCAATACGGATATGGGTAGATTTAATGATGCTCTTACAACTGATGTTGCTGTGATATTTAGTACAGTAGATGGTGAACCTCCATTCGAAAGAAACATGGTCTCATTTTACAAAACTAATGGAACAGTAAAAAACATTTCTGTTTTGGATTCATCCTTGGATCCTTTAGCTTACCCACTACTATTTCCTAATGGAGATGTTGGATGGCATCCAGAAATATTACATGGCAGACCAAGTACGTCTACTTCGAGTCGTCCCAGAACTAAAACCACCATGCTTCAGTACGCATCATATCGTTTAGCAATCAGAGATGACTTCAGTCTTTTACATCATTCCAAGAAGCTTTATCTGCAGTGGCTGGTAGATATGTATGTGCGAGTTGAGGGCACCAGACTTCATTTTTTAAGAATAAATCAAGATAAGCTGAGGTGCGAAATTTTAAACAACATAACTGATTATTTAAACACTAATCCTGCTGTAAGTGGAAATGAAAATATAGGGAGAAGGATCATTCTGCCATCGTCATTCACTGGCTCGCCCAGAAATATGTACCAAAATTATTTGGACGCCATGTCTATAGTTCGTCATTTTGGCAAACCTTCTTTGTTCATTACAATGACATGTAATCCCAAATGGCCAGAGATCACCAAAAATATTGATATAAACGAAGCGTCTAACTATCGACCAGACATTATAGTGCGCGTCTTCCATGCTAAATTAAATGATTTAATGACTGCAATAACCACAAAAAAAGTTTTCGGTACTGTTGCTGCTTACATTTATACCATTGAATTTCAAAAGAGGGGTTTACCTCATGCACATATACTGATTACACTACATGAAAGCGATAAGATTGATGGTGTTAGTGATATTGATAAAGTCGTTTGTGCAGAAATTCCTGATAATGAAGGTAATCCGAAGTTACATGAATATGTTTCAAAACATATGATGCATGGTCCATGTGGTGCCTTGAATATGAACGCAGTTTGCATGAGAAATGATAGTTGTTCTAAAAATTTCCCTAAAGAGTTTTGTGAGTCTACACGAGAAGAGGTCAATGGATTTCCATTATATAGGAGACGTGATAATGGTATTAGTGTAGATATCCGTGGTGCATCCCTTGATAACCGTTATGTTGTTCCTTATAACCCATATTTGCTTGCCAAATTTAATTGCCATATAAATGTGGAGGTTTGCTCTTCCGTTAAAAGTGTAAAATATATTTACAAATATGTATATAAAGGATATGATAGTGCAACAGTTGAGCTAGCTACACACCAAAATGATGTCGAGGGAGCAGATAATAATGACGAAATTCAAAACTTTTTAAATGGACGTTACGTTGGTTCTACGGAAGCTGCATGGCGAATTTTCCAATATCCCTTGCATTTTCAGTCCCATGCTATATACCGACTTGATATTCATCTACCTCAAAGACAAAATGTTGTATTTGTAGAGGGTCAGGTACAACGTGCAGTTGAGAGTTTGAAAAAAACTAAATTGTTGGCATTTTTTGAGCTAAATATTGCAGATCCTTCGGCACATGAATATAAGTACACTGAAATTCCATTGCATTATACTTGGGAAGATAAAGAAAAAAAATGGAAAAAAAGACTGCGAGGTGGTGATAAAATTATAACACGCATGTATGTAGTGTCGCCAAAGGATAACGAGTTATTTCATTTACGTTTGCTTCTTTTACACGTTACTGGGCCGCGATCGTTTATAGATGTTCGCACATTTAATGGAGTCCTTTATGATACATTCGTAGAAGCATGTCATGCTCGGGGAATCGCCTCGAATGATAATGAATGGCGAGCGTGCTTGGAAGAAGCCAAACAATTTCATTCACCAAGGCAAATGCGTCACTTATTCGCAGTTATATGTGCTTTAAATAATCCAGCAAATGCATTGGCGTTGTGGAATGAATTTAAAGAACCACTTTCTGAAGATTTTCTGAGAGAAAGTGATGAATTATTGTCGTTTAATCGTGCACTACTAGAAATTGAAGATGTGCTGCTTAGTCATAATGTGACATGTCAAAGCCTTGGACTGCCAGCTCCTACAATGATCCAAGATATATTAAGTAGTAATATCCCTCAGCCTGAAAATGAATTAATTTTATTTGAGGATTATTACTCAAGAGCAAACCACGAGCAACGCTCCATAATAGACCGCGTCATCCAAGAAATTCAGTCCCATAACACTGGATCTAATGTGTTCTGTGTTACTGCCCATGCAGGTTGTGGTAAAACTTTTATGCAAACTGCTTTGATTCACAGGTTGAATTCACTAAGTCTTCCATGTATTGCCACTGCCTTTAGTGGCATAGCATCTACTCTCTTGATTGGTGGAAGAACAGTCCATAACGTTTTTAAGTTACCGATTCCTGTTGTAGAAAACTCCGTTCCAAATATCACTCCGAACAGTGCTCAAGGGAGATACATAAATTCAGCTGCACTGATAATCATCGACGAAATTTCTATGTGTCCACTTTTAATTTTGAAAGCCATAGATAGATTATTGCGTGATTTATGTTCCGACGAAAGTGCTAAAAACAAACTGTTTGCTGGGAAAACAATATTGCTTTGTGGCGATTTCAGACAAATTCTACCTGTTGTTCCTCATGGATCCCGTGCAGTTTTGGTGGAAAACTGTGTTGTTAGCTGGGCTGAATTTGCATCATTTCATCATGAAACATTAACCCAAAATATGAGAGCATTACCACACGAATTGCAATTCGTAGAATTTTTAAAGCAAATTGGTGATGGTCGAGCACTTTTTTATCCACAATTTGGAAATAATGTCATTGAAATACCGCAGCAGTTAGTGGGGAATGAAGATAACCTTATTAATGACGTATTTGGAAATATAGAAGAAAATTTATTATCAGACAGAGTTGTGAACTCTATTATTTTGGCAGCAACCAATGAGGACTGCTCCTTGGTTAATAATGACATATTGAACCGTATACCAGGCGCTTTTAAAACATTTAATAGTTTTGATAAGGTTATTTGCGACGATGAAAGAGAGGTCAATAATTATCCCACAGAGTTTCTTAATTCTCTAAATATGAGCGGTTTACCACCCCACAAACTTTCACTCAAACTTAACTGTGTTGTGCTTCTTATTAGAAATTTAAATACAAAAGAAGCCTTAGTGAACGGTACACGAATGAGGGTTAAGGGCCTTCATAACAATGCTATTGATTGTGAAGTTTTAACGGGATATTCAAAAGGGAAACGAATTCTTATTCCACGAATAAAATTAACCTACTCTGGAACCATACTACCGTTTAGTTTTCAACGGACTCAGTTCCCAATAATACCGTCTTTTGCAATGACTATCAACAAGTCTCAAGGTCAAACCTTTGAGAAGGTCGGGATATTGTTGAAGCGCCCTGTATTTACCCATGGGCAGTTGTATGTGGCTGCAAGCAGAGTAAGGTCGTTTGACAGCTTGAAGTTTTATGTTAGCGAACATAATAATCAAGGTCACCTAGCCAACGATGGAAGGGTATTCACAAAAAATATTGTTTTTCAGGAAGTTATCAATGCAAGACGCTAATTCTAAAGGGTCAATTATATAAAGCTTTTTTAACCTCGCCTGACATTTACAACCTCAACCTCAGAGGTATGCCACAATGAACGCTTTGACGCTTCTCTTTTATTCATTTGTTTTCGTTATTTATTTATTTGCACTCAGAGTGTTTTGGTAAATTTATTAATTTAATAGAGAAAAATTTATTATTATTTCTTCCAAATTTTATTTCTTAAATTAAAGCAAAATCATCCACATCTGATTGTCAAAGCAAGCAAAATTAGAGAGTTTGCAAAATTTCAACCTTGCTTCAACTTTGAGGTTTTCCATTTGCCATGTTTCGTTTAAACACGTATATTTAACTTTTGACCTATGACCCGATATATCGCAGCTGACCAAGTACGTCGATCCAGAATTAACAAGGGTGGGGCGTAGTTCCGACTTTTTTTATGTGTCCACTTTAAATTTTGAAAGCTATAAGCAAGTTATGCTCAATCACTCTGCAACTCACATTGTTAAAACTTAGCTGTTTTTAATTGTGTATCTTATAAACTGCATCTTTCGTAGTTCCTGAAAGTGTTTTTAGTTTTTCCCAACAAAACAGTTTTAATTTTTTTAATATTGCTTTCGATATAACTAAAAAAGAAAACTTTTATAAAAATGAACTTAAAAAATTTAAAAGTCGAAGGGGGTTTTTTTATTGCATTACAAATTTTACTTATTTCAGAAAAAATGGGTCGATTTGCCGCCATGCAACGCCACGCTGCCGAAAACTCCCATCGGTATACCATCGACTGCCGCTTATGCTCCCAACCACACCCGATCCGCCTATGCCGCGTATTTAGGTCCATGCAACCCGAGCAGCGTTTATACGAAGCAATCCGCGGACGCTTCTGCGGCAACTGCTTGGGGATGGATCACCGTTCCGACGTCTGCCCAAGTCACGGACGATGCAGATATTGCGCCAAAAAGCACCACTCTACGCTCCACATAACGCAAGTTGATGACAATCAACTGCTAAGTGAAGCCCGCAGTAAGCCATGGAGTCAACAGCTGAGTGAAGAATTGGAATCACCGCAGGAACGGATGGACGACTCTATCTCGCTCTACGCATCGGATTCTGGAACGGAGACACGGCCTCTTCGTCCAGCTAGGGAGAACCGTAAAGTGGAGGAGTCTGGAGCGGAGACTAGGTCTCTTCGCCCGGCAGCCACTTACAAAAAAAACCAATCCTTCCGACCTCTACTGCATCACGAGAGGAAACTGCTCCAGCGATCCCAAATGGCATCAAAATGCAACGGACACAGAGCGGAGACACGGCCTCTTCGCCTGCACTCCGAATGCACACTCAACAATACAAAAGCCCGACATGACTCACGCGATCGCAGAGCGGAAACTAGATCTTCTCGGCATACTTGCAGCGAGCAGCGCCTTATATCTAGGTCTCACCACCGGCCCACCTCGACTTTTAGAAGTGGACTCACGGCAACGCTAGCAGAAACTGCCCTACTTAGTCTCACCGTGGCGATTCCGCCAACCGCGGTCATCAGATTGGAAACGGGAGGGAAACTGCAACATGTACGCGCCCTCATAGACGCCTGTACCCCGACGACCCTCATCGAGGCAGATCTAGCGAAAAAATTACGCATTCGAACTGGCATCATCGGCGGACATATGGGATGTTTGCTTCGCATCCGAGGCAAACACGGACAAAACAAACAAATCACAACACAGGCGACCGTGGTAGAGAGCCTCCGACGGATGGCCCCACGTATCAGCGTAGACAGCGCTATCTCGACACCCTATGTCCATATAAAGTTAGCTGACCCCAATTTTTTTACCGCGGCTCCGGTTCGCCTTATCCTGGGCACCGACGTATATGCAGACATTATTATGCCGGGAATATTGCCCAATAGTTTTGGCTCTTTGCTAGCTCAGAGTACCATCTTTGGTTGGGTACTCTCGGGCACGACCAAGGCCTAGAAAAAGTAGGTCAGTTATGATCAACACATATTTAATGTTTGTAAGCTCTATATTAAGACATTTGAATTTTTCTGAATTTTATTTTTTTTCTGATTTTAATCTTTAAGTTTAGATATAATACTTTAAATTTAGATATAGTTTTTACAATTTTTTTTTTTAACCTTTAAAGCCTGTAATTTTGAACAATGTAAATAGATATTTAAATTTTTATTCACTTTGTATATATGTATGTATGTAGGTGTAAGCAAAAATGAATTACTGAACTGAAATAGACATGTTTACTATTATTTATTTATTTATTTATATGGGTGATATAGGCCTACTGGGGAACCGAGCACCCAAAACTAACTTCGGTAACGCGCCAATTGAAGCATTATCGGGAATGATGTTCTAAATGCAATTTTTTGTATTGCTCTACATTGCATTGTACAGATAAACAAATTTCCAAAAATTGTGCACGCCATAACTGTAAAAACACATAGAAATAGTAGAGTAATGTAAATTGACATACATTATTTTGGAAGATTATAAGGAAGGTACAAAACTGATAATATGAAAGATGTACCTAAAAGTAAAAGTTAAGAAAACGAAAGAAGTAAATTAAAAAAGTTATTACTTAAGCCTTTTTTGGCTCTCCTGAGGAATTTTAATTTTGTGACTTAAAACGTTATTCCCGACGATGCTTCAATTGCCTACCTCATGGGTGGTGTGGAAATGGCAAGACCTTTACTTTAGTACTAACTCACTAATTTACTTTTTCTGGCAAATGTTTCGTTTGTTGGTTAGGGTCTTTGTGGATTAAATTAACGATATAAGCGAGCTAAACTCATCTTCGCGCACGTGATCGTGAGTAAGTGGAGCCTTTTGTGTCCGCACATATTTGACATCGAGATGAAGAAATAAGCATATTGCGACCTTTAGGGCCGTTTTCACGACTAGCCGTCAACTTTAACGCTCAATATAAATTTATCAGCCAGTTTATCCTCCTGTTAAAATAAAGGTTATTTCAAAGTTTCAAAGAGAGAGTTGAAGCAAATTTAAGTTGGTCGAATTTCGACCACGGGCGATCCTAGTAATTATAATTATACGAATTATCCAACGAATCCAGATTTTTAATTATTTTTCTTCCGAAAAACTTAAACGAGCTACACACCAGCGAATAACAGACCAGCGAGTTACACAAATACACATAAATACATCCAGTCATATCACATCTAATCACATCACATCATATCATCACATCACATTGCATACACTGTAACACATCATATCATCACATCACATTGCGTACACTGTAACACATCATATCATCACATCATATCTACATCAGATCACAAATAACACATTATTACAGTCCATTTTTCTCAACACAGGTACGTTGGTTTGTTTAGTTCATGCACCATATTTTTTTAATACGTACAAAACGTAAGTGAACTTTGTGAGTGATTTTTTTTAAAGAACAAAGTAAGTGAAACCCCTGTGTGCTTGACAGCGCAATATCGCCTTTTGACTATCGGTTAAGTCCCCCACCAGTGGTAAGACTTATCCGACACCGCCCAAGGCAAGCAGTCAGTGAATTTTTTTTGTTTTTTTATAGACACTTATCACTGCACTGAACATCTGTTTGCTCCACCACTTCGTGTGAAAACGTTCTCCAAAATAACTTCCAATTTTCACTTATTTGATGCTTTTTTAAATAATCCATCACAATGTCAATAAATAAACTACACCTTTTCCACCCAAAAATGAGAAAACATAAACTAAAATGAGAAAAAGTAAATTAAAATGAGAAAACAAGAATGATAATAAGAAAATAAAAATTATAATGAGAAAAAGTAAATTGTAATGAGAAAATATTATTTGTAATGAGAATTCTTAAACTTGTAACGAGAAATCGTAAATTAGAAATGGGAAAATATTCATTTATTTGAATGAAAATTTTCCCATTACTATTTTACGCTTTCTCATTACTACACCTTTTCCACCCAAAAATGAGAAAACGTAAATTAAAATGAGAAAACAAAAATTATAATGAGAAAATATAAATTATAATGGGAAAAAGTAAATTGTATTGAGAAAAAAAAAATTGTATTGAGAAAACATAAGTTGTAATGAGAATACGTAAACTTGTAATGAGAAATCGTAAATTAGTAATGGGAAAATTTTCATTCAACATAAATTTATATTTTCTCATTTCCAATTTACGATTTCTCATTACAAGTTTACGTATTCTCATTACAACTTATGTTTTCTCAATACAATTTACTTTTTCTCAATACAATTTACTTTTTCCCATTATAATTTATATTTTCTCATTATATTTTTGTTTTCTCATTTTAATTTACGTTTTCTCATTTTTGGGTGGAAAAGGTGTAGTTTACGTATTCTCATTACAACTTATGTTTTCTCAATACAAGTTCTATTTTCTCAATACATTTTACTTTTTCTCATTATAATTTATATGTTCTCATTATAGTTCTTGTTTTCTCATTTTAATTAACGTTTTCTCATTTTTGGGTGGAAAAGGTCTAGACACTTTGGTTTCAATGTAAACAATATAATTATAATTAGTTTATTCAATGCAAAGTACACACGAATTTATATGGAAATTAATGTGCACTAATTATTGTGGAAATTAATAAAAAGTATGGAACGTTAAATGAAAATCACTTAAGAATTTTTAATTGGAATTATATACAAATGTATTTTACCTGGAATTGGCTGCTGGTGCTCCTCGTCTGATCGGAAAAGAAGTAACCGAGTGGTTAGATCAATATCAGCTCTGTACAGCCGCCGAATGCATACATTCGTAGGATTCGAAGGGGTAAGAGCTGTTATCGGTATAAGACAAAGGCAAATTGGCGAGTTGTACCAAATCGAATTGAACCGTCTTCAATAGCAACTCGTAGCAGCAGCGTAGTGAGGACGCTCCGTTTTAAGAAGGAGGAAAGTTAGCGACGCTGTACACATTTACATATATGTAAGTGAACACAAGCTTTGTTAATTTTCACCCAACAATAGCTGACTTGACACTTGCACCGATTTTTGACTAAAGTCAATAATCGCCGCATCAACAATAGCTAAACCCAGTAAATAGGAAATTGCGTTCCAATTGGTTAACACGACCTTTACTAAAGTCAATAATCGTCGCATCAGCGGTAATAGCCAAAATTAAGTAAACATTAACTATTGCGTCTGCTACATGAAATAAAAATATTCTTAAGTAAGCAATTTATAATTATAAAAACCAACTACTTGTTAGCACGGTTGCCACAAGCATATGCGAAAAAATTACCATGGTGTTGGAAAAAAGTTACCAAGCGGTTCTTAGCACAGTTTTATTGTTCTAACAAAAAAAATAACAAAAGAAGAAAAATCAATTCGTGTGTTTATCTAGTTATAAATAGATAATAATTATAAAACATGACTTAATTGGATACATTTGTTCTTATTTCAGAATTTCGGCATTGCACATTAGGCCGCTCTTTATTACCTTTAACTAATAAATCAATATGCTTTAAATAAAAGTTCTTTTTACATTAAAAAAAGTAAAATTGTTCATTTCTTAAGTCTAGTTTTCATTAGGTCAAATTTAAAAAAATTCTTTCGACTTTATCGAAATAAGCAACCAAAAATTCGAAATGAAAACCAGCCTTTATACCTAGCCAGCAGAGCCGCATACGTTTTACCGATCGTACATTTTTCCATCGTTTCTCGTATCCAAAAATGGCCCGGAAACTATACTGCTGGGCTGGATTTACTGTTTGATAGTTTTTTTCACAATTTTTCGTATCCGAAAACGGTGGGGAAACTGTACTGCTGGGCTGATTTTCTTTTGGTTCGTTTTTTCACAATTATTCGTTTCCGAAATCGGTCCGGAAACAATCTATATATTAATAGGCCAACACTCTCCGCATACAAACTTTCGTAACCCAATTTCGTATATTATTTATGGATAGATCCCTATAAAATTTATATTGGAAACTAAGAATGAACTAATCTGCTGTCTCACCAAAAAAATTTTTGAAAATTATTCTTAGTTTATTTATTATTAAACAAAAAATAGGTCTCCAAACTCTCCAGCTATTTTATTATCTCCACATTCTGTTATACCCGAACTATACATCACTATTCAGCATACATCACTATTGAGCACTTTTATAAAACTCTCAAAGACACACCCACCAGCCGCTCATTCCCTTAAGCTACGTTTACACTGCACCAAATGCGTCACTTTTGGCCAAGTTTTTTCGAGACCGTTCATCCACAGATTGAATTTGATCACCAAATTAGGTCAAATTAAACTAACTTCATCTAATTTGGCAAAGAAATTCATTCTGCCGACAAACATTCTCGAAATAACTTCGCCAAAAGCGACGCATTTGGTGCAGTGTAAATGTATCATTACACACACACGTACATATCTATGCAATGAGGCTGCCACTTGCTTTTATTTTTGTGCCAAAAAAAAACACAAAATGCTCCAAAAAATATCATCTTCGGCATCTAAACACCATTTGTAAGCTAAGAAATCCAGCTTCACTTCTGGCTTTATATATTTAACTTTTTGCCTGTTGGTAAAGTTTATTTTTTTAACGATATGATTTTGTAAAAAAATTCCACAATCTTAAGATCGAAATTTTGCACTTTAGAATACATTTTTTTTTAAATCAATATATCTACATTTTTTTTCGAAAATCAAATCAAAAATCAATATAAAATGTCTTTTGAAATATTTCTAAGTTATGATTGAGGAAAAAGGCTAGAAAACCCTCAAACTGTTTTTGCATAAAGCTAGATTTTGGGAGGTTTAACCACTTTTGAATAACTTTTTTTTAATCAACATACCCACATTTTTTTCAAAAACCAAATCAAAAATCGATATGAAAGGTCTTTTTGAATATTTTTAAGTTATGGCTAAGGAAAAAAGATAGAAAAACCTTTAACAGTTTTTACAAGAGGCTAGATTTTGCCCGGTTCCACCAATTTAGATATTTTTTTTTTTATAAATCAATATGCCTAAATTTTTTTTTTTTTTTTTTGCAAAAATCAAATCAAAAATCAATATAAAATGTCTTTTTAAATATTTCTAAATTATGGTTAAGGAAAAAAAGCTAGAAAACCCTCAAACTGGTTTTGCATAAGGCTAGAATTTGCGAGGTTTAACCACTTTTGAATAACTTTTTTTAAATCAACATACCCACATTTTTTTCAAAAATCAAATCAAAACTCGATATGAGGTGTCTTTTTAAATATTTTTAAGTTATGGTTAAGGAAAAAAGATAGAAAAACCTTTAACAGTTTTGACAAAAGGCTAGATTTTGGCCGATTTTACCACGTTGAATAAAATTTTTTTTTAAATCAATATACCTACATTGTATAGCTAGATTTTGCCCGGTTTAACCACTTTTGAAAAACTTTTTTTTTTAAATCAATATACCAACATTTTTTTCAAAAATCAATTCAAAAATCGATATGAAATGTCTTTTTAAATATTTTTAAGTTATGGCTTATAAAAAAAGCTAGAAAACGCTCAAACTGTTTTTGCATACGGCTACATTTTGCGAGGTTTAACCACTTTTGAATAACTTTTTTTTTAAATCAACATACCCACATTTTTTTCAAAAATCAAATCAAAAATCTATATGAAATGTCTTTTTAAATATTTTTTAGTTATGGTTAAGGAAAAAAGCTAGAAATCCCTCAAACTGTTTTTGCATAAGGCTAGATTTTGCGAAGTTTAACTACTTTTGAATAACTTTTTTTAAATCAACATACCCACATTTTTTTCAAAAATCAAATCAAAGATCGATATGAGGTGTCTTTTTAAATATTTTTAAGTTATGGTTAAAGAAAAAAGATAGAAAAACGTTTAACAGTTTTTACAAAAGGCTAGATTTTGGCCGATTTTACCACGTTGAATACAATTTTTTTTTTTTAAATCAATATACCTACATTTTTTTAAAAATCAAATCAAAAATCAATTTAAAATGTCTTCTAAATATTGCTAAGTTATGGATAAAGAAAAAAGCTATAAAAACATTTAACTGTTTCTGCAAAAGGGTAGTTTTGCGTTAACCAGCATTTGTAATTTACCAACACTAAAATGTTGTTAAATAAAATCTGTAGCATTACTACAAGCCGAAACATAATAATTTCAAATGGTGCATGTGTTCATCACCTTAGGAAAAATTGCAGTATCTATATATTAATACGCTAACACTCTCCGCATACCAACTTTCTTAACCCAATTTAGTATAGTATTTATGGATAGATCCCTATAAAAGTTATATTGGAAACTTAGAATGGAATAATCTGCTGTCTCACCAAAAAAAAATTTGAAAATTATTTTTAGTTTATTTGTTATTAAACAAAAAAGAGGTCTCCAATCTCTCCAGCTATTTTGTTATCTCCACTTTCTGTTATACCCGAACTATACATCACTATTCAGCACTCTTATAAAACTCCCAAAGACACAACCATCCGCTCATTCCCTTACACACACACGTACATATCTATGCAATGATCCAGCAGCTGCCACTTGCTTTTATTTTTGTGCCAAAAAAAAACAACAAAATGTACCAAAACATATCATCTTCGGCGTCTAAACACCATTTGTAAACTAAGAAATCCAGCTTCACTTCTGGCTTTATATATTTAACTTTTTGCCTATTGGTAAAGTTAATTTTTTTAACGATATGATTTTGTAAGAAAATTCCACAATGTTAAGATCGAAATTTAAATATCGTAGGGACTTTAACTAAAGAACAATTTTACATGACACTAATGCTGATTTCGTTGAACATGTTTACACCCTTGCACAGAATACTGTAAAAGTGTGATAAAAGTGAACCCGTTCTACATGATGCTATATCGATAAAACGAACAAAAAACATTGCCCCGTTTGCTATGCTATGTGCATGAATAATTAGGTTTCGCTTATCAATCATATTCAATTGTTATTGCAAAATCCAATTTTTTTCACCAAATTTATCTGTCAAATAAACATTTCGTCAGCTGATTTTCAGTGCAACCAACTACCCTGTCAAAGCTTCAGAGGGTAAAGTGTGAGTTTTTTAGGAAATTAAAACATACTAGGATCGCCCGTGGTCGAAATTCGACCATCTGAAATTTTCTTCACGCTTTTATTATTAATAAAATTAGGAATGTGATATATACTGGAAGATTTAATAATTTAGGTGTAAAGTTTTAATGTTAGAAATATATAATTATGTACAATATGGAATTATTTTGTGGCAGACGAAGAAGCCAAATTATCTGTAAAGGTTACAATGAACTTATAAAGTGTTATATTCCTTTACAGTCAATTTATTTTTTACTTTTTAGTTAATTTTATAAACCAATAATAAAAGCTTATTTTTAAAAAAGTTTTTTTTCTTTAATTTTATTTTTTACTTTTTAGTTCGGTTTATCAACAAGAAA